>JADWQK010000736.1:0-28352 GCA_017933935.1 Sesamia nonagrioides
AAGTATTTAAAACATGGCAATAGTTATAAATGATAGACATATAAACACAGACATCTATATAACGTTATTTCCTGTACATATGGAACCCGAAACACGTGTCCAGTATTTTTATGTAAAGAATCTATGCATAAAATTTCAAAAACATATCATGAAACATCACAAAGTTATAAGCTTGTTATCTTACTTGGTTGTGTCAACAAAAATATAGTCAACGCACCCCTCGCCCCATGCAGCGGCTCGGTGTCGTCTTGCATTAATTGATAATAATTTCAGCTTGTTTACAATTAACAAGTGATAACATTTTCCATCAAACTTGCAGGCTTTGGACTGTCGTAACGCTCAAGTGAGCTACTTTATTCATAAATTCAGCTGTAAGTGATAAAATAAAATTTAATATAATATACTTAAAACATGATAATTTTACTTAGAACGTGTTGCACCCCTGCACAGAGAGGCGGGGGGCCCAGTCCCGCTGTGCGCACGCGCTTAGTACCACGATCTGCCGTGAACTGTGTCGTGCACTCGGTAACCACACTGCAACAATTTCAAAATGTATTTGGGAAAAAATAGAACATGGTGTCAAAATTATTGGAACCGATACAGTTGCTTATTCTACAAACTACATTCTGGTTTCGTATAAGCAAGAAATACATGTTTACATGTTTTGTGTGTGAGACAATATTTCAGAGGTATAAGTTTTTGGTCTTAACATATGCTTTTTTAATTTATATATATGTATATATTTTTTATATACGGACAAATCACACAGATTGAGCTAGCCCCAAAGTAAGTTCGAGACTTGTGTTATGGGATACTAACTCAACGATGCTATATTTATAATAGATACATACATAGATAAACACCCAAGACCCAGGCCAATCAGGGAAAGATCGTTTTCCCATCATGACCTGGCCGGGGATCGAACCCGGGGCCTCCACGTCGCAGGCAGGCGTGTTGACCGCTGCGCCACGGAGGACGACAAACGACAAAATAACGTTGTATACATATGAATGAATCCCTATGGGATGATTTCGCTAATTATTTTTTGTTTGCTGTTCATTATTCATTCTTTTTGCGCAACTCCCCGCAAAAACGGTAGCCAGAGCTGAATCCCCGGTCTGTCGTAACCTAAAAGTTCTGAATGCCCTTCTGATGGCCAACTCTGAATGTGTTTGCGGATGAATGGAAGAAGCTTATGCGTGTATGTTTGGTCTTCTGTGAAAGAAAGTATGCGAGAGAGTCCACTATTCCATGTTAGTTTTAGTAGTAGTTTTGTACCGTTTTAGCTAACACTAATAAATAAATTATTGTCAGGAAAAGGTTCTTACAGAAGAAAAAAAAAGTTGCGCAAAATATAAAACGGCTAAATGTATTTGGAAGGGAAATATGTAGACCATATACTCGAGAAGATAGACTATATTTTATCCTGGATCGCAGAAGAAGTCGCGGATAACAGCTACCAATTGTAAATTTTACAAAGGATGACAATGGACGGTCTTATCGATAAGAGCGATCTTTTAAAGGCAAGATCGGTGTTGCTAAAAATATCTCAACTATTCATGTTGTAATCCCGGTATTGGACTTTAATTCTCCACAGGTGTGCTCCTCTAAGACGGCCTGCATCACGCCGCGCGTGCACTGTACGTTGTCGACGTGGATGCAGAGTTGAAGCTTGGATGCCTTGGTCACCGTGCCCTAATACTTGTGGTGAGTTTAAAGATATTATACAGAGTTATGTGACCACGATACACGAATGTGAATCTTAAGATGAAATAATGTCAGCTAGTAGGAAGTGATTAATGATGTTAAGATAAAACGACCTATACTAGCGAGTTTCTTTAATTCACTGAATAATTCATAGGTCGGAATAGGTAGAGTGATGTTTGGTATTTGTATCATAAATGTTCACAGAAAGAAAACGTGGATAAGCCATTTTACCGGAATGTAATTCTGGATCCAAATTAATCTATTCTAATATATAAAGCTGAATAGAACAAACTATTCAGCTTTATATATTAGAATAGATTTTGAATATGTTTGTTCGCGCTAATCTCGGGAACTACTGGTCCGATTTGAAAAATTCTTTTTGCGTTGGATAGCCCATTAACCCAGGAAGGCTTTAGGCTATATAACATCACACTGCGACCAACAGGAGCGGGGCATAACTAACTCCACGCAAACGAAGTCGCTGGTGACCGCTAGTTATGTATATAAAACAAATGTACGTTTGTCCGTGCAGATATCCTTGTCTCTCTAAGCTTTGTGATTGGGTTTCGCGCCCACGCGGGGTCTCGTCTCCAAACAGTCTAACTAAAAAACAGGCTACAAGATCAAATGAATTGTTAGGTACTCACGGGACGCTGGGAAACCGAGGATCACCACACCATGTCACAAACAGTCGTAGTTCATAGTGTATTTGAGTTTTTATACCGCGCGCCGAGATTGATGACGCCGGTTGCCATGTCTTGATTCGAACTGGTGTTTTTCTTGTTGCGCGATAGGTGGCGCCAGCGGTACGTAGATTAGGCAATTGGTGTTGCCAAATTATGGAGGAATTGGATGGGATTAGGGAAGTATCTCAAAGCCTGTCGATTATCTATTATTATAAGTTCAGTAAAAATGCGCGAATATTCTATTTTAATATACCTACACCATAATTCATATTATCTTTCCATTCTACAGAGCCAGGCAAGCAAGTACGTGTCCGCGTAGTCCACGGAGGCCCAAGCTGTGGGTCGCGCATGGAAACGCGCGACTGTCCCGTGTCGCGCACGTGCCGCGCTCGCGATGCTGCCTGGGTCGCCGGCGACTGGAGCACGTGTCGCCTGCCGCCCATGCAGAGGTGCGGCGTGGGATACAGAGTCAGGAGTAAGTCAATGCTCATAATGCGTTAGCAGCTCACAAAATAATGAAAACGGAACCAAATTATTGTACGGACGACTGCACGTCAAGCTACCCTAAACTGTCAAATATTCCCAATCAACCTTGAAATTTATTGCTTTAGAGAAAGTTTAAAATCCAGTAAAGAAATCTGACAGGTTGTAGTAGCTAGATGTGTTCTCATCTGTACATTTGATTCATTAATAAATAGCAGTTCTATTTATTATTAATATGAACAATAATTTTATAAACTGCATGGTTAGCGCAGTGGTCAAGCCATTGACTGCTGCGCTGCGTGTCGCGGGTAAGATTCCCACACGGAACAAACATTTGTATGACCTACAAGTAGTTGTTCCGGGTCTGGATGTTTGTGTTTGTGAGTTTATATGTTTGTAAACGCACCCACGATACAGGAGAAATTCCTGGTGTGGGGCATAGCTTATTATAAAAAAAAAAAACTCTTGACCTCGATTTCGCCTGGTGGAAAGCAGTGGGTATGTAAGGTCTACGAATGAATGACAAATATTATAATAATGGCCAGACTGTATTTGGTAGCTTTTTTTTAAATCGTTGTGCTACTCTAGGAATTACTCCTGTATCACGGGTACGTTTATAAACATTTAAACTCAAATACAAAAAAATAAAAAGGAACAACTAACTATAGGCCGTACAAATATTTGTTCCCTGCGGGAATCGAATCAGCGACACGCAGGGCAACAGTCAATACCTTAACCACTGCGCCAACCCTGAAATTACATGCATAAAGGACGAGGCTTAGTCTCAGACTGGTTTCTTAGACTTAATAATTATTAAGAAGGGAAAAAGGTAGAAGGAAAAAGGCGCGCTGGACGAAAGAGAAAGTCGTGGCTGCGTAACATCAGGGAGTGGACCGGCATTACTTCAGTCGAAAAACTGTTCCGACTCGCGGTTGACAACACCGAGTACAAGAAGCTGACGGCCAACCTTCAGGATTGAAGAGGCACTGGAAGAAGAAGAAGAATAATTATTATTTACCAGTACCATTTAAAATCCACAAAATATCGGACGACCCGTCTTACGGCGAGTATCCATCCTTACATTATTGACAATACTACGGTCCGGACGAAGCATTTCGCCTCCTCTTTTACACCGCGTACACCGAGGAATTAGAACAATTCACCAGCGGCGGTAAACACTAGAGTGCTAGTGGGCTAGAGTGAATTTCTGTTTATAAGCTACCGCGCTTTACTATCAACGATTACATCACTGCTTACCATCAGACGGGATTGCGGTCAAGCACTATAAAAAAAATATGGCTGCTCACACTCAGTTTTTCCAGGTATATGGTGCGGTTCTGAGTCTCACCGTGTAGAGGCGGGAGCTTGTGCCGGACAGCTCATCCCGCGCAGTGTCGCCGCCTGCCGCGTCACCTGCGAACACCTCATGCCTCTCACCTGTGACGTCATTTGCTCAGACCCACTCAAGTAAGTATCCTACACGACTAGAAGGGGTCGGGTTATGTTGGGATGTAAATATCCAGTAGTTCGTTGTCACGCTTAGGGATGTTCTGATACTAGTAAATACGGGTAGGTAAGTACTCGATACTTTTGATTCGGTACCAAGTATTTATCGCATCGAATCAATCTTGCATTACTTACGTATCGAAACAAAAGAACTTGGTATAAAATCGATCGAATCAGCCTCACCACTTAAAAAAAAACCGAACGCATCAGACAGAAAGATAATCTCTATCTGATCTGTGGTGACGCGTTGTCTCGCGCTAGCCACGCTAGTCCGAAGCCACCTGAATACGATTTTTGGAGACATCACAAGGAGTTAGCACTGCACATGGGCACAAGAAGAAAAAGAAACATCATCAGAATGATGAAGTTTCTCTTTATTTGTCAAATCCAGTAGTTTCTCTTAAAACCAACCTATTTGCAGATTGAGATAAAATGAAGTTAGTATTTCCTTGTCTGTACAAGTATACACAGCAATATATAAGTAATTGTTGTTGCAACATCAATTCTTAGCGAATGCCTTTTTAGTTTCCTCAAAATAAATAAAAAAATAATAAAGTGCTAAAAGTATCGATATGAGTAAGTATCGATACTTTAGGAGTATTTACTTGAGTATTATCGAAAAAAGGTTTGAGTAGGTACTATCGAAATGAGTAGGTATCGATACTTTAATGATATCGGATCATCCCTAGTCTCGCTACCTGGCAAGCCACCAACACTTGAGATACCCTCATATGATTCATGCCGATAATAGGAAATGAAAGCTAAACAATATTTATACAATTGTGTCTCGGTGATAGGCCATAACATCGGTTGCCGGCAGAAGTTACCACCCACTAGACAAAGCCTTGCCGCAAAGCAATTCGTCGTGTTCATGATGACTGGTGAAGCAGTACAAAGGATGGGTCTAAGCAGTTGTGTTGCGATGTGTGCCGGGTACAATGCGCCTAATGTTGTTGCGTCGGTAGTTTGGTCGTGGTGGATCTCCAGATCAATCTCCCTCTGGGGAAACTTTGTTAGTCGTGTTGTTGGATTTAACATTGCATCACCTCGCTCAACTTCCGTCTTCCTTCCTTTTTTTGAGTGAACAGGCTCTTAATAAACTAGCGCGCTTTACCATCAACGATTGCATCACTGCTTACCAGCAGGCAGGATTGCGGTCAAGCACTAGTCTATAATATTAATAAAAAAATATGAAGAAACAAACAATAGCAACACTGGCAATACTAATTCATTGAACTATTTTAACCTATCAAATTAATATCTACTTACATCAAAGTTAAATGAAATAGTTTTTCAAACAAGCTGATAGGTACTATCTTGGACCGACTGATGATGATGATGTTCCCGACCGGTTTCGGCCACGGCGACCACTTCGACTCCTAGCCGATGATTTGGCGCTCATGCGCCCGAAGATGGCTTATGTAGCCTATCTTGGCGGCGAAACTTCGTGCATACTGAGGGTACGTAAGCACACCGTCGAGTAGTTGTATGTGATGGCAGCAGGTGGGCGGGCCTTTAATTGGTCGCGTTTGGCATCGAGGTCAGCTTTGCGCTGCTCCTCAAACTCGCGTACTTGTCCGTACACCATTCTGCGCCATTCTGAACGTTTTGCTGGACCGACTATGGATTTTGCTGATCAGCCGAGTAGCTTACTGACTAAACCATAAGATTATACTTTAATTTTTGTATGTAGACATAGTTAAACACCCTAATATATTATCGTTTTAGTGCCTCCACGTTCCTCGATACCTACAACCTGTTTAAAATCATTTTATTTTGTCAGATTCCTAGATGCTTCAGATCCTGATGTTCCAAACTGCGTTTGCAAGAACGTTTCCTTGGAGCTGTTACCGACCGACTCTGACTGCATTCTTCCATCCGGGTAAGAATTATTTCTTTGTTTATGTATAAATATATAAGGTGGGTGGACCATGGAAGGCCATGCTCCTTTGAAGGCCAACTATTAAAAAATCGTAGTTATTGACATTTAAATACACATTCCTGCTACTACACACTAAGATCCTACAAACTAAAGACCACAAACGTGGCGGCGTGTCGATCGTGTCGTTATTGTGGCAGTGAGATCCAACGTTTCCTAGGCTTCGGTTGTCGACGTTACAATTGTTATTCGCGCGCACAACAAACTGTAAATTTTTAGTCAATAGCCTCTTATTATTTCATGTTTTTTTATTGTGAATTGTCATATTAGTACATGTGTATGGTACTAAAGAAAAAAAACATAGCTTTGCCTTAATTTAGATTAAAATATTGGTAGTGTTCCTAGGAAAGCCTTTGGTTCCTTATAAGGCCTATCAAAAATTGGACGGTTGGCCTTGCTATGATGCAAGGAACCATAAGGAACGTTCACAAATTCTGAACAAATGAACACTTACTTTTTAGTTATAAATAATGAGAAATTGTTATAATTATAGTAGTTTGTAGTATCTATTATTTATTATAATTTAGGACAAAGTTGTAATCATAATTATCAATTTTGGCCTTACAAAGAACGGACCCATAAGAAGGCCATTTTTTATTAAAAAAAAGATTGTAATTTCATAATAAAACGTGATGGCAAGTTATTTAAGGCCAATATAATACTCATTACTAATATTTTTAAATAATTTATATTAATAGATTCTAAGATTCTTGTGTTTCTATTAATATTTCTATTAATAGTTTTATAAGTTTGTATATATATGTCTCCTACTTTTATAGATTCTTAGTTATAGAATGGTGTTCAAGTAATGTTCGTAGAATTTTTTATAGGTGATAAAAATACAGTATGTTAACTAACAGAGGGCGTTCCCGTTAACCCGAAATAGTATAGCATACATACATGCTAAAAAAAATATTTCCATTCGAAAACAAAATGTTTTAAATTTTTTTCCAATATGAAAATATTCAATAAAAATTTTAAATTGACATGTAAAAAGAAACACACTGTACACGCGAACATGAAAGACGGCAACGTCGCAATTTATTTATACATGACGACTACTATTTTGATTTAAAACAGGAGGTTTCAAATTTATTTTCAATTATAATTTTTTTTTATTCGGATTTTTTTATGCTTATTTTTCTATGCTGATATTTTTATTTTAATCTATTAATGATATATATTAACGAGTTTAAGGGAACGCCCTCTGTTATTTAACATACTGTATATTGAGCATTTAATGCTTCGCTTAAATAATAGAGCTTATTGTGTAGTTTTAGTAAAAGCGAATATATTTAATGTTACAACCATTGATAAAATATTAAACAGATACGATATATTCTAACAAACTGACCAAAAAAAAATGTGCCGAACACAGCAGCAGCACATATGCATATTTTTATTCGGTATACATTGGTACAGTGTGAGTGAGATGGGGCGCAATCTAAAGCATAGAGAAGAAAAAGATGGCTAGTGTTTGTCGTTTGCGCTGTTAGTGTTTGTCGTTTGTTTTTACGAGTGTATCGAGAGTGACTAAAGCGAGATACAGGACTTACTTCCTTTTGTACATATCTACCTTAGTTTAATATTTTATCAATGGTTACAACTCTATTTTTAAGTTTAATGACAGATGTATAATATTGGCCTTGTTTGGAGCCGTGTTCCATGCAAAGCCATTTGGAAGAGCTTTACAAAACTTGAATTTAATAAATGTTGTTTAATGTTAGGTAAAAGAAAAAAGATTTTATACGGTGGACAATAAAACAAAGTATTACTTAATAATTTGTTTCCTCCATTTATCCAATAAATAAACGAATTAAAAGTTTTTTTCCGTTAGAGTGACCATCCATGGTCCACCCACCTTATTCTTAATTGGTAGGTAAATCCTTCAGTCTATTTACAGCAAAAATATGTGGCCTCAAGTAAATTTTGCTCCACTTTGTGATTCCCAACCGCTATGTATTTTAGCAGTAACTGAGATCCAAAATTTCTTTATAGAATGGAATGCGGTGAAGGCAGGTCCCTACGCGCTGCCAGGTGCATGGTAGGAGGACGAGACGTGCCGATGGACGTGTGCAAGAAATACCATCCACTCACAGGTATGACCCCTTTGATGTATCATCATGATTTCAGCCGGAAGATCTTCACTGCTTGACAAACGCCACCCCTAATATCGATGGTTTTTGTGTTTGTCATATCCAGTTGTTCGTTGTGACCGAAGGATATTCATTTTAATTGATTTTGATGCTTAAAACTCTTATTCATCCATTTACCAGGGTTTTTCTTGAGTTTATTACGGAGCTGATCGTGTCGTCATGAACATGCGTCGTAGCAACTATATAAGATTATCATCTACTTAAATTCATATCGCCTTGTGAATAAATATGATTAAAATGTGTACGGCTATGGTGCGGTGGCTTTTATAACTACAACCTGTAAGTACTCGTCTTCTTTTCATTCTTGGATGTTTATTTTGTACTTCAGGTCCTAGTCGCGTCCGTGAAGCCTCAACAGACGGTTACTCGTACGACATTGAGTTCCCTTCGCTTTTACGTGGCGCCTGTAGCGTCAGGTGCGCACGCGACTGTGCGGTCGGCGAATGGGGCGAGTGGGGACCCTGTGCCTCTGAGCCTGGTTCTAGGGCGGCGTTCCGGTTCCGTACAAGGTAGGAGAAAATATTTCTTATGTCTAAAACTGCATCATGCAATAAGCTTTCGATTCACAGCAATCTTATTTTTAAAATATTTAAAAAATTATATTTTGACGTGACAACGTCTTATAACCGGCAGCACGAACAAAAAAACATGACTCATGCGGCGTTACCCCGTTCCATTTAAGGCTTGAAGTGCAAGCGAGAGCGCGGGCAAAGAGGCACAATCGGCCTTCGCGTTCGGCAGCGTTCGACATCTGTCTCCCTCCTACTTGAGTGAGCGATACGTCCGCGTGGACAGCTGCTATGCAATAATACATTTAAACATGTTTTCGTCAAGTATGAAGTGCAGTGAAAAGTGAATGTGATGTCAATTGTTTATAGCAACGATAAAGGGTTGAAAAATGGAACCATTCCATCAGTATTTTCTTATGACGTTGTCACGTTCAACTATCGTCACTGAACCGACTTTACAGACAACCATATTTTTTTTTTGTGAATAATGGTAAGCTTATTGTAAAATCATGGTGGAACATCCCATGAAAAAAATTGAGTTTTAATCTCCAGGGAGGTGATAGAAGAAGGTTCAGGAGGAGGTCGCGAGTGCGGCGCCACGCTCCAGCGCGCCACGTGCGCGGTGTCGGAGCCGCGCTGGGCGCTCGGCGTGTGGGGCGTGTGCGCGCCGCCCCGCGCGCTTTGCGGCCGGGCCGTCATCAACCGGACTGTCACGTTAGTATCACTTGTAGCTAACAGATACGACAAGGTTCAGGAGGAGGTCGCGAGTGCGGCGCCACGCTCCAGCGCGCCACGTGCGCGCGTGGTCGGAGCCGCGCTGGGCGCTCGGCGTGTGGTGCGTGTGCGCACACGCCCCACACGCCGCTATTAAGGCGCTATCATTATTGACACGATAGCTTTCCATCACTTCACAAACGATAAATGAAAATTATCAATAGCCTTTTTTTCTCTTTTGTGCACTGATCCCAATCCTTATTTTTCACATACCTAATGTACGTTTTAGTCTGCGTAACGGAAAAAATTTTAATTTTCGCAAATAATGTAAATACAGATGTTAGCAGGTGAAGCTACCTTAAACTGTCAAATTTCCATAATGTTGAAAATCTATTAAAGAAAATTGACAGATTGCAATAGCTTCATGTGCTAGCGTCTGTAATAATTTAACAGATGTCTGGTTGAGCACATTCATGGAAGTTCAATAACCTCAATCTAAATTTAAGAAAAGCTCTTGTATCTAAACCATTTTTCTTCAATAGTTGTGTGGATGCTGAGGGTCAAGTGCTAGAGCCGGCGACTTGCGAGGCGGCAGGTGCGGGCCCAGCGCCGGCTCGGGACGCCACTTGCCGCGCGCCCTGCCCCGCCGACTGCGTGGTCAGCACCTGGTCCGAGTGGAGCCCATGCGAACAGGTAACACATCTTGTCAACCAATATTAAACCAATCTCCTTACTCACTCCTTAAATCTTTTTTTTTTTTTTACTCATTGTAAAGCTCTTTTAGTCTCGCCTCAAATAAAAATCAACACAAAATTTCAATTTTAACAATTTTATTTTAAACAAAGCGTTTATATATCTACAATGCGTTTATATATCAAATAACTGATCTTAACTTTTTGTTAAAATATTTATGGCCATTTCAGAATCCTTCGGAGACCACTTCATAGTGTAGGTAGTGTCTTTTATACTATCATAACTATTTAATCACAAAAATGTCGAATTTGCTTATCAGACGAAGTGGGGTGGTCGTCGTGATCGTACTCGGGTAGTGCTTCGCCCAGCTGATGACTTCGGCTCCCCCTGCCCACACTTGGTAGGGGCGGAGCCCTGCTCTCCACACGTCTACTCCTGGCACGTCGCACCCTGGGATGATTGCCAACCTCTAGGTACATATGTGCACCACTAGCAACATTCTTTTTACTTCGTATCTTCGGCTAAGCAGAGACAGAAGAAGCAGAAGAGTCCAACTTTTCTATTGCGTTTGAGTTGAGCCCCCCTTCTTGATATCTCGGTTTATTTGTTTTCAGGAGGATCACCTTGCGGTGAAGGTACAAAGAGGAGGGCTGTCAGATGTCTTCGGAGTGATGGAATTTTTGTTAACGATTCGTTCTGCCCTGTAAGTAAACTATATATACACTAGACTTTGTAGCCGTAGATTGGCATACAAGCCAACAAAAGCACAGACGGTACTAAAATTCATTAAACACAATGCGCTTTTGTTTTTCCCATATA
Source organism: Sesamia nonagrioides (assembly GCA_017933935.1). NCBI lineage: Eukaryota > Metazoa > Arthropoda > Insecta > Lepidoptera > Noctuidae > Sesamia > Sesamia nonagrioides. Next base: position 11,213 of record JADWQK010000736.1, read on the forward strand.
AAGAAAATCCTCAATTATTTAGTGCTAAACTGAGTCTTTCAAACTTTTTCATCTCAGAACACAACAACTACTGAAGCCAAGGAGTCGTGGTGCTACGTGCCGTGTGGCGTGGACTGCGAGCTCAGCAAGTGGGGCGCGTGGGACTCATCTGCCTGCTCCTGTGGCGATGCCAACAGCGCCAGCCACATGCGACGTACCCGGTACACACGAGCTTCATAACCAATACAGGGTCCTAACATTGTAGCGAGCAGCGGGCAGCTCGCCGCCTGATAAGGGCCAGGCCTGGATCAACGGCGCGTTGTGCTCCATACGCGCCTTAAAGAGATGTCAGCACGTCGTAACGGAGTCCTTGAGGACCGATGCTTGACAGGGTCGTGGGTTGTTCAAAAGTGATACCGTGGTTCCTGACGAAAATGTTCAAGCCATGTTCCTTTCACGGGTGGGTTTTAGTCAGTAAAAGTCTGACAAGACTTGCACTCCGCCCAGAGCGGAAGAAGACATTCGATGATTTCCCAACCAAAAAAGGAGGTCCCTTGGCAAACGCTACTCGTGGAATAATTCATTTGACTCATTGCAACTTTCGAGTACTTAACAATTGCATTAATTTTTAAGAGCGTCTCCTGTTTGTAAATTGAAATAATTTAATGGATCCTAGAACCACACTAAGTCGTAAAACAGGCTCGGACCGAAATCTTAAAATTGTGTCAAGAGTGTATCCAAAACAAAGATTAGAACCAGTTACAATAAACTCTAAAGCACGTGATAGGGACACAAGCAAACGGAGAAGTAACTCAGCCTGCTTCACCACCCATCTTCATTAACATTTCACATCCAATACATCAATATTCTCTTCCCTAATTTCAGGCAACACCTGACTGCTGCAGTATGGCCCGGTCGGGCTTGCCCACCCACCGAGCAGCGCGCTCCGTGTCCTCGCGAGCCATGCTTGAAGCTCGTCGCCAGACCTTCACTCGGTTGCCACATACAGATAGTGAATGAGGTAACTTGCCATTGACATTCAAATTAAGTAAACAAGGAATTGCCATTGCCTTGTTTACTTAATTTAGACAGTATTAGGTTATGGTTATAAATATCATTTACATACAACCATAACCCAGTAACACACCATGAATCATAATCTGAATCATATTGCTGATCCAATGTTTGATATGTTCGAAAAATGTGTTTATTCAACGCAATTAATGTTGTGGAACTGTCAAAATTACCTCGTTGGCCCTTAATATTTTTTTTTTTTTACTAGCCAATTTCAGAAGGCTTAATTTCATTAAAACTTATAAAAATAATCTGTTACAGCCATATTAAAAATTTACAATGTCCACCATTTTCTAACCCAATCTCGTTTCACCGCAGACATCGACGGGCTCGGAGGCAGCGGGCGCTTGCGGCTGGGGGGTGAAGGTGTCGCACGCGCGCTGCGAGCTCACCAGCGCTGACGACTCCGCCGAGCTGTTCCTGCAGCCCTGGCGCTGCGCCTCCGTACTTCCCGGCAGGATCGTCGCGCCGCCTATGCACTACCAGGTCACTACTGAACAAGGACGGTCTAGCTCCATCATCATCTTTCTCACACTAATAAGAGCCGACGAGCTGGTCCTGTAGCTGTCATCATCGTCTAAGTTAAAATTTAAGCATCGCAACAATGTCCGGTCCAGCACTATTCAGATCCTATGGACTCCACAAGTAACTAAGTTATCGGTGTACCTTTTATTAAGGAACATAGTCGATACATGCTTTGACCGTATATACCGGACATCCGTTATACGAGCAAATGTGCATCAACTACCTCTGTTGACTGTTCACAGGAGGACGAAGTATGCGAGGTAGAATGCGGATGCAAACAATCGGAATCAGGTCAGCCGGGCCCCTGGGGCTCCTGGGGCCCGTGCCGCGGAGGCGCCCGCTCGCGCACTCGGCAGCTTCTCGTGCCAGCACGACGAGCTTGCAGCACTCCTTCCAGGTATTAGGCAGAATTATTAATGATTTTCTGATCAGCCAGCCACTTCTCTCACTAGAAGAACGATGAATAACTTTTATCGTGAACGTTCACGTGGATTTTTTAAGTCGAGAAAAACCGAAAATAGAAACTTCTTGTCTAAGCCGCTTTTGCAACTCTCCATACAAATGAGATGTCAAATTTTAGTATGGAGACTCGCAAAAACTTCTGATCACAAATAAGATCATTTTACTCTCTTGTTTTAACATCAGATACGTAACGATTGAATGGGCGAACTGCACCGGCGAGCTGGACGAGATCCCCGACCTGCTGGCCGTGGAGCCGCGAGAGGATAAACCGCGCCGTGCGCACACACATCAAGACGTCTACCACGATGGATATATTGGTATGAAATCTGCCAGCCTTTTCCACTTGCCACTGTAGAAACAACTAAGTTACATACGACCGAGCGAAGACGGCCTGCAGGGTAATTACGTAACACACAATATTCATAGAGCAATGTATTAGCATTAAGCTTCGAAATGATTCCAACTGATAGGAAGTGTGTTACGTAATTAGGGTGCTGGTCCTGCATCACCCTATACCAAGTTGACCAACTGGCAACTTTATTTCAATGACATTTCAGTTGATTTCTGAGTGACTAGGATTATTGAAAAAGTTATAACATTGTTTGAAGATTAAACTAAAATTAGTAGTTGAGTTGTGTAGGGATCAAGTAATTTTTTGGCGATTACGCCGCAATTTTTTTGTAGTTCAGCTGGGCTTTTCGCCATACTGATTTACTTCATTATATTTTTAATCTGTGGTAATCCGTTACAGAGGGCAGCAGCTCCGTGCTGGCAGTGGTGTGGACGGCGACTATCGTGCTCAGTGTGTACGGAGCCTACATGTTGTATCGCGGCTTTATCAGGTAAATTGAACCAAAGGGCTAAAGCAAAAGCAATAAGGGTTATATAAAATAAACTACTTAAAGGACGACCTCTAGAAGAGATAACTTTATTTCATTGTTACTGTTTCTTTTTTTTAACAAATTTTATTATTGTGTCTTGATGGCATTTTTTGCTTAATATAATTTTGTTGTCATTGTCTTAAAATCTAGTTTAATATAACATTGTTTTAAAATTTAATCAATACACCATCGCTTTAAAATCTAATTTAATATAACATTGTTTTAAAATTTAATTTGATATAACGTTAACAATTTGTACCCATGTTGTTATATTATTATTTGCATGCTGTATCTTCTTATAAGTGGAGAAGCACAAGGTCATGTCCTGTTATTTATATCTAGCATTTATGGTGTATTCTCTGTTAGAAGTCCAAATAAATAAATAAGAGATCCGAATCATGTTACCCCAGTATTTTCAAAAATCCCTTTATTGTTTCAGATGCCTGAGGAGTAGAAAACTGAAGACCATCACTAAAGTGTAAAGCAGAAGCAGGTAACGTTTTTGTGTCTACTCGCTCGCCCGGTGACGTCACCGTCGCCGGCCCTTCTCGTTCACATGGACATCGTTCGTTCTGTTGTCTGTTTTGTGATCTTCATTACGTTGTTCTAGTATTTCGCAATTCTACTATTGTTGAGTTTTACTATTCCTTAAGTTGATGTTAAACCATTAATAACATGAGTTTGCTCATTTAATTCGCGTCGATTATTTGCGAATTTTAAAATGTTAACCATTACTCCGATAGTATATATGTATGTATCTACAACTGTACCACATCAATTACTGGCAGTTTGTACACATAAGTAATATTACAAATGATAACCAGCAAAGGGTCTGTCCGCAGGAGTGCTTCCATGTTTTTACTACGTATATAAAAATAATGCTTTAGACGGTTTTTATATCTCCACGCTAAACGATTAGCCGAAATGTTGTTCGGGCTTTTTGATTGACAATATACTCGTTAGCTGTAATACTAGCTAGCTACGCCCGTAGCGGTCTCAGTAGACAAGCTGGACGCCTTCTATTCCTGTTATTAAGGAATAGCTCTTTTTAGGATTCTCCTTACAATCTAACCGTCGGAAGCTGTGGCAATGTGACTAACACAGAGCCGTCCATTTTGTAAGCGAAACTTGAAATGACGACGACATATACTTAGTTGGCTCGAAAACTCTAATATTTTACACTCATCGCAGTGTTTATTGAACAATACTTTTGTAATATTCAGCTAATTTCTTTACAATTGCAATTTACGCAAAATTCAGGAAATCTATTTTCATGACTCTTTCAGTGACTATTTTTATAAAACAAAACTTTTACAGTAATCTTTTTTCGCACAAATACTAACATAATTTTAAGTGGAATTTCAATGCTTAGTTAATTTACAGTATATTATAATAAGCATTTTAACGATACAGTAAGATTAGTAGATGTCGAGGATGAGTGCGTGTACCGCTAGAACCGCGGGTACTGACCGGGGAAGACTTGTGACCAAGTGAGACGTGACACATCATGCCACATATCAGTGTTATATATAAAAAAATCGTCGTAATTACTATAAAATATCTTCTGCCTATGAATGCACACAAACCGTTTAAACATTTCTCAGCAAAAACATCGCGAATTTAGAAGATTTTAATATCTCATGCGCCAACTGCAACTACACTAGTCATGTGCGGAAGACTTTTTATATAACGCTTAATATCATCCAAGTAGAGCTTTGGCGCACAAAAACTACCTAATATGAATAGTGTATAAGATCTATTATTAACTGATCATACCGTTTTGAGATAATAATCGTGTATAACACTTTTTTGTAGATTTTGCATTTAAGCCCATGTATTGTGTACAAGTATTTATATAATGTGAGTGTGTTCTCGTCGTTAAGTCTCGTCTAATTCTTTCTCCTACTTTCCATTGTTTCCTGTGCCATGTATTTCAGTCTTTGTAACTTGTAGAATATCAATATCATCAACCTTGTGTAGCTATTTCTAATTAGATATCGTTTCTTACTTAATGACTATTAAATTTGTTTGTGTCTTCATATAGTATTGTTAAGTTTTTATGCACGAGTATAATATAATTATTATCCTTGGCTACTTCTTGTTCCTTCATGACAATATTGATAAATGTTATTTATATTATATCGTATTCTATATCTGTATCCACTATCGCATCATCTTCTCTAAACTTTCGATTCTGTCCTTTACGAATATCTTTTGATCTGTCAGTACTTTATCGACCCAATGTATTTGTAACTGTATTATTATGCTATTACGAGATATTGATGTGAAACATGATAGTTAAGGAATCGTGTTAGACAATACAATATTTGATATTTAATAAAATTTGATTGTGTTTTTATAAATTTGTCTTTTATTTTTACTCCTTTCGACAATCATTTGACCAAAACGCAATTGGAACATGCGGAGAAGCGGGGGGAGGGACACTCGACCGTGAGCATGGACAGCGGACTAACATAGTGAAGTGGCCTGCACTGCGTCCCATGGGCCGCACACATACCTAATGTGCTGCAAAAGGGCTATGATGAAACTGTAGTACCGACCCACTTTTTATTTCTGAATAGCTAAGATTTCTCATGGGATAGATAAAATATCCAGTTTACTTCACAGTCTTATGGCACTAACTGTCTGCTATGTTCAAGCATTCCGCTAAACTGGATATTTTATGCAAAAACTCGTCTAATAACACAGCTATTAGCACTATTTTCCTTACCTCCATACATCGCCTACCTTATATACATAATTATGTTATCGCTAAAAGTTTCGCCTTGGGATTTGGCAAAGAGCGAAAAACGTAGCATTCTGGGTGTTACCGAGACAGGACAGAAGTCGGAAAACAACCTAATCCAAAACGGTGTGATAGATGTAGAAAAGAAGGCTAAATATGACAGGGTGGGTCACAAAAGACAAGCAGGTTTTGCTCAATGACCGTTGGACAGAAAACTCTACAAAATGGGTGTCTGAAGATGATCGAACCATAAAGCGGCAGCGAGATAAACTGGACACAAGAATAAAATTGCATAAAATACACAGAGAGGGTTTCTGGAAATACTTCGAGCAAACCTTTATCCAGCTGTGCGATGGCATCGACAAAACAAAAAAAAACGAATGGTCTACTTATTCGATTACTCGGATTGTTATTGGTATCCAGATTATGTCTATTGAATAACAAAACACCAGAATTCTATTAGTTTCACGTGTCACATAGGGGTACTTAGATACTAAAAAATAAGGCTGGTGACAAATTATTTATTTATATACAAAAATCACTTTTACAACACAACATTACATACATACACTTACAGCTTGTCATTTCTTTGCAACATTCAGGTTACTCAGAGCTTTGGGCTCGTACTTGAGTTCAGCCAAGCCTTTCCGCACGATGTCGTTCACCCTAGCCGCTCGGAGCTCCTTCCTACAACTAGCCACGTCCTTCTCAGCAGCAGATAAGTTCTCTAGATTGTTGAGAAGAACCTAACATAAAAAAAAAACATGAAATTAATTTACGAGTTCAGGAGAGCAGCCTATATATTTCATTTCTATACACCGTGTACTTTTACCCATCTTAGACAGCCCACTTCATCTATCCAATGAATAAAAACAGAAAGTTGGTCAGGTTGCGCTGTGCTCAGAATGAATGAAAAGGAACAGTTGAACAATCGCAAGCTGGGGGACTGTCTTCTATGGAATACTTGTTTATCTAGCTAAGAAGTCCCCCAACCGCGACGGTTCAACTTTTTTCTTACCTTTTTCAGTTCTGCTAGAGTTTTATGCAGGCGGGTTTTTTGTTTTTAAATAATATTTTTTATTTCTATCTTTTAGTTTTAACAAATTATGCTTCTAATGGAAAACTTAAAAAATTGTTTAATTTCTTTTTAACACCCTTGCTCGTAAAGCTGATGTAATCCCACCGGTTTCAAATATGTAAAGCGGGCCATAACAAACGCGTGTGTTATCAAAGCAAATAGTTAAGTTATAGTCCATACAAATTCCATAACAGCATTATTTGTCATTTCAAATAATTATGGAACTGATCGCCGCCGCGTGGCTCTAGCCAATGAGCAGCGCGCTGTTCCAAATTTTTAAATGGCAAATAATAATACTAATGGCGGAAAGCAACAGTGTGCATTCACAGATTGAGTTTATTTAAAATGAACAAAATAAAATTACTTTTTTTTCTGTTTCCCTCGCAAGTGTGTTAAACGTCGTACGATATACGTGCATGCTCGGCTCAATTACACCCCTTCGCCTTCGGCTCGCTGAAATTCCGCCTCGCATGTTATAACCATCATTACGCACCAATATCGTAATGTACTATTTTCATCGTTCCGTTTTAATATTAAAAGTGTGCACGTTATATACATATTTTCTAATGAGTATTTTAAATCCTTCATTTTAAAACCAATTCGATAAGTTTGGTTGATAAAAATTACCTCATAATTATGGCGTCAAACATCCGCCATTTTGTTTTTTTTTTTAATGTCACCGTCTAAGACAAATCTAACGATGTCTCAAATGTAAAAATCCGTTAGCCGGTTCTGGAGATACAAGATAATAATAGTTATTTGTTATACAAGAGTGCAAAGTTGCTTTTTAACCGCGTGTTCAATTTTGATGACCGAGCAAGCGAAGGATTCTAAAATTGAATCACGAGCGCAGCAAGTGATTCAAAATTAGAATCCTGAGCGTTAGCGAGGGAATCAAAAGGACACGAGGTGAAAAATCTTTGCACTCGAGTGCAACACGTAACTTTTCATTCCACCTCAGCGAGGAAATGACTAAATGCAATAAAAAAATGTTTACAATCACAAGATAGGTACACTTTTATTTCAGTTTAGGTATTAATTACTACATTATGACAGGTAAGTATTACAGAATAATCTTTAAATTATAATAAAATAATACTAAAGTATAATTAAGAAAATTTTAAAGTAACGTTGCAACAGTTATTTAAATTGAGTGTAATATTTTTGTTTGGTACTGTAATATTGGTGTTAGTCACTTGTGTACTGTTTTTCGGTAAACTGTCTGTCATACTTAATAGTTGTACCGATTCATCGGATTCCCTTGGCGTGAATGTTGGAGAGAGAGGGAGATGGTTAGGTGTTTCATAACGGCTTATTTTTGATGTAGAAGGGCCAGTCCAAGTTTCCGATTGAGGCTCTTTCAGTGTAATGGCTCCTACGATGCCTTCACATATTTTAGACTTATTTTGGATGGAATCCTCTATGTATCCCTCTACAACTGCATTGGTCTTCCAGCCTCCGTGGCGCTTAAGGGACAGGAGATCAGCTCCGGAATCAGCCAAAAGTGTGGCTGAAGTTCGTCGGAAACAATGACCCGTGTACAACAGGGGTTCTGGAAGTTCAAGAAATGTTGCTATTTCTCGTGGGATACTGCCAATTTTATTAGTACCCATAGGCTGTCTAACACACTTTCCATTGCGATACTGTAGAAAAAAACGATTGATTGGAGTGTTAGGCGGCCGTAAGGCTTGATATTTCTCAACAATCGTTACGTATTCCTTGCGAATGACAAAGTTGCGGTCTCTTTTTGTCTTTGTATTAGGTAAATTAATTAATAGTAAGTCATCTGAATGTTTCTCAATGTTTTTGACATTAAGTTGTGTTAGTTCATTAGTTCGACATGCTCCGTTTATTCCAATAATAAGAACAACCTGCAATGTAAAGAGTATTGTAGTAGATAAATGAATAAAATTTATATGAACGCATAATTATGCCTATCAACATTTACTAAGTATACTATTTAATTGAGATTAATATATGTACTTAAGTAGATACTGAATGTGCAACTGACTTACTTTTGCCGCCAAATATACGGAATCGGTGCTTCGTTAAGAAACTTTTCAATATCAGATACTGTGAAAACCTTCGATTTTTTTGGATGATGACCAGATGAGGCTCTTTTTAAAAATGCTACTAATTTAGGATAGGTATCGATATGTATGTCTTTTTTCATCTTTATTGTTGCTTTTAGCATCGAATACGTACTCCATAGAGTGCTTGCTTTCTTGTTCTCGGATAATTCTATAAAATATGCCAGCAAAACGTTTTCTGAGAAAGTTTTGGCTCCTTTTGCTAGTCGCCACGTGTTGAACATATCATACTGTTTTAAATACTTCTCGCGTGATTGTTGAGGTAGAAAGCTCATTTGCGCATTATTAACAGTTTCAGTCAATTCTGTTGGCGTCAAACAAACTTCCTCGTCGCTAGAATCACTCATTTTAGTTTTTCACTTGTTTTCAAGTTTCTTTTTTTTAATATAAGGTTTAACAATGACGTGAAAAATGCCGCGTAAAGAACCGCGTACAAAGAAAATTGAAAAAAGAACACCAAGAAGGTTCCGAGTCTGAGTTTTTAACAAATTAAAAAAAAGTTGTATGATATATTCGGCACCATAGAGGTAACAGTAAATAGGTTTAATGTTTTTTTTTAATTTACAAACTTAGTGCACACGATGTTCTAAATTCAATTTACTTTATCCTCTAGAGAATAAAAACTGCTTTTCCAGTCAGATATTGAAGATTAAAAATACTCTTTCCGAGATGGTGCGATGAAAAGAATATTACATACATTCATATGTACAAGATACGCGCTTTGTGCATGCCTCCAAATGTAATTCTGTTTATAATTTTGCAAAAAATTGAAACTGACTGACTTTTGTGCTGAAATTTCTAAGTGTACATTAATTACGTAGGTACGGACGACAGCTGTCAAGCTACCCCAAACGGTCAGATATTTCCAATCAACATAGAGCCTTAATGCTGTAGAGATAAAGTTGAAAATCTAATAAGGAAATCTGACAGATTGTAGTAGCTTGATGTGATGTCGTCTGTACATAGGTTTGGTACTGTTTCAATGTAGGTTTCTGGATTTATCATTGTTATTTTTTTAAATGCCTTATCATTGAATTTTCATCTTGTTTTAGTCTTTTCAGTTGATTTTTAATTGTCATTGTTATCCATGCAAGTGGTTTTTTTGTTTATTTAATTATTAATAAATTTATGTCTTTTTAGTTAAGAAATATTACGTAACCAGATTAATTCCTTAAATGAGTTTATGTCATGTGGTTGATTTAGCAATTTGTTAGGGTTAAGAAAACTGATATCAAGTCCGGAAAGAGTCCTCACTCTACTCAAAGCAACGTAAGCTTGACCTTTTGCAAATAAGTTTCTACTTAAATCTACAACTGCTGGGTCTAAAGTTGTGACCTGTAGTTTATGCACCGTCACTGCCCAGCATAAAATTAAGGGAAACATTCGTCGCTCAATCTTGCCTTTACCACGTAAAGCATCAAATTCTGTAGCACGAGGCTGGATCCAGACTCCAATACCAGGTAGGTTCCCTGTTATACTTGTGTCATCGAGCTCCACAAATACCGCTTGTGGTAGTTTTCCTGGCTTCAACTGCTTTCTGCGTAGTGCTGGCCAATCTATTCGTCGGATAATACCCATAGCACCGTTAACCAGCCCATGGTTAGCACTGATGTTCCGTCTTAGCATGGCTCGAGAGCTTATACCTAATTTTAGTTGGTTTGGTATACTACCTGATTTATTGGGATCTTCAGGTATGTATTCCTCTCGTGGTTTTTGACCATATGTTTTAGGATCAAATGAGATGTCTACAGCACTAACATTGTATACTTTTGTGAGCTTTTCTAACTTTTCTGTCATGGTCGCGTTATATACATAATATTAATGTAGCAGATTTTTTTTCTTTCCATTTATAATTTATACTGCACGTTATAATAGTTATTTACTTATGAAATTGCCATTCTGCAGTACTGGCCATTTCAAATAAAAAAAAACCTGTTTGGCTAATAATTCTAATTTCAAATTCATTTTATCTTGCTTTTTTGTTTGTTTCAACATGGAGCTCTTTTTTTTCCAAAAGTAGTCATTTGTTTATTGATTAGTGGTACATTTCCATCACATTTCAATCTTTTTCGTCATTATGGATACGTTAAAAATTCGAGTAATTATGGAATATGAGTACCGTTATGCTAACAATGCGGCACAAGCGGCACGCAACATCTACGACGTTTACGGAGCTAACACTACAAACCAACGCAGCACTTGTTATTGGTTTGCTCACTGCCGTTCTGGGAATTTCGACTTTAAAAATGAACCCCGCGGTCGTCTGAAGACTTTTGGTCGACAATGACGAATTGAAGACGATTGTGGAAACTGATGATACACAATCTACGGCTGATATAGCAACAGCTTTCGACAAAACAAACAAAAAATACAAACTATATTGGACCATATGTGTTGAATTGGCAAGGTAAAATATCTTGCCAAATGGGTGCCCCACGAACTCAATGATCGCCAGCGCGAAGTACGCGAGACGTGCCTGGCAGTGCTCAACAGACAAACAAATGAAGGAAGTTTAAAAACATTACATTGCATTAGCAAACAGAAACCATTTTTCATAGCAGGTAATGCTATGAAAAATGGTTTCTGTTTGCTAACCGCAAGCGCTTAGCAAGTTGATTAGATCCTGGTTCAGCACCTAAACAATGCCCCAAACGAAATCTTACCCCTAGAAAAGCGATGGTCCCTGTTTGGTGGTCTAACCGGTGTGATTCATCACATCTTCTTACCAAACGGGATGAGCATTACTGCAGATGTGTACTGTGAATAACTGAACACAATGATGGAGAAACTGGCACATCTCCAACCAGCATTGGTCAATCGCTCCTCTCCGCTGCTCCTGCACGACAACACGCGACCTCATACCACACAACAGACAGTCTTCAAGTTGCAATAAAAGGTTGATGGGGTTGGAGGCTCTTCATCATCCGCCCTACTCACCAGACCTTTCGCCTACAGACTACTACTTTTTCCAGAATTTGAATAGATTTTTTTTTAAATTAAATTATAAACTAGCGCTTGACCGCAATCCCGCCTGATGGTAAGCAGTGACGCAGTCGTTGATGGTAAAGCGCACTATTAGTTTATTAAGAGCCTATTCACTCTAGCCTTGAAGACACTCAAATTGTAGTCCGACGGAAACACCGCCGCTGGCAAACTGTTGCAGTCCTTCGATGTACGAGGTATAAAAGAGGAGGCGAAACGTTTCGTCTGAATCGTATTGGTGTTTATTTATTTATTTAGGACAACCAACAAATCTTACACTAGTTACATTTATATATTACAATAATATAAAATCCTATGTTGAGTGCAGACTTAATTATAGGTTGCCACAGCATGTATCATTTTGTGATGGGTTTTTTATTTATTTATATAATGTTAAAAGAGAACAACAAGAATGCAATTTATCAACATAACATAGAATAAAAGGACAAAGCTCAATCATTGTTAGGTGGTGAACGATGATAAAATATTACGACGGAAGACGGAGTACTTATTCGAGAAAATATCAATGCTTGTGTTTTTCTTGACTAAGGCATTGTATTGCTTACCTAGTCGGTTGATGGTGGAGAAATGTCCTAGGTTACTTTTTGACGGAGTCTGACAAAAGGGTACATAAGTGTGAGATCTGGGCAGTCTATTAGGAGCATTAATTTTCACTTTCTGCAAAAGATCTGGAGAATCAATATATCCATTGACTAATTTATATAAGAACATGTGATCCAATAGCAATCTGCGATCCTGAAGGCTGTTCAAGTTAAAATGTTTCAGACGCGAGGTATAAGACTGTAGACGTTTAGCTTCATGGCATTGGAAAGCAAGGTGCCACATAAACCTTTTTTGTACAGATTCTAAGCGCTTTATATGAATTTCATAATGAGGAGACCATATCTGACTACAATACTCAAGACCAGATCGAACCAATGTTTTGAATAATGTTTTTTTGGTAGAAGGCTTTTTGAACTCTTTGCTGTTACGGATTACAAAACCCAGCATTTTGTAGCCTTTTGTAGTTATTTTTTCAATGTGCTTGTGAAATCTCAATTTATTGTCTAAGTACACGCCAAGGTCCCGAATCACCTCAACTTCCTCCAACATTTCACCATTTATTTTGTAACTTAAAGGCGATTTTGAAGTGCTCCTCGTGAATCTTATACATTTACATTTATCGATATTTAAAAACATGTCGTTGTCAACACACCACCTATGTAGATTATTTATATCTTCTTGAATCAATTGTATGTCTTGCGTGGAGGTAATGGGTCTGGAAATTTTTAAGTCGTCTGCAAACAAGAAACAGTCTGTGTACTTGAGGTATCGTGTGATGTCATCAATGAATATGGTGAATAAAATTGGAGCCAGATGAGAGCCCTGAGGTACCCCGGATGTTGTGGGAAACCGATCAGATGTGTAGCCACTTACTACGACTCTTGACCATCTTTGTTTTAGGTAGGACTCTATCCATTTCAACATGTTTCCCGATAAACCATATGCTAGTAATTTGTTGACTAAAATTGAATGATTTACTTTGTCAAACGCTTTACTGAAATCAGTATAAATAGCGTCTACTGATGTCCTGTTGTCTAGATGATAAGCAACGCATGAGACAAATGACATTAAATTCGTCGATGTTGATATAGCTTTAAAGAAACCATGTTGGCAGGGCGAAATTAATTGTTTTAGATGGGATGTAATAAAAGGGCGTATCAGAGATTCAAAGAGCTTCGCAAAAACCGATAGAATTGAAATTGGTCTGTAGTTCGCAATTTGTGATTCATCGCTTGACTTGTAAACAGGGACGACTAAGGATTCCTTCCATATTTGTGGAAATGTACCTTTTTGTATGGATTCATTGAAAATAATTGTAAGGGGAGTAGCAAGAACTGTTGAACATTTAGAAGCTAACATTGGAGGTATACCATCAGGACCTGCTCCTTTGGTGCAATCTAGATTTTTTTGCGCTTTCGAAACCATTTCGTTTGTAAGTGTTATGTTGTTGAGTATTTGAACGGAATTGTTACATGTGGAGATGATCCTGACACTTGAGCTTTGGGTATAGACTGATGCAAAGTATTTAGCAAAGAGATTACAGATATCCTGACCGTTACTAGCACTTTCCCTATTGAAATGCATAACAGAGGGGAATGAGCGGTGGTTACTTTTTTATTTTTAATAAAAGTCCAGAAAGTCTTTGCTCCTCGAGATATGGAGTCCTCAATAGTCTCGATGTAGTTACGATAGCAACTATTAATACAAGTTTCACATCTCTTTTTGAGTGTCTGTAATGTGATGTAGTCCAAAGGGTTTTTGTATTTTTTATAGAGCTTTCTGTATTTAAATTTTTCTTTTAGAAATCGCCTAAGACACTGTACCAGACTGGATATTTGTTTGTTTTTGTAGTAGATTTTGGAATAACTTCCATTATGGCTTCCCGTAGTAATATATAGAAAGTTGTGGTCATGGCGTCTATAGTTGAACATTTAGAAAGTTTGGAAGTCCAGTCTGTTGCTGCTAATTTTTTTGTTAGCAATTCGTAATCAGCCTTATGAAAGTTATATTTAACAATGCACGCAGAGGATAACAATTCAGAAGGACTAAAAACAACGCTAAAATCGAGGGGAGGGTGGTAGGGATCTATGTTGCTGAGAAAATTAACGCTTTTTAATACCTCTAGCTCACCCATATTTGATAGTATTAAGTCTAACATTCTGTTCTTATTATTTGGAATTAAATTATGTTGTTTAAGGTTATTTAATGCTATAAAATCCAGTAAGGTATTTATGTTGAGACTACGAGGCATTATATTGTTAGAGCTGTCAGACCACGTTATGGTGCCCAGATTAAAATCACCGGCAATAATTACTTTGTTATGGGTTTCTAACACTTGTGTAGCTCTATGAAGAAAATTGGTCAGCATTTCATTTTGTACAGGTGGGGGAAGGTACACGCTACACAAATAAATTTTTTCAGATGATTTTTTTTTTTGATGGCAAGTCTATTGCTACCCATATGTCCTCACATTGACTTTCATATTTTGTTAAACGATAAGATTGATAGCGGTTTGAGACTGCTATAAGTACTCCCCCTCCTGACTTTGCCTGATGATATCCTGAAGTGCAACGGTCCCTCCTATATAATTTGTATTGATTTGGGAACACTTCAGAGTCGTATATAGAATCATTGAGCCAAGTCTCACAAAGAATAATAACGTCATAATCGCAAGAAACAGTTTTTAAGAAAAATTTATCAAGTTTAGTTTTTAAGCCTCTTACATTTTGGTAGTAAATATTTAAACTAGAGAATTTTAACATATTGCAATTAATAGAGCATGCAAACTAGATTTATAATATATTTGTGAATTTATAGCTTTTCGAGAGTCTTTTTGTTGCGAATTAAGATTTGTTCCGAATCATCGACCCTTCTCATAAATATGCGCCCGTTTCTCACCCAAACATGTTTGTATCCTTTTTCCTTCGCCACCCGTCTAGATGCTGCATGAAGAGACTTGTAATAAGGTGAGAGATGATCTACTATAAAGATTGGACCCTTTTCACCAGGAATTCCAAGACGTGAGCTATTTAATTTGTTTTCTGGATTAGCTTTGTTAAAATTTATGTTTGCCGCAAGAAATTCGTCTCTGATTCGGAGTGATGAGAACTGCACCACAATCGACCTTGGACGGTTACTATCCTTATTAATCTTAGCGATACGCTTACAATTTGTTATGTTTTCCGTCTTTAGTTTAGTTCCAATTGTGTTTCCCAGGGCAGTCACAATATCAAGTAAGTTTTCGCCTTTCTTCTCAGGAACGCATTGTATTTCGACGTTGTTGGAGCGAGCGTTTTGTTCAAGCTGATTTATCCTAGCGAGCATTTCTGACACACTGTTAGCCATTTCTTCGTTTTGTTCTTTCAATAGTTTGATGGTGTCTTTAGCTTCTTTGTGCTCCTTTATAAAGTCGTCGTACTGGCAGTTGACGAATTCCACACTATTTTTTAATTGCTTTACCTCCTCCTTGACGTCTCTAATTTCTGATTGTACTGTTCTTAATTGCTGACAAATCGTATCTTGTTAACAACGTAAGGGTGGAAACTTGCCGTACGACGGGTCATCCGATGGTGGAACGGAGATGGGGGAATCAAATCTTGCAATTCCCTCGCACACTCCCCAAAATGCATCCTATAGAAGACCGAAAGGCTGGCTACTCTACGCCTGTGCTCTAGGCTTTGGAGACCGTCTCGAGTTAAGTCAGGGTTATCAATCAGCCTCTTCGCCCGCCTCTTCACTGAATCCAAAGTGGCCAGGTGACACTTAGCAGCACCAGCCCAAATGTGGCTGCAGTACTCCACACGAACCGACCTGTGCTTTGTACAACATTAAAAGCTGTCCTGGTGTGAAGTACCGCCGGACCCTTGCGATAACGCCAAGTTCCTTGGCAGCCACCTTGGCTTTGGACTCAATGAACCGCCCAAAGTTTAGGGTGGAGGAAATCTCAACTCCCAAAAGCTGAAGGCGGTCGGTACACTCCAAGGATACATTTCGAAAAGTAATACTACAAGTTTGGCATTGCCCCATTCGGAGACTGCCACTTGCCTCTCGTCCAGCTGATTTCTTTAAGAATCAATAAACTGCCACTGTGTTGGCAAAAATACATTGATTGCATGGGTAATTACTTCAATTAATACAAAAGATTTTTTTTCCTATTAAACGGCAATTTTATATTTAAAGACTTTTTTATATAAAATATATTTGGAATCAATATTTTTATTATAATCAGTGATTAAAATCCTTAATTTTGATACCCAACTCGATATGCTTAGCAGAAAAAAACATGTAATTCTTTTTTTTGTTCCATTTAATATTAAGTTATATACATATTTAGAATCAGTGTTTAAAATCCTTCATTTTGATATCCCACTCGATATGCTTGGTAGAAATTTATTTCTTCATATCTCACAATATGGCGTCATACATCCGCCATTTTGGATTTTTTAAAATGTCACCTATCTAGTAGCAGTTGGGCAATTAAGTCAAATCTAACGATACCTCAAATGTGAAAATCCGTTCAGCGGTTCTAGAGATACTAGGTAATAAAGAATAATACATACAAGATAGGAGCTAATAACCCTCCTGGCAGTCGGGTAAAAACATAACCCACCTGGCAGTCGGGTAATAAAAAGAAAAACGATTTAAAAATAAAATGTATTTTTTTTTTATTCTAGGTTAAATGGACTCTGGACAGATGTCGCCGTTCCATTTTGCGTGCCCTTGAAAGGCAAAAACTCGGACTGCGCTCACATATATGTTG
>JADWQK010001510.1:0-96310 GCA_017933935.1 Sesamia nonagrioides
CCCCCTCTAACTTCTAACGTAAGAAAATGAAAAATCTAAAAAAAACATATGATGTACATTACTATAAAAACTACCAACGAAAATTGTTTTTTAATACCTTGTAAATCGTAAACCGATTTGAAAGATTACACGGTAACTTATTACCGCGTAATCTTTCATACAAATCCTTTAATTTCATAAATCAATGGCACGGAACCCTTTTTGCGTGAGCCCGACACGCACTTGGCCGGTTTTTTGTTATAATTTGCAAGACCGAAATTGAGCTTCGCCGTTCGATATTTAAAATTGATGACCCTAGTCATCAATTTCGTCGTTTCTTCGTATGAGTACCTATACTCATACGAAGACAAGGTTGAATATCAAAGCGACCTCTTTTGTCATTGGGCTGAATGCATGAGATGTCTATTGCCAGTATGATGGTTAGATGTACGCGAACTTTTTGAAAGAGGGAAGAGTTTTTTTTTAATTACTTACCGCCCTAGGGCGTTTCTAGCTACATTATTACCCTAGGGCGTTAATTGATCACTTACAAGCTCAATTTGGAGGTAATAAGGACCTACTTACCGAATTTGAGAAATGTAAAATTATTTAATTATTAGTACGCTAATTACGTATGCAAGCTTCACCGTTATCATCATCATCATTTCAACCGAAAGACGTCCACTGCTGGACATAGGCCTCCCCCAAGGTTCTCTACGACGACTGGTGCTGCGCCTCGCGCATCCAGCGGTTTCCCGCGACTATAACCAGGTCGATGCAAGCTTAACTGGAAGCATATTCCAATGTTTTAGCAAAGCTAAAGTATTTAACTTTTTCTTGATGATAAATTTTTAATTTTTTTTTTTGTGATGTTTTTTTATTATAAATAATAAACTAGATCTTGACCGCAATCGCGCCTGATGGTAAGCAGTGATGCAATAGTTGATGGTTAAGCGCGCTAGTTTATTAAGAGCTATTCACTCTAGCCTTGAAGACACTCAAATTGTAGTCCGACGCAAACACCGAAAAAACCCTAACTAGCCGTCGAAAGTAGCTGGATTTTATTCAAAAATTTTTAGTGTACCTTATATTTTGTTTTAATATAATGTTTATTAAGTAGGTAAAATTATTTTGTTAATACAAATGTCACAGGAAATTTTCCTGGCTCAGTATTATTATTACCCTGTGCCTCCTATGCCACTGAATAAAATAATTAAAGCTTTGTTATTGTTTTTTAACACTCTTTTATTGATTTATCCTTTTAGCTTACAACAGAAAAGCGGCAATTGTTAAATGATTAGTGTCATTTTTCTATAGGTAGGTTTGTATAAAGAAACACTTTTATTAGTCAATTGCTTTTTTTTAATAGATGTGTTCGGCATTTCCTATCCGACTACTCTGAGAAAAAAGGTCGAAACAAACTCTCTTTTAAAGTCCACTGGTCCGATCATAATTATGAAAACCGCGTAGAATCGAGAAACATAAAAAAGGGGCCCTGGTTTTTGATTAACTTTTAAATAACGTAATAATAGTCACGTCAGTAACGTAATAATATAAAACATGAATAATCGTCTTAAGAAGATATTAATTTTTTAAATAAAATTAATATCGTCATATCTCCTTGCGTTTCGTGCTGTCCTAGTATCTACAGCGCCACTTCTGCGACTAGGTGGGGTTGGCGATACCAAACCAAACATAACGAAAGTTACTGATTGATATGAAAGAAGATGGTTATTTATACAGATAGTATAAAAAATATAAAGACGCGATTAAAATGATGGTGACTAAAATACTTCAGGTACCGACTAATTTGACAGGAACTAAAAAAAAGAAAAAAAAATCCTTGTGTCTTTTTGAGAAGAAGATGCACTGAACAAAACTTTTAGTTTATTTTTGTGAACAAGGAAATTGGTTCCAATATTTGGTTTTTGGTCTGTTTTGCTATTATTCTATTCAGCAAACACATTTTTTTCGTTCGTTTTAATTTGTTGCAATACACCCATATAGAAAACAGGTGCAGAATTGTGAGTTTGGAGTCAAGGTTTACTAATCAGTGTCAATATATACATAATGCCGATAATACAATTCGAAGAAAATCTTAAAAAATAATGTTCTAAAATAACCCCACTGCTCTGCATTTTTTCACTTGATAATTTTAAAATCACCAACTTTGTATTAATTTCATATTCAGTCAGTTTTGACGGCATTTCAAGTCGTTTACAATATTGTAATTGCGAATAGTCAGAACAAAACACTAGAACTGGGATATGGTGTCATCGCAGGTCAGCTAGCATTAACCTAAGAAATAAGCAGTACCTTTTGTACTTAATTTTATTTAAATAGGTATTTAATTGTTTTATGTAATGTGCATAACATACAATAACATCTCAACTGTTTCCTCTGAAGGGTCAAGCAGAGGTGTACTTATAATAGTACACCCACTAACTCGCCAGTTATGTTTACGTCCCATGTAATAACAGGCGCAAATCCAGACTGCAGCCTAGAACTAAGAAATTCCTAATAATAAAAATCCCAATACCACTTCTAACCAAAGTTATCATCAAAGTAAATCTAATTTCGTAAACTTGGTTGTCCTGCAGCGTAAGTGCAGCGTCGTAGCATTCGTTTCAACGGTGCATCGGGTACTGAATACAAGACACCGCTATCATGTATGACAATGGGTATCGTACATCTCCTTCTGATTCATTTAGTCCTAATAACTCTCCTTGAACTGGAATGTCTTTTTGATTATCGAACATGCGCAATAGGCGAATTGGTCACGTGCAGTGCTAACATCTTTTCTATATGTATATTTAACACTACGGGTGTTTGTAGTCTGATGTCCTAGTTTATCACCCTGTAACGGCGACCCTGTCTAAGGTTATTTATTTATAGAATGGAAGTTGAGACTGGGTCTAGGTCGATAGGTCATTCCCATTTGTATGTCAGCGTTTGAGTTCCACCGGTAAAGTAAAACACATCACGTTTCTATTGAAGCGTATCTTATTAATGTTGAGTTTTCCTACAATATTAGTTAGGCAAATTATTTAAAGACATGAAACATAATACAATTAATAGATAATAATAAAAAGCATCATTATTTTAAATAAATTTACTTTCATTTTATAAAATATGACTGTATACTGTGACGAATAGTTCCTAAAGTGACGAATTTGATTCCAAGGTTGCGTAAAATTGTGTGAATGAATTCCCAACTAAGAAAAAAGGGTATATATCTTTAATAGACCTAATTTTTGTCGGGAAATCCAAATCCCAATTTTTGTTGCTCTGAGCGGTGCGGACTGACTTTTACTGACTAAATAATAGCCACACAATAAAATCCACTATAATAAAATAGTATCTACATAGTATATTCTGTTTTGATTTTATTTCTGTTTCAAATTGACAGTAATTCAAGCTAAACAAATATCGACTAAGCTCTACTGAAACATAGTTATAATAATGTTTTAAGGTGTAGCGTAAACTGAACTTTATTGTATAGGAATTAAAGTTATTTTTCGATAAACTTAAAATTGCCAACACTTTTGATAAATATGTTGCAATTTTATTATTTTAGCAAGTTTTATTCCCATTCATGATATTCCTCCTCCGTGCACGATGCAGAACGCAGTCTAAACTTGCTGGGGGAGGACGTTGTGTCGTTGACCTTGTATTTTCAGGCATGCGCATTAGTAAGCAGTCCACGTGTATCGGACGTCCTTTTCCCCTGTTCAAATCTACTGCTGCTTCATGCGCTCCTAGTAACAGTACCATTGCAAAACGACTACGTTTCAGGGCATAACGTCGCACTTGTCTGAGACTAAGGAAAAATTAAGTTTTTAGGAAAATCACCATTTTGCACATGGGAAATCTTATAGGGTTACACAGATTATATATGTATAGTAATAATAATCACACTTTTCAGATAGTGATTATTAACAGCGGTAGTAAATATCTCGAGGTTACCGCATATCATGGGGTTCGACTGAGTTATAGAAAATTTTCACATAAATATATGTAAGTACATATTATGTCATCAAGTGTTGTCCAGCCTTCACAGTATTTGGTATAAACAAAATGAACATGATGATTGATTTATGATTAGGTAAGTTTAACCTGTTGTCTATTCCATGCTGTATATTTTTATTTAGAATTCTTCCACTCCACTGTATTTTCGTTATACTACAGTACGATTGTGTAACCATCTCACCATAAAAACATAGTTGAGGATTACACACTATTGACATTTCACTCTAAGCTCACATCACCTAAGTTATTATGATGATATTTTTACAGAGTATCACCGCAGGAAACCATGATATTTGGGAAGTACTATTTGGTCATATTACTTTAAACTCTTTATAGCTACTTCAATCCTGGTAGCCCGCTAGTGCCTGCGCCGGGCGTTGGGAGGGCCTTCAGCACCTGAGGGTTGCTTTGGATTTGGGCGTATTCATGCTTTTGATTGGTTATGAAGGTCAGCGGATCTTGTGGGCGGTGAGCAGTGGGCAGCTCGTTGTGTTCCTCTAAAATTGATGTCAGGACATTGTGACGGGGTCCTCGAAGACCGATGCCTTCTGGGACAGGGTTGCGAGTTGGTTAAAAAAAAACCGTGGCCCTAGCGCATAGGCAAGTGAAGAAACACGGGTGGGTTTAAGTCAGTAAAAGTCTGACACGCCCCTTCCGCTCCGCCCAGAGCAGCAGAGGTCATTTGATTATTTCCCATACCAAACAAAAAAAAAACCGACCAAGTGCGTGTCAGACTAACGCACAAAAATCCTTTAATTTCATAAATCAATGGTACGGAACCCCGTACCATTGATTTATGAAATTAAAGGATTTAAGTCATTTATATGAAAGATTACGCGGTAATAAGTTACCGTGTAATCTTTCCTATCGGTTTACGATTTACGAGGTATTAAAAAAAATTACTTACTAGATCTCGTTCAAAACAATTTTCGTTGGTAGTTTTTATAGTAATGTACATCATATGTATTTTTTACATTTTTCATTTACTTATTTGTAGAAGTTAGAGGGGGGGTGGACCAACTTTTTTGTACTTTGGAAGCGTCTGTCACGCAAAATATTCGGTTTAGAAAAAAAGTATTATATAAATATAAGGGTTCCGTTTTTCTTTGGCATTTGGCTACGGAACCCTAAAATAGGTCAGCGGGGTGTTTCATTTTAATTCACTGGTAAAGTTTGTAAAAATATGTATAATTTTTCTTTACCCTGAAATTGGCTATATGATTAAAATTAACTTCTAGCATGCAATGAATAATGATTTAATTATTTATCGAAATATAAATAATTAGGTTTACCTCAATATCCTCCTTATTGGGCAACAATGGCGCTTCCAAAATGTTCTTCAAGCAAAAGTCTTCGTTATCCAACTCGAAGTTGTATTTTGTGACTTCCATAATCCGCTGCCAATGTCGGGGTTTCATCGCTTTGTTGGCCATCAGCTCCAACAGTGGACACATGTCGTTGAAGTCATCTATGGTTTTCTTAAGCGCGAAGAATGCAGGCCACTCTTTGAGCCTGCAAAATAAAGGTTGATATTAGTATGAATTTTTTAGTGTACGTAAATTTCCTTTATAAAATGTTTCATCCAAAGTATCTAGTGAGTCAATCAGATTTTAGCGTTACATATTTTTTTTTACAATTATAAACTTGTGCTTGACGCAATCATTGATGGTAAATCGCGCTAGTTTATTAAGTACATATTCACTCAAAAAACGAAGTGAACAGGAATGAAGACGGCAGTTGAGTGAGGTGATGAAATGTTAAACTCAACAACACGACCAATGATGCTGCGCCAGAGGGAGATTGATCTGGAGAACCTCCACGACCAAACTCCTGTCACAACAACATTTGGCGCATCGTACCCGGTACACATCGCAACACAACTGCTCAGACCCATCCTCCGTACGATTTCACCTGACATCTTTGGCGGAACATGACACATTTCTTGGCGACAAGACTTTGTCTAGTAACTTATGCAGCCGATGTATTGGCCTACCGCCGATAAAACTATTTCCAATTCATATCTACTTACCCTTTTGGCAACTTCCTGCATCTATTCTGGAACTCCATAAGCTCATTGTTGATCTCTTCAATGTTCACCTCTCCCCAAGGAATATCGTAATAACTGCTGACTCTATCTATGACGTCATTGTATAGTTTGTACAGCTTCTGTAATAGGTTCAGTTCTTTTCTGATCTGAGCAAGTTCCGGATACTCGGTGTGAGGTAGACCAAAAAGCTCTTCACCATTTTGGTACGTTTGAAGCTTTCGCCACATACCATCGAAGCGGTTCTAAGGTAATAAAAAGATGTGTTACGGATTCATTTATGAAATAGTAAAATTATGACATTATAAAACTGTAGGATTTTGTACCTGGAATAATATTAGCCTATCAGAAGCCTCTCTTGGACTCAACCCTGGCTGCATAGGACCCGCATATCGATACTCGTGGACATACTCCGAATTGTCTTCTCTAAACTTGTCCAAGTTACTGTTGAGGTCAGCTTCCAGCTGCGGCTGCATTTTTAACAGTGTGAAGTGTGAAGCTAAGGCCCTGGACTGCAACTGCTGCCAAGTGTAGCGGAGATTATCCACTTGTTCAATGTCTTCTTTGCTAACTGGTAGCTCGTAACGGGTTATAATGTTGAATGCTTCCTGTAATTTTATTTTTTTTTTTTTTGCTTAGTTTGAGTGATTGGATAAGAAAATAATAACAAACCACTTTGTATCTTGGAAAAATACGATAATATAAAATAATATATGTTTCAGAGGTCTACAAAGTATGTCTTGGTTGAAAAACGAGTTGGTTGATTTACCTCGACAGGATCGATTCTTAGTTCCATATCGACCTCTTGCTCTCTAATTTTCTTAAGGGTCTCCATTACAGTTCTCACGTCATCCAGGTCTCTGATAGGCCTCTCTAACTTGCGCTCCAAGTCGTTCATGATGGCGTAAACGTAGTCCATCTCGCGTTTGTACTTCTTGCGCATAGCCTGGCTTATTCTGTGCGTACCATCTAATAAATGGATCGATATTATTGTGTTATGTTCGTAAAAGTACTACTGACTTCATCATCATCATCATCATCATCAGCCTCTACTCGCCCACAGCTGGACATACGCCTCCTTCATGGCACGCCAAAAAGCTCGATCCTGTGCAGTTCTCCGCCAGCCACTACCAGCCACCTTTTTGATATCTAAACTGACTTATTTGTTATTATTTGCGCGCTCGAGTACCCCCCTTTTGTGAAAATAATTAGTGATATATATAATTGCATGATAGGGCAGTAAAGATAAGAATATTAGTTCAACTTTAATAAAACTGAATTTGACGACACTTGACTGTTTTTCATAGATACGGACGCCAATCCATACTAACATTATAAATGCGAAAGTATCTCTGTCTGTCATGTCCCTTTCACGCCAAAACTCCTAAACCGATTGTAATTAAATTCGGTACACAGATATTCTAGAGCCTGAGAAAGGACATATAACATCCAAGGCTATATAACATCCCGCTACGACCAATAGGAGCAGAGCAGTAACAAAAAAATGTTGCGAAAACGGGAGCTAACGCAGACGTACATATTGCTCCCATTATTTTAACTTATTTTATATCAACTGAGCTCTTTTTAATTTTTTTTCGGAAGGGGACGAACAGCGCCCTCAGTTACCATTGAACTTAGCGCATGAGGAAATGCCTTTTCGTATACAACGTTAGTAAAAGCAATGAGCGCGGAAGAATGTTACAGCAGTGTAAGTTGTTAGTTTGTGATGAATTTACGATGTCCCAAAAAAGGGCAATTGAAGCACTAGATCGCACAATGAGGGACATTAAAGACAACCAAGATATCACGGGTGGGATGGTGGTACTTTTAGCTGGTGACTTTAGATAGGCCCTTCCGGTGCTTACTAGGGGTATGAAATAATGCATTATGGGTTCACGTGAAAAAGTATTGTCTCACCACTCTTCTAAAAATCGGAAAAGATCGTATGCCAACTGACAGTAGCGGCATGACTACACTGAGTCGTGAGTTCTGTCAAATTGTGGATAGCTCAGATGACCTATTAAATAATGTCTATCCGGATTTTCAAACAAATATGGCCAACCGAGAATAGCTATGCGAAAGGGCAATTTTGGCGCCGACTAATGAAATCCTTACTAATATTATAAATAAGAAAGTGAGTTTCTTTGTTCCGCTTTCACGCCGTAATTACGGAACCGATTGCTTTGAAATTTTGTAGACGTAAAATTAGAAATCCGGATTAAATAATAGAGTACTTTTTATCCCGGAAAAAATTGATATTCCCGATGGAAATGTAAAAAGCGCGATAGGTATAACTGAATTCCACGCGGGTGAAGCTGCGGGCGGAAAGCTAGTAGACTATATATTCAGATCCGAAAAGATATTACATATTCTTACTTTTAAGTTCTGTAGTCAACCCAAGCTTTAATTTCTCAGTAGAAACAGCTAGACAATTCCCAATGATCAGCACATCAGGTTCAAGCTCAAGTTTAGATTCGAGCTCGCTGTGTCTTTTCAAAGCCACTTCAAAGTCGTTCAGGTTCCAGGCTAGCAACTGTCGCAGTGTCTTCTCACATTTCCACAAGTAATGGTATGGCCGCCAGCGTTTCACCAAGGTGTTTACTTCCTAGAATTTTTTTTTGACTTTTTTGTAAAAGTAAAATAAAGCTTTAATTAAATAATATATTTATTATTGTACAATCATGCTTCAGGTATGAAAATCTATCTGATACAATATTAAAACGAATATTTAGTACATTATTTTTTAAGACACTGTAGTAATGCTAAGAGGCTAGCTTTTAGGGATGATCAAAGCCAGCCGATTACTAAATTAACTTACGGTTTTAACATTGGCGGAGCACATTGAAAGTAAAGTCAAAGTCTTGATAATCTCCTTATTCTCCATTATGGAGGGGTAAAAATTCTTCTGTTGAAAAGGAAATTGTGGCTTTTCTTCTGACTCCAGTCTATAATGTTTCTTCCTCTTCATTTTGGCCATGTCAACCGTCTTCGAAGACCTCTGGGCAGGGTTCGAAGGGGCCGTGACTGATTGAACCTGTTCGTCAAGCTTGGTAACAACGTCTAACAACGGGTTCGACGAAGGCCCAGCGATTTTCTTCCAGCTGACCTATTTACATCAAAGCCAGGACGAAGCATATTCACAGCGTAAACAAAAATGATGAAGCCACATCGAGTGCCAGCAAATTAAAGTATAATTCAGAAGCATACCGTTTGCAGACAAAAACACAGTCAAATCCACATTGTGCACAGACAGACAAACGACACAAGACAATTAACATCACAAGTAGGGGAAGAAAAAAATCACATTAGTTTTTATTGCATTTTATCTAAAAGAATGTTGCAATACTTATTACAAAAAAGAATCTATTTAGAGTATTTACTGATCTACAATTTTTTTTTATACAACTAAAAAATAATAAAAGAAAAAGGAAAATTCCTTACGTAAAAATTATATATTTACAAATATACGGAAACTTCTCTGTATGAGAGGAGACCGTTGCCCATCAATGGGACGATAAAAAAAAGGTTGATGATGATGATGATGATGATACGGAAACTACACACAATTAAAAAAATCGAACATGACAATATTATTAATTCTCATGAAAAATTCTTATCTCATACCCTCGATGTTTTTCCTCCTGTCCACTGCGCGACGCCCTTCGACAGTCCAGATATGTGTTTGCCTGCTAGCAACAAAACCTCATGAATTTCATCTAGAGTAGGAGTCACTGACACGTTTGGTATCATTAGTGACGCTTGAAGCAGGAAGATTGGTTTCTTTTGCGTGTCTGAAAATGTAATGTACTTGTGATCTTGCTATCTGGCTGATATTTTAGTCAGGTTTTCATTCACTAATTTATAATTACATATAAGCTGAATATACTCTGTCCATTGGCTAACCGTTTTTGACAGATCGAACCAGTGAGCAATAGTACTTATTTTGTCACAACGAATAATACGCGTATATACTATACGTATTAATTAGTATAAGTATTATAATGACTCTAAGAAGTAATAAATAAGACGATTAGGCAGTTTATATATTATTTAGTCTATTGCGCATTTTAAAGTTAAAGGAAAAGATCGTTTTCCATCATGACCTGGCCAGGGATCGAACCCGGGGCCTCCACGTAGCAGGCAGGCGTGTTGACCGCTGCGCCACGGAGGACGACTTTAGCTGCAAAGTAACCTTTCGTATAACAGTTTTTGAGGTGTTACCGATGACAACAGATCTCAGCAGCCGCAACAAGGCCCTAGCTATGACCAGGGATGATAAGATCACTCGTGGTTTCCCATCCAAATAGCGTCCCACACCCAGAGGCCTACCTACATACGTGGGACACTCAGAAAGTTTTTCGAAAATAAAAAAGTCTGTTCTATAAGTAAATATATTTTTATTACATCCTTGAAAAGTACCCTCCACCAGCCTCTATACAAAGTTTCATGACTTTGAACCAGTTTTCGAAACACTTTTTCCAATCCGCCGTGGACACCTCATTTGCTCGGACGCTGTCAGCGCATCATCCATCGACGAAAACTGTATCCCTTTGAGCTGATCTTTTATTTTTGGAATAAGGATGTCACACGGTGCTAGGTCAGGGCTGTAATGAGGGTGATCTAGGAGTTTGACCGGTGTACTGTCCCTGTTTTGATTGCGGTGTAGGTCACACAGGTCTCGCGGGTTATTGCGTCACCACGACAATGCGCCCCGCATTGTCGTGGTGAAGCAGTAACCCGCGAGACCTGTGTTTAGTCGCTTATTGCTCACAGCAGAGAGAACACCTGTCAAGCATTTGGTAGTATAGCATTCAGCGTTAATGCTTCTTTGGTTTTGTAAAGGAATTGACATCAAGTAGCCAGTCAAACTGAAAAAGCTCACGATCAAAATCTTACCCCCGCTTCTTGATCGTTTCACTTTGGTAGGCGTTGATTCGTTTGGAAACACCCTAACCGTCGACTGGCGCTTCGTTTCTGGATCGTATTGATAAATCCAAGATTCATCACCTGTACCGACGTCGTAAACACGCCGAGACAAGCTTGCTTCTAATTTGTCTATCATATCATGGCACCATTTCTCCCGTGCCTGCTTCTGAGCATCGATGAAATTGTGCGGCACCCAGCGTGAAACTATCCTCCACAACTGAAAATGCACGTGTAGAATCTCGTGAAGGCTTCCTGGTCCAATCTCCAGTTTATGCTGAATTTCTTGGTATTCGTCTATTGTCTTGAATGAAACTTTTCACGGCTAGCACGTTTTCTTCTGTAACAGCCGTCAAAGGGCGACCATTTCTTTCTTAATCCCCCGAAGTTAGTCGGCCGCGCTTAAATTCATTATACCACCGATACACCGTTTCCTTAGCAGGGCCTTCATCCATTAATGCCATTTGAATTCTATCTATGATTCGTCTGGTTTCAGGCGACATTTGAAATCATGTAAAAAATCATAGCGCGTAAATGGTCTTGACGCAAATCCTTTTTTTAAGGAAGTTTTGAATTTGGAACGTACCTATCATTAGCTATAAATAATTATATTTTTTAAATAAATTATAATTGGGTAGTTTCTCATACATAAGAACTTTTTGTCGCAATACTTTCTGAGTGACCTGGTACCTTCCAAAGCAGCGTCTCACCTCTTTTCGTAGTCACATAGCGCAAGCAGTTTTATTCAAATACCGAGGACACGCGATGGCAAAGGCTCGGCAAATAATATCGTAGATGCTGGCGTGCCACACTATAAGGACTTGCACTCTTTCCTGGCGCAGGACAGGCTATGGAAGATGACGGGAGCACGAAATACCACAAAGTTGCCTACCACTCTGGGACATAGGCCTGTCCCAGGCTGCGTCTCAACACCCTGTCCTCCACCTTTCGCATCCAAATTTTCAAACTATAATTTAGTACCTAGCGTTAATAGTTGTGTTGAATAAAGTATGCAAGCACGAAAAATAAATCTATTTTTGCCTCAAACTGACGAAGCGCAACTACCATCAACAGGTAGGTTACACCCCGAACCCACTAGGAACATAGGCGAACAAGGAGCTTGTAAGGTAAAATGTACCACTGGCAAAGCTGCATTATTACTCTTACACAGCAATCCATCCTTTTTCGTAGCATTTGGGCGTAGTTAGGGGGGCGTGGTTAGGGAGGCGTTGCCTAGGGGGGCGTTCTACTGTACCTGATCAGGCAATTTCCAATCCAAATCACTAGGAAACTATGAATATCAAAGAGCCGAGTAACCTCAGGTCATGCAGCCCCAACGAAGCGTCCCGCGCTTTTTGTTTGGCTGCGGAGGCTCGAATTTCGGCCTCGAAGCATTCATTATCCGTCGGCATTTGAAGTTATCTATTTCACGATTTGACGCAACTGCTCATGATTGATGACGTGATAAACTAAAATGTTGTTTTACCGTAGCGACGGGAAATGAAGCAAGCCTTTAGATAAACCAGAATCATCAAAGGCACCATTCCATGACTAAACAACAAAAATTACAGCTAACAACAATGTCTGTTTGCAAGACTCGATTATTTACCGCTCAAAAGTTTAGGTTTATTATATTTTTATTGACCGATTTTTCAATAGCTAAGTAACTTTTATCTGAAGAATAATAATTGACGATTGACAGCTTTTGTATAGAAAATATATCAAACTGTCATATTTGTTTTTCGAATCAAAGTTATTTGACCATTTAAAAATCATAATAATACAATATTTTCCGGGGTATGTAAGCACTCACTTTAATATCGTTTTTACATCAAGGCAAATATCAAATTGATCCCATTAAATCAACTAGGAGATTTGCGTGCCCTTAACGTCCATGCGGGACGTGGACTAGGGACGGCTGTTATTAGCTTGAATTAAAGTCAAGGCCATTATAAGCCAATAACCTCCGACACTGAGTAGACATTACAGCGCATGCGCGACGGAAGGGATCCCCCTACTGACCTCACGATATTGACAGATTTCTGCCAGGGCAACATGACCTTGAAGGAATTCTATAATTTTTAATGAGAAAATCGAAAATAAAATAAATATATCCTGACACACTGACCGCATGTCACAATATTTCAGTTAGAGATTGAAAAGAGGGGGTCGGTATGTTTACATTTCCTTTCACTTTAAATTCATGACATATCAGAACTGTTCTCGACGTTTTACTCTTTATGAAACCCAAACAACACTAATGTTGGGAATTGAGTTCTGGCGGGACCATTTTTGTTAAGTAGTAGTTAATATAAACAAAGTTATTGAACAACATAAAAAACAAAACATTAGCTCACAAAGTTCGAGTTTGAAGTATAAATTTTAACCAACTCTAAATATGTACCTAATAAATATTTATGTAGAAAGGTTCTAAACAAAATAGGTGCATTTTTCAAACGTTAGAATTTGTAAACAATAACTAACTAGTCTTATAAAATGGTCTAAATAAAATTCCCCGTAGTGACTGCTGGCTGCCGCCCCCACGTGGTTTTATCCTCAACGCGCTTGCGTCAGTCAACCCTACAAAGTTCCGCGAAGTCGGCGCAAATACGATGCAAGATACTAGGAACCCATAAACATTACTAGGTTGAGTCGGGAAATTTCAGTAGAAATAACGTAACAACTACCGTTGTGGCTTGATGGTGAACTCGCCTCTGTTTTTATAACTATAAATTTGCAATTCGGATCCATGTGAAGCATATTGATTTTCAACGCGCAGTCTCAATCATAGGTTTACAAGAAAAAATGAAAGTGTACGACATTTTTAACTGATTTCTTACAAATCATGACTTTAAACTAACGCAATATCAAATGGAAAATATGCGTTATTAAATACTGAACAAGTACCACTAAAAAGTTTTTGGAATATCATTACGTTACGGCTATATTTGAAAGATTTTCAAAACGCTGCAATACAAAATGGCGTATTTCTGGGGCATTTTGTAATTTGTTTTGCAAATACCTTATAAAATATGACAGGAATGGTGAACAAGATAACACAAAGTTTAGGCGTAATTAAATGCTGATTGGATTGTCATAGTTTTCTTTGAGCGTACATACTCCCTTCCTTCGTAATTCCTTTATTATTGAAAGTACGGCAAAGGATATACACGAACGTGGTAATAGGAACTTGTGGCTAACTTCATACCAACTCAATGAAATCTTTATCGATTTATGTTTCAAAATAGTTCGTAATATTACAAAAAAAAATTGTTTAGAAATTACAAAGGATAAGTTTCAATTACGTAGTTATTTTACTCTTTCACTTTGGTTAATACAATACAAGTTTAACTCGTCTCGCTACCGTGTTTATACTGCCTTGCATGTAATGGATTACTTTCTATTGGAGTGAATGTTGATGAAATGTAATATTATAATGGAATACCAATTTGTAATATTTTACCTTCTGCATTGATGTCTGAAGTAAATTGTTTGATAATGAGGTCAAGAGTTCTTCTGGTAACCTTTATGAGTACGTCCACAACTTTTCTGCTATAGTATCGGCGCATCTCACTGACAGCATTTTTTACCATTTCCTAAAAAATAAAAATTATGCAGCAACACACCAAACATATCATTACTCCTGTATTTTCCGAGCTGCTTGAAAGAAACATTTATCGTAAGTATTACATGTAATGGACTAGTATTTTCATAAACCGTGTTCGAATTGCGGCCTTGACTGGCTACTGGGGCATTTTTGTTGGAAGTCATTTAATTATAAGCCCCGCACGATGATATTGCGATGGAACCTTGTCACAATAACAGCTTTGTGACGTCATCTGTCACACAAAAGGACAGCTAGCAAAAGAATGTTTAACGTAAAATTAATATTAGGGTTAAGGGTTTATTTCTATTTTATAATTTTATTATACATACACTCTTTATACCTACTCACCCATATTCTGACAAATAAACTTTCATTATTAAAATTTTCAAGGAAATAATTCTTGTAGACGTAAAAAAATATACTTATTCGTATATCTTTCTTACATGTATACTAATTTTTTCTAACTACATTTCTGTTAATTTGCGAGCGGGAATTGAATCAGAGTCCACTGTGTAGCAGTCATGTGTTAATTACTACCTACATCTATCAGATCAATACATAGTATAAAACAAAGTCGCTTTCGCTGTATGTCCGTATGTATGCTTAGATCTTTAAAACTACGCAACGGATTTTGACGCGGTTTTTTTTAATAGATAGAGTGATTCTTAAGGAAGGTTTGTATGTATAATAAATGCATAATATAGTAGAGAAACACTGAGAAATCTAAAAAGCGCGATAAAACCGAACTCCACGCGGGCGAAGCCGCGGGCGGAAAGCTTTACAAATAAAACCAGGATAGTATGTAAAAAAATGTTTATATAATATAATTCAATATAATCTTACCCTATTTATTCAATTCCACTCATATAGTCTTCCGAATCAGAACTGCTTTATGTGTCTGTCGTTTCCGATTCACTGTCGTCTGCCGTATTTATGACAAATAACTCGTCAGTTATTAGATCTTTATTCCAATATTTCCTCTTCAAGCCGTTTAACATGATTGATTGAGTTATTGACGCCAACGCCTCCAACGTCAGACCTTCAATGCGACTTTCCAACTGCTCCACATTCTTTTCTGAGATCCTCATCTTTACCAGGTTCCAGATGTACTCAATGGGGTTGAGGTCGCCGTTGTAGGGTGGTAATCTAACGACCTCATGGCCATTGCCAGCTAATAAATTGTCAATTTTGTAATTTTTCGGCGGTCTGTGCCGTTTCATTAATAAATACAGTTCAGGTTTTGTACTGTTGTTAGGAAAGTCGATGTTGTGAGCTTGTAGTCACTCAACCATCAACTGTTTTTATTGTTCATACTTGGTGGCCTATTCTCTTCCCTACTATGATAAGGGGCGTTGTCCATCACGATTATGGATTTGCGTGGTAATTTGAGTACTAATTTTTCTGTAAGTAAGCCACTTGGTGAAATTCTCAGCATTCATTTGATCATGGTAATCCCCCGTTTTAGTGTCTGCTTTAAACATTAAAAGGGCATTGTCAAATGTCAACAAAACTGCTTTCACTTCCCGCGTGAACTATAATCCATCGTCGGCCAGGGCTGTCGTTCCGTCTCACTCCGACATCGGTTGCTGTTTGCCAACATTTTTTTATCGTGTAGTGTGCGTGTATCCATGTTTCGTCGAAATAAATAACGGGTCTTTTGTTATTACAAAGCGAGTCATTTTCTTTCATACGTCGTAAATATTTAGCCCTCCACGCTTGAATTTGGGGTCTTTCAATTATAGCCAGTCTTTTTGGTAGCATCGTTTAAATTGGTAGCCTAAATCACATTTAATTATTTTTCTTAATGTAGTTTCACTACCAGTATAATTAAGGTCTACTTTGAAGCCGCCAAGACTTTGCGCATTGTGGGTATTTCTCTCCTCACCGTATACATTGAATGTAATACTTCTTAAAGCTGTTTAGGAAAATCCGTCGAAATATTCCTTCTTTTGTCGTTTTCCTTTAGTAGGAGTTCTCATTTTGCTGGCTGTTGCTGGCTCATGCCCTCGTCGCAATTTCGTCAAAGCGTTTTTTGCAACGCCCGTGGTACATGCCACACGCTCCGTGACTTTCGTAGAATTTTTCCAAATATTTTTAATAACTATTAGCAGTTGCTTCGGTATTAAAATTTCCTCAGTAGTGTCCGAAGCACTTTTTAAAGCACGGTTTATAATTTCAAGAACTAACTTACAGTCCTCTT
Source organism: Sesamia nonagrioides (assembly GCA_017933935.1). NCBI lineage: Eukaryota > Metazoa > Arthropoda > Insecta > Lepidoptera > Noctuidae > Sesamia > Sesamia nonagrioides. Next base: position 16,783 of record JADWQK010001510.1, read on the forward strand.
TCTCTTTAACAAAATAATTGTCCACTTTAATTATAATTTCACGAGCACGACTGTTAATTAATTTCTTACTCATTTTAACGAGTAACAAAACAAAACTAAACAACAAAACTCAAAAACAACAATAAAACAGGATAACAAAAACAAAAAGCTAACAAAAATATACGATGTGCGTAAGTGGGTAAGCGCGGACTGAACATGCGAACGGTACCGACGGTGCGAGTTCGGCTACGTCATCAAGATGGCCGCCAGTCGCAATATCATCGTGCGGGGCTTATACACAAAGAAATTTTTATATGAAATTACTAACTTTTTGTTTAAAATTTATGCGGGCAGTAAATATTTATTATTATTAATGTAACTAAACTTACAGTATAAAAATTGCATTGAAACATTAAATGCTAAAAAAAGATTTTAGGGCATTAAGCACCAAAAGAAAGAGCTTTAATTTCCTTCATCTGTATTTTCAGCTAACTTCAAGCAGATGCATCGTTGCCATGGAAACCGCCATGACGTAATGACGTCGTGCCATGTGCTAAGGACAAAGTATTGATCCAGTCAGGCCATCCAGTTATTCTACACTAGGTTCTCATAAATGTAGAAGAGATTTACAGGAATTTTATTTACGCGGTCATAATCGCGAGCTTGTCGTCAACAGAGTTTGTAGGTAAGTGTTCACTATCCTTATGGCATCAGACTGACACAAGGTCAAACTAACAACGGCTTCATAGATAATAATATCGCAACCAGATATTATTATTACTTAAATAAAAAAAAAATTAATTGTAGTTACATCGATAACAATAAAACAAATACTAAGTCGCTAATAGGAGTCTTCTATTACAGGCATTAATTTAAGGACTACAAAAGCAGACTAATCGCCTTAATGTGAGATTAAATTCTCTGCCTTGCCTTTTCCCTACCTACCAGTTACTTAAGTCCTCCCTCTAGCGCAGCATCGTTTGGTCGTGTTGGTCTTGGGTTTAACATTGCAGCACCTCGCTCAACTGCCGTCATCCTTCCTATTCCTTAGTTTTTTAAGTGAATAGGTTTAATAAACTAGTGCGCTTTACCATCAACGATTGCATCACTGCTTACCATCAGGCGGGATTGTAGTTAAGCACATTTTATAATTATTTAAAAAAAAGTATTGTCAGTTCGGTAAATTTATATACTGCACATAATACTAAATCAGCATGCTACAACTACTTACAACGCTAATCTAATTAACAAAAGGCGGAATGATATAGTGTGCAGTTCAACATCTACATCTAAAAGAATGCATTTACACACAAATTCTTTACATTCTTCAAACAACATTCTTACAGCTAAACTAATTCAAATTATAAATATTTATATACTCTATTTAATCTATTGTATAAAAAGGGACCTTTTTTTATATAATAGATTAAATAGAGTATATAAATATTTATAATTTGAATTAGTTTAGCTGTAAGAATGTTGTTTCTAATTATCTGTAAGGTTTGTCATATGATCAGACTGAAGACCATTATCTATCAAATATATGTAAATGTATTTAGAGATAATCATTAAATTATCTAATATTATTAAGTATGATGCTTCGCAAGACTTGATGTGGCTAAAATGTTTTCGAGATGAATTTGGGTACTAAACCTCCTTCTTATCCCCACGGGGTAGAGTAGTCTGTCTAAATACCTGCATGCTCTTCGACAGTCCACCAGCGGGCATAGACAGCAGCCGATGAGGACTCTCAAAGCACTCCCAGACCGCAGACCAGTCCTGTTGACCGCTAGACGACGAGTCGTTGACGGTTGAGGTGGCCCCGCTACCCGCTTGACTATCATCTGTGGAAAATGACAGAAGAAGTTAACCCAGTAGATGTATGTACGTCTCACTAACCGTCCAATAACTTAACAATTATTTATTTTGCAAACGCAATAACCTAATTACCTAATTGTGGTGAGTCCCAAATATTGCATTATTATTGTAATTTTTCCCGCAAGGCGTATCGATTCAAATAATAACTGCGAAACTAAACATTTATCACGGGAAAGAATCGCTACCACTTTAACATATCAATCTTCTATACCTTTAACTTGTGGTTATTTCAGTGTACTCCACAACTAAACTAACATCAACTCAGCGAGAGTCTACGGCGCCAACAACGAAAATAATAGTAATTATTTTTGTGGTTTACTTTATTTATAGGTTTAGAAATACAAATTGCAAAAACCATGATTCACTTCTAGAAAAGAATCGCTCAGTACACTAACGGTAACTCGGTTTAATTATTTATATCTACCCAAAACATTTATTTGACTGACCCTTTCGCTGTTCACAAAACTGAACAAAGTAAGGGTCTTGCATAATTGGTTACTATGAAATATTTTTATATTTTTACTATTAACATCAAATTTTTACTATAGGTACAAGTAACTCTACTGTCATGCCACTAACTGCCAACGTTTAATTATAAACAATTGAAAATTGCAATTATTAAAATGCAATAGTTTATACCAACAGGATAACATAAAAGCTAGGATGTGTCTTTATAACAACTACATTCAAACGATAGGGGCGTGTATTCATGTTAGCACTACTACACTAGCAAATTGCAATGCGAATGGCTTGCATTGTGGACATAGCGTCCCGTCCGAACGGTCCGGCCACGTGCTGGGAAAATCATGTCGTATTCACAGCGTAAAAATTTTATTTACTGAACAGAGGTACTAGGAGACCAAAACGGATAGAATGTGTATTCTCAGTGTGCAGATGTTATACGCGGGAAACCTTCGGAAATGCAACTTGAGACTGACTTTCCAACTACATAATTACTTATTATACATTTCACAAATCGTTGGAAGTTTGATAGTCAGGTCAGACACTGAACAATTTTTAATTAGTTACTGGAATATTGATTGCCTATGATTACACAAAACAGGTTTAAAAAGAAACATCATCACCAAGTCGAGGATAACATATTAGAGTAGGTTTGAAAACATCAGCAATGTATGCAAGTAAGGAGCAAGCGTATTGTGCGAATTGGTACAAGTCATCAGTTTCTATTATCAAAAAGAGACTTCCAGTAAAATGCTTGGATTATATGGAAAGTGTTGACAATTACCGTTGCTTACGAAATAAAAGCTGAAGGGACGCTTGAAGGGACTGTAAAAATTGTTTATATAAATATCTAGTTTTATTCCGATGTCGGTTCCATTTTCGTCAAAATCTAGTTAAATCCAAATAAGTTTAATATTCAAAATAACTAATAGTATAGTAATACCAGTTGACAGCGATGCGGAGGAATATTTCGACGGAAGTTACTAACTTACAGAGTATTCCATAATGCATAGTGTATGCTAATACAATCGAGATGCCTATCACGTTGCGAGAAAAGGTATTTCATGAACGGAAAGAAAGATACACAACCTGTGTCTCTGCCCATGACACAAACCCTTGATCGCAGTATTAATGTCGAGTTGACGTCAATTGCAGCTTTGCAACAAGGACAAGTCACCGACGCGTGACGTCATATTGCATTTTATCTGGAGTGCATTGTAGGTGCACTACATACTAGGAAACAATAAGCACTAAGTAGTTTCACCAACAACCACAAGGCACACTCCTATTGTGTTTATTATATACATTTATGGTTGGAAGTTTCGGTGCATTGTGGTTGAGGTGGGCCATGAAATATGCATAATTATGATAAAATAAATAAACAACTGATGACTTACTTATCTATAAAATTTATATAATATGCCATCAATTTCATTTCAAATATATATTTCAGTACCATAACATTAAACTGTAATTATGGGCGATTGCGATAAATATCAAACAAACTCATCAGGACTAGAGACCGACAGGGATATCTTTAAAAAGCATGGATAGGATCTGTTCTATAAAAGTAACATTGTAAGTGCAGGAAATGTGCGAGCACATGAAATTCTACCAGGAAAATATAAAACCTAGGGCTTGCATCAAATCGTTTAGACATATTGAAGAAAAAAGGCAATACGCCAAACTGTATGTGAGATTTTCTTTATGTACAGATGTGTACAAATAAAAAGCCGATATCGATGTAACTGGAATATCTAAACTTACCCTACCCCTCTCTCTCTCTCTTTCATTAACCTAAGACATATTATTTCGTGCATATTGCATCTCATTTTATTAGTGCAGCCTGCAGCCAACATTCGAAATTCATATAGACGATCTTCGTTTAGTATCCTTTGCATACTAAATAATAAACGCATGCTCCGTTCCACCAGCGGACGACCCGTCGTACGGCTGGTTTCCACCCTTACGTTGTTAACACCACTACGATCCGGAGGAAGCGTTTCGCCTCCTCCTTTATACCGCGTACATCGAGGGACTGGACCAATTTATGGTAAAAATATAATTATCAGGATTGCGGTCAAGCGCTGGTTTATATTATACAAAAAAAAAAAATGCTGGATGTTGATGAGGCTGGAATTTCTCTGTATTACATTAAGACAGTTTGCGGACACTCGTGTTAATTGCTTTTTACGTTACGATGCGAGAAAACATGCGCCTTCCTGGTGCACCAGATGCGAGCCAGCACGAGCATTGTACTGAAATGTATCGCGTGCAAACTAGTCTGATTCTGATTGTGTACATGTCCACTGTAAGCTTCTCTATCGATGTTAAGCTTAGAACAAGGACCCTCATAACAATTTATGTGGTAGAGTGTAACTTACGTATAGATTAGGTTTATAACATAATTGTTAATAAGTACGTACTTATACAGTATATTATAATTGAAAAGATTGAATTAGCAATAAGGCCGCCTATTATATATTTTGTTGTGTTGAATGTATTTTTAAACAAAGCATATTTTTGGTGAACAATAAATATATAAATAATCATCATTGTCTACCGAACCTTTCTCAACTATCTTGGAGTTGGCTTCTAGTCAAACGGAATAAATATAAAAATTATAATACCAATAAGCAATACAGCCATACAGTGAGCAATAAACAATAGCAATATCAGTAATAGCAATCAACCAATACTTAGACAGAAAATTTATAAATTTATGTAAAATTCCTGGTTTACATGATTTTACATGATTAGTAAGTAGATATTTTCACAAAATTCTCAATATTTTTACTAGATAAACAAACAACTTGGATAGTTCATAGTGTATTTATTATAGACTAGCTTTCCGCCCGCGGCTGCCCGCGTGGAGTTCGGTTATATCGCGCTTTTTAGATTTCCCTCGGAAATATCAATTTTTTCCGGGATAAAAGGTAGCCTATGTCCTTTCTCAGGGTCTAAGGATTGTCTGTGCTAAATTTCATCAAAATCGGTAGAAAGGTTTAAGCGGGAAAGCGTAACAGACATACAGACAGACAGAGTTACTTTCGCAATTTATAATATTAGTATGGACAAAATACCTAGATTCGATCAGGTAACGTGTAAAACCTTAGGAGCCCTGAATAATTACTAATAATCATACTGTTTCTTTTATTCTCTGTAATAATGATAGAAAAGGCTCAAAGGCTATATATTTAAGTATGAAATTGCCGTCTTCTTGCTATTCTTTGAATTGACATAGAATCAGTATGGTTTGAAGTTTGTTCGTTAAAAAAATACAAAAATGGGGCCTCATGATTTGACTGATCTGTAGAAAGATACGCAAACTTGAAACTTGTGTTGCCTTATTGAATCGGTACAGAAATGAAGGAATATTGGATCGAATGGTGACATGCGATGAAAAGTGGATTCTTTATGATAACCGTAAAAGAAAAATGCAATGGCTGACCCCAGATCAAAAGCCACAACAGTGTTCTAAACCAAAACTTACCAATAAAAAGGTACCTAATGGTAACTGTTAGGAACAGTTACCAAACTAAAGAAAACTATAGTGAATAACAATTCACTATAGTTTTCCTTCATCCTGTCAAGCAATAACAGCAGATGTCAATTGTGCCGAACTCTGAACAATGTTGACAAAAGTAGCAGTAAAACAACCCCGACTCTTGAATCGATCTTCACCATTATAACTAATGACAACGCGAGACCCCATACAGCACGAGGAACCATTTTGACCCTTCAGGAACTGCAATTAGAAGCCATTCGTCATCCTCCGTATTCGTCCAACCTTGCTCCAACGGACCAAGGTTCATTTTTTTGTGATTTGGATAATTATCTACGTGACAAGAAATTTTCTTCCCAGGAAGCAGTACAAAATGCTTTTACACAGTTTGTGCAGTCTAGATCCTCAGACTTCTATCGCAAATGCATAAATTACCTTCCTATTAGATGGCAGCAATGTATAGATAATATTGGTAACTAAGTGTTTTGATTAAATAAATTAGTTAAAAATTAAAAGATAATTTAAATTTTCAGTACAAATCGGAAATTTCATACTTTAACCCCCATTTATAATCATTAGATTTGCTTCATTTTCGGAATAAGAATAGGGATGTATCCATGATATGAAAATCATAAAAATAATTAGTCCGTCTTATAGATAATAAAAAAAATTAAGAACCGTATTTTTTATTTTGTCGAGATTACCAAAATCTACTGAGATATAGCGTATTAAAGTTACGGAATGGGGGCTAATTACGTCACGCCGTTGTATATTTTGTACCACGGCGTGACGTCATGCGACATTTCAAATCAATATATCTTCGTAAGTATTAGAAGGAAAGAAAAAATAAAAAATACGTGTTCAATATTTTTAATAAATCTATCTGATGGACCTTAAATTATTTTTTAGGATACAACCCAATTACGTGGCACATTTTCAAATCCCAAGCCAAAAGATTTTGAAGGATAGTCAACGCTAATCCATTGCTTCATCTGCTCTAGAAATCCATCTGCTCAAGAGTAAATAACATAATAAATGTTGTTGAACAATCAAAATAAAAAGCATTTCCATTGTAAATTCCAAAATTACCAGCGGGTGCGGTTTCGCAATCTCAGGAAATATAAATGGTTATAGAATTACCAGTAACATGATCGCAAAAGATATTAATATTATAGCATACTTAAACATTGAAAAAAGTATGTGGTTTACCATCTACTATGTAGTAATATTCAAGTAGTATTCTGAAGTTAAAACAAGTTGCTATTTTATGTTTATTACCAAGACAGTAAAATCATAGTACCTATGCGTCAACTTTCCGGTTAAACTATAGGAAATTAAGCATCGTCACTGGATGTATTTAACTTGCTAACGGTGAGTACTTGAAGAGATCCTCTCCGCTCTTACCAATTCATACATATATATTTATACATATCTGTCATAGTTCAACAGGACGACAAACCGACTCGACTAGCGAGTCTTGCGATTCTCTCTTTAACCATCTCACTGTGAAAATCTAGGTGAAGTGATCGTAGAAGTAGCTGTCATTTTAACTAATATTTGTGGATTGATATTATTGGCAACTCAATCTACGCCCATTTCACTCAACTTTTCACGATGAAATCTTTACAGAATCGATCTGCAGACACAGTACCAACAGCTTACTTAGCCTACTCTGAGGCATAAGAGTGTCAGACTACCAACTGCCTAACTCCGGAGAGCTTTTGAGAAAACTCTAATGGTAAAACGCAATATACATTTTGATAGATCTGGAAATCGGACCCAGGACCACACACGCTTAGCAAGACGCGGCCCATTAGAGTCATTGGCGCATGTTACATTGTATCTAAACCACCAATAATCCATCGACGCGTGAGGCTAGATACTAGGATAGAATGAAAACTAGGACGTTAATGATTGAACTATCCCGCTCATACACTGTATTCGGGAGAGTCGAATGCATGTATGTGTTTTAACACATACATGCCGTCACCCTAATATGTATGTGCAATGTGCATGTGTGAATTCGCTACATTGCAAATACTCGCCAATAACCGTAGTGAAGTGTATTATGCAAGAACGAGTGCAAATAGGACAGTAACCGTCCGTCTCTCTTATGCCGAATATCATCAATATAATGTTTTTCAATTGATCTTCCTGCATAATGTTTATCAAATGATGTTATCTCGTGTTGTCAGGAATTAATAATAATGTGCACACTTGCAGTTTAGTACTATGTAGGTGCCAATAAAACTATGGAAAATTCATCGTAAAGGCAACATACACAATGGCTTATTAATCTTAGTAATAAGTAATAAAGTTTATTTACCAAATCTAACTTTAGAAATGCATATTAGCTAAAAAACACCTAAATTCGTCACCAAGTTCTTCGTCACAACTCTCTTTTAAGTCTCAAATTTAAAAAGCAAAGCAAGGGTAAAGTCATTAAATTCGAGACTTAATGAATAATAATATGATATAAATAAATAGGTATCACATTGGATTCCATACTTTACCAAAATTCAATGTTAATAAATGTTATAAAACAAAAGCGAAAGGATGAAAATTAACCATTTCAAAAATCTATTTACGTACATTATGGTCATATTAATTTAGAAATGCAGTGAACCATGCTTACAAAAGTTTAATTCGCAAATTGTTGAAATATCAAAAACAGCTTATGTTGAACCTGATTTACAAAGCCATGAAAATGCCTACAAATTTCACCATTTGTAAATGCCATTAAGTTCGATATTTGCAAATTGTGATACTAGGAGCACTGAACTAAACAAGAGGTCGATCGTTTCTTCCAAATATATCCCATAAACGTACAATAGAACCTTATCTCTAGGTATTAAGAGTCAAACTCGAAAGGAACCCTAAAGTACAAACAGCAACAAGCTAGAACTTTACACAGTACCCATACAACAGAATAAAGCAACGTATAAGTACAATAATCCTGAACTATTCACCATCCAGCTTGGAATAAATTTTCAAAGAAATCGAAATTATAATGAATTGATACTTAGGTTTTCTTTTTTATTTGAACTAGTTGGGGTGTAATAATAATTCCATAGGGTTAGCAGCAACATTAACGCGCATACGATGAATTCAGCAGATGATATTAAACCAGCTTAAAAAAAAACTCGATTATAATATAAAATCTGCTCTTTCATAGAAAGAGCAATAACAACCTCAACCTCCGCGGTGAAAATTTATGGACAAGGCATTTTTTTAACAACCGAATAAATATTTCCCAATACTTATAGGTATGTATTTATTGTATTTTATTGTCATACCCCACATATATTGTATTTTGTTGTCATATATCTATTGTATTACGTCGTCGTCGTCGTCGTTGTTAACACCACTACGATTCGGACAAAGCATTTCGCCTCCTCCTTTATACCGCGTACATCGAGGGACTGGAACAATTTGCCAGCGGCGGTGTTTCCGTCGGACTACAATTTGAGTGTCTACAAGGCTAGAGTGAATAGGCTCTTAATAAACTAGTGCGCTTTACCATCAACGATTGCGTCACTGCTTACCATCAGGCAGGATTGCGGTCAAGCGCTGGTTTATAATATGTAAAAAAAAAAAAAAATTGTTGTTCGGCATTGACTTTTTCTGTGCCTGATATAATTTGAATTTCGCAGACCATAGCGCTTCCCCTTAGAGTTAAAACTTAACGGAAATCTGTTCACATCAGATAATAGTGTGCAATGTACCTACTCCGTGAAATACTTAGATTTTCGCGTGAACTACATTTTAAATTTTTCCCACTACTAACTATTGCATAAAGAAATTTTATCTACTCTCATATCAAAAAATTAAAAATATAAAACCAAAAAGGAGTTTATATTGACGTACTTTACCAATAGTATACCGAAAGGAAATTAAAAAATTAAATTATAACATTATTTCTCTAACAAAATAAAGTTATAATAAATATTTTTTTTTCATTATGGTATAAACCATAGACAGCCATTGATATAATATTAAACTAAGGGAGATAAGTCACTAGCGCATTGAACTTGAAGCGTACAAAATATCATATTTGTTTATTATTATATCAATGTAGACAGTACTATTTCATTTTTTATCTGTGGCTGCGCGCGCTTTGGCGCATGCGCTGTGATGCAGTGTGCAGAATTGTTAACATTTCGCATATTAAAAATTATGAAACAGAATAAATGGAATTGTGTTGCGTTGGCGTTAGACGCACTGAGATTAGATAAAGTAGTGTATGAAACTGTACGTAATTAGGTATTACACACTCGTGTGATACTATAAAAAAACTCGCTTCGCTCGTTTTTTAAACTCACACTCGTGCTTAATACCCCTCATTATGTATCAGTATCATAAACTACTATTTCGGTATCGGGTAATGAAATACCGCATTCGCCACGTGCTTGGTACAGGTGGAAACCACATATACTTTTTTTGATGAAGGCGCACTAGGATAGCAGAACTAACTAAGACATCTGTGTTTATAACTAAAAATTGTTTGTTGTTTATATTATATTATATCCTTACCTTTTTTTAAACTCATATAGCGGTCCCATAAGGTTACTGACGTGCCAGACAGACTAAATTCAATGACTAAAATGGTTAATTTATTAATTATTGTTTTTAATTATTAATACCTCTCCATAAACTATTCACATTTTTTTCAGATTATGATCCCTGAAGTCCTGAAACTCAGATCACGGACTCCATGAATTGCTCTTTGTTTCAGTGTCAATTCGTTAATCAATATATAAAATAGTTATTGGTATTGTAATATAATCATCATCATCTCAGCGTTTATCCCAGTTGCGTATTGTATAGGTCTTGTAATATACATATTTTAGCGATTTTGGAATTCATTATTTTAGTTAATTTTAATTTCTTCAATTAAAAATGTACTTAAATCTAAACATCATTTTAGGAGGAAACCATGAGGAAACGCTGTTGGTTTTTCCACAACAATGCCAGACATAGTAAGTAATAAATACTACGCGATGAATTGAGCACCATGCAAGCTACAATGTAGCGCTAGCCTACTAGGTTTTCATGAACAATATGAAGTCAGTTGTCTGAGAGCTCCAATATCATTATCATTGAATTGCGAAACATGAGACATTTTTCTCTTTCACTCTTGTGACTCCACTGTCCGACTTTATCGGAAACTATTCAAGTATCATATGGGTCAATTTCAGAAGTTTAAGGACAAGGATATCAGATTTATGAGGAAACATACGTAGTCACTTGCTATGACTCGATAATTATATTATTACATGCAGCAAGAATGAAACAAAAACTGCATCTATGTACATATGTCTCAAAATTCTCAACTAAAAATACAATACTTCCAATTAAAACTAGTATTCAACAATGCATAATATAATATTTTTGCTGTTAGTCATAAACTCGTGACATAAAAAAGCAATGAGTTGTTATTGTAGTTTAGTTTAACTATTGTTGTCAGTGTGTTTAATGAAAGGCAACACTTCTATTTTGTAAATATATAATACAAGCTGCAACCCACAGGTTCACTCGCAAAAGTTTAGATCCCGCAGGAATATCAAGATAAAAAAGTATACACCATGTATTATTGTATGCTAAATTTGCTCCAAATCTGTTGAGTATTTTTGCGTGAAAGAGCAACAAACATCCCACCATACTCACAAACTTTTATTTATAATATTAAGTAGGATTATATATTTTGTACATTTGTAGTAAAATAACGCCAATGTTTAGGTACATATTTCATTTATTCACCTCCGTCTACAAATCGCAAACGCTTCTTATAAATACAGAGTTAGAATATAGATTGCTTAGCATAAGTCTTCAGTTTAAGTCGCTTGTGCATATTATGTTAGTTAGTATGGCCAGCATTATGATTTACCTTGAAGTCAGAAGAATGAATAAAAATACACTCTATATATGACAGACAGTTATATCCCTATAATGCGTAAAATTTACCGTCACCTAATCTATTTAAAATCAATTCGGAGTTCTATAAAGATCACAACTAATTTTGTACTAAACAAACGTCCTTCTTCTACATAAACTGTGCTATGACTAAAGTGAACCAACCCATGGCGACTCGTGATTGCTTTATCCTTTTCTCTCTTCAGACAGTTTGATATTGCTTATTCGGTCTGTTTGTACTAGGAATCACCGTAGCTGGGTTGGGATCAGCAGAGCGATTCTGTTAACGTCTCATCTTGAAAACTTCGGCAAAGTGTTGGTGGATTGAGTTATTAAATTAACTAATGCTGTGGATTGACACTATTGAAAGCTAACTTTGCACTTTTTTGCAGAATCGATCAGCAGGTGGCTGACATTTCCCCTATTCACGGTTAGATTACATAGCTCTCTCGAATAACTCTGCACTACATCTAGCTATCACTTTATCTACAGTCAATCTGGGTAACTGATAGGTTCGGGTAACATTGACAGTCGGACCATGAATTGAATTTTTCTTCGTATGATACCAACACAATTTACTTCTTGTAGCTTTATATTTTTAAACTAGCTCCGTAAACGTCAATATATTTTTTTGGAGTTTACTCCTTAAGAATCGATTTTCATATATAAGGCGCCCGGTATGAGAAAAATCCGAGGGGTAAAACCTACTAACGAGTAACGAATTTTAAGCATTACTATTTTAGTGCGCATCTTTGGTGCGCAACTTTCTATTCTAAAAAAGTGGCATAATTATCTTTTTACAACTATATTTTGTTAGTTATTAAGATAATGTTATATTTAAAAAAAAATAATTATAATAATTTAAAAAAAATGTTTATAATTTTTTTTTATTATCAACTTTCTTAAAATTGGTTAAAATTTTCATAAATATGCATTTATAATTTTTTTAATTTTTTATGATTTATTCTATAAATAATTTTTAAAATAATAATAATAATTTTTTTTTTCTCGTAGGTACTTAAGGAGTAAACTCCAGTCGTGCGTCGGAGCTGACACACACTTTTTTGTTTCTATTATTTTAGCTTTTTTTTAGTTAGTTATGCATAAAATTTAGTCTCAAACGTGTTTTTAAATACTCATTTAAAATTTGTACAACAATGCCAAACGTCTGAGACTGATTTTATTGACTATTTTATGAAATATATTAGACAAAACTGGAAATTAATGGTTTTATTTCGTCAGTTACTAAAAACGTTACTTAAAAACATAAACCAGTGTTACACAAATTTATTCAAAATATATTTATTAATGCTTTTTTATCAATGTATGTCAAAGTTACCAATGTAAATTTGGTAACTTTGACACACAAAAAATTCAGGTTTTTATGGACAGATGAGTTTTTAGATAATTTCATTAATCTTTACGGATGAAAAGTTTTAGTGTTAGATTAAAAGTGGTACAAAATAAAATGCATTCGTGTGATGGAATTCGTGTTAAAATTTTAAATTATTGTGTAAAATACCGCATTTATCTGTCAAAGTTACCCAGATAGACTATAACGAAGATTATGTAGAATTACTCTAAACCAATCCATAAATGAATCCATAACGACTAGCTATCAGGATCCCGTTATTTACCTCTGTGTATCAATTTCGTGTGTCAGGGTGTGATAAAAATATTTTAACTCACCTTCAGCGATAAGAAATTCGAAGTCCGGGTTGATTTCAGTTGGCTTGATTTGCTGAGCCGCTTTCTTCACCAAATCCAGGACCTCTTCAACTGCCTCCTCCACCATGAGACTTTTACGGTTCAACTCTACGCAGGCATTACTGAAAATTAATACAATTGGCGTGTATAAATTAACAAAAAATCCTCAAATGCATTCTACGGAAATTTCCTTCAATACGTCTGTTAGATTCAATTACATGGTACACAGCGAAATGAAATAATGATAAATTAGTATCTTACTAATGCAAAAATCAGCCCCTAAGTGAAATATTGGCTCTAGCTCAAACAACCGTGTATATCAGAGAATAATCCCTCATTTCCATAGAAGAAGAAAATAAAACTTTACATATTTTTCTACTTTATTCATCTAAGCTTCGTACTCGCGGGTTTCAGTTCAATAATTCTCCAACTAACGTACTAGCGTAGCAGGAGAGGCTGAAGCTGTGCAAAAGGGGTTTCTTTAACGGGAATTCGTCGCGTTCCGGCATGATTTCTGATTAAACCGTACGGAGGACGGGTCTGAGCAGTTGTGTGCCGGGTACGATGCGCCTAATGTTGTTAAGTTCGGTCGTGGAGGATCTCCAGATCAATCTCCGCCTGGCGCAGCATCGTTGGTCGTTTTGTTGGGTTTAACATACAATTTTTTTTGTTGTAAAGTGTTGTTTCGAGCCAGTACCTGTGTTGATTGTATACACGCCTTTACAAAAATAGGAAAATGTTTCTTCGCTCTCAACATCGCTTAGATGCGCGCGCAAAACTGCTATGCCAGGTTTTGTTTCCTAAGAATCACATAATGGGTTGTCCAAATATAAAGTATATTCATTTGGTCTGCTAAATGTCAAATATCAATGAAAACTGCAGATTTTAGTGTCAGCCGTTAATATTAGGACACCTGCTCTTCAAGCAAACCGTAAATGTAAAAAATATAGAAGAATAGGAATCTAAACTGGGTAAAATGACGTGTATGTAAAGGCAATTGCTACAATGCAAAAACGCTAAGCATTGCTTGCGTTATTATTGAATGTGGCTCGAGAGAAAGCAAGACAAAGACATTTACGAAAAAATTAAATTGACGTGACGCATGCATGATCCTGGATCATAACCTCGCGTTCACGTGTCAATGGAATGGTTGTCGATATGCGTGTGTGTCGTATGTACTTTCCATGTGTACTGGGAAAACTGGGCGTTTTTTTAATAAAACAAAATAAATTCAAACTTTGCTATAATCTTAACCCTACAAGTGTGTACGATACTAAACTAAATAAACTATTTCTTCTTATCTTGCGTCGAAAAGTAATGAAAGGGGCCATAAGTTATCATTTTTGCCAATATAATTATTTATTATTATTATCAAAAAAGTCTTTCATTGGCATAAAATTAATAACATGCAACACATACAGGTTACGTTTTTAGAGAAAATATGTTGTAGATCTTTCATCAAAAACAAGATTTATTCTACTCTAAATTATCTCACGTTACCAGGGCCACATATGCAACATATAGTACTCGATTCAACAGAATTCATATCTGCAAATATTATAGTATGTAACTAACTGTAAGTGCCTTGTGCACTGCTCTAATATTGATCACATTGGTAATATTGGTCTAATAAATAGCACGGTCAAAAGGTTTAGGCAATCCACAGCAGCAAAAAATCTTAATCTAATTAATCACTATAGATCGCAAGAACTGTTTGTAAAATATAAAGCTAATTGGGGTAAAATTAATCTAAAAATGAAACCAAAAATAAAAAAAAATAATTATTACCGACAACCTGTTTCGACGTTTTCAATAAATTCCTCTACTGACCACGGCGTTTCTTCTGTAAAATAATAAAATTCAAATAAATTTTCACCTGATTAGAAACTCGTAATATAGAACATGTTTTCATAGAAAGAAACAACAACAATTTTCATCATTAAAACCGCATACTTAAAATTCCAGATGATTGAATACCTAGTGAAATGATTTGAAAAATATTCTACTAATCCAGGCAACTTAATTTAGATTTAGGGTATTTTTTTTTTTTACTTTTTAATACGTAATTATTGAATTTATTACTGACAAACTGTTCAGTTTACTTACCCGGTAAAGTTATTAAAGTAACGTCTTGCATTCCACTCAACATATATATGATACGGTTAGTATATATATCATGAACCCTAGTTACTAGGACATCAAAGCTCTTGATAGCTGCATTGGCACGATCTATGAATTCCCGCCAATCGTCACTGGTCCAACCCACAAACCGGAGTCCGGGGAGTAAAAGAGACGACAAGCGTACAACTTGCGGCAGAAAAAGTGGGCGAACTTCGAGTTTCACACGGCGTACTGTGCGAAGATAGTCCTCTAGGAGAAACTGAAAAAATATAGGTATGCATGAAAAAACAAGATGACATCCGTTGATTTATTTGCTTATTTATGACTATATTGTATTGGATGTCTTTTATATTATTATGCCTTTTTTATTTCTACTGTGTTTTGTTTGTACGGAATAAAGTATTTTTCTTTCTTATAAATATTTTAGACGAAAATAGCACGCTAAGTTTTCTTTACTAAACGTTCAATTGTTCAAGCCACTTAACTAATCTGAACTATGAGTAGTATTTCCAACTCACTTGTAAAGAATCATTGACGAGTGTAAAATAATTTTTCTTAGCATACAGTGAATGGCATACAATAGGTAAATCGACGCCCATCTTAACGAGGCAATCGGATTCTCTGATTAATAGTCGTATTGTGTGGTCGAGGTTTACAACGACACAGCCACTGTCATCAATCCTAAGTAGTGTATTATTCAGGCTGTCATCCACGTCCCACAACTGAAAAGAAGAAAACCTAGAATAAGCATCATTAACTCATCTCATCGTGAAGGTGAAGCGAGCGTGTCAATCCAAATAACGCTAGTGATTAGCACTGTCGACAGCTCACTATAGGTACCTAACTTTCCCCAGTGACATTTTTACAGAATCGTTGGGTAGAAACCAATCTGCTTATATTTTTCAAAACCACAAACGTTATTATTTATACTTAGGGAGAAAATTAGGTAAAGCACAAAGCTCCGTAAATAGTACTACGCAGCTACGGCGTAGCATACCTACGCTTACTACGTACTCGTAGCAATTCGTCTACGCATCTGAGTAGTAAATTGTAATTCATAGAAGTGCTACGCGCATGACGAAATTGGATGAAATAATGTTCTAGTAACCGGAAAACATAATGGTAGATAAAAATAATAATACCTAATATCAAGCAAAAACCTAATAAATAGGAATGTTCCTGGGTAAAAAAAAAATTGATTCTATTTAGTCCGTCATTCAGATTATAGAAAAATATTGGATACGTATATTTTGTTTTATCAAATCAATAAAAAATGACAAATATAAAAGGCATCAAAGATCAGGAGCGGTGGCTGGTGACGTCACTGGCCGCTAAAAAGTATAGCGTGCAGTGACGTCACACGAGTTTTCAACGCGCTGTATCGTCTTCAGTTTTGTTTATAAAAAAATAAAAAATACGTGCCTAGTTTTTTTTTTTTGGAAATCTGACTGACGGACTAATTAGTTTTTTTTAGTCAACTACCCTATTGTATTTTTTTAATTTATTATAAACTTATGCTTGACCGCAATCCTACCTAAGCAGATGCAATATTGATGATAAAGCAAGTAGCTAGTTTATTAGGAGCCTATTCACTCTAGCCTTGAAGAGATTTAAATTGAAGTCAGACGGAAACACCGCCGTTGGCAAATTGGTCCAGTCTCTCCATGTACGCGGTATAACAGACAAGGCGAAAAGCTTAATCCAGATCGTAGTGGTGTCAACAACGTACAGTGTCCCGTACGACGGGTCGTCCGAAGATGGAATGGAGATGGAGTAATTAAGCCATGCGATTCCAGCGCACACACTCCATCAAGAATCCTAAAGAACACCGACAAGCTGGCTACTCTATATCTATTTTAATATAATAATAATACTTACATAATCCAATAATAATCCATACTAATATTATAAATGCGAAAGTAACTCTGTCTGTCTGTCTGTCTGTTACGCTTTCCCACTTAAACCTCTCACCCGATTTTGTTGAAATTTGGCACGGACAATCTTTAGACCATGAGAAAGAACATAGGCTACCTTTTATCTCGGAAACATTTGATATTCCCGAGGGAAATCTAAAAAACACGATAAAACCGAACTCAACACAGGCGAAGCTGCGGGCGGAAATCTAGTATGCTTCATAAAATTAAAATATAAAACTACTCTGATCTCCCAAATGGTATTCTGCATATTAGTTAAAAATATATTTAGTACTAGTGACCCATCCCGACTTCGCACGGGTGCAATGCTGATACTAAATACACTACAGAAAAACTGTGAATGTATAAAAAGCATAGCGGCCCGCCGCCGCTCCTGCCGTCCCGAGGCCGCTCTTGCCCGCCATTTTTAAATCTGTAATGTCTTCGAAAATATTCGTTGAAATCAATATACTGTAAATGGCAATATAGATCTGTATTAAATCAAATATTTATTTAAGATATTAAATTGGATAAGGATTAATGCTGTATTGTTTAAAATTGCTTCGAAAATTAGCCGGTATCTGTCGTAAAAAGTGAATGACAAAAAAAATTGTGGGATATCCATAAGAGATAGACATATACCATCGCGGACTTTTTGTGGACCTTTTCAATATGTACAATATATAGTACATTATTTTGATAAATCTCGTAGGGTTCAGCCTGTGTTTAACACGACGTCACATTAGAAGCCTCAACAATAATAGTATTTCTCCACAAATTAGTGGATGATATTATAGATATAAACCTTCCTTTTTAATTACCCTATTTATCAAAAAATCCATTGCGGAGTTTTAAAGATTTAATCGTACAAAGGGACATAGGGAAAAATAAAGTTTTTTTTTATATATATATTATAAACTAGCGCTTGACCGCAATCCTGCCTGATGGTAAGCAGTGACGCAATCATTGATGGTAAAGCGCACTAGTTTATTAAGAGCCTATTCACTCTAGCCTTGAAGACACTCAAATTGTAGTCCGACGGAAACACCGCCGCTGGCAAATTGTTCCAGTCCCTCGATGTACGCGGTATAAAGGAGGAGGCGAAACGCTTCGTCCGGATCGTAGTGGTGTTAACAACGTAAGGGTGGAAACCAGCCGTACGACGGGTCGTCCGCTGGTGGAACGGAGATGGGGGAATTAAATCATGCAATTCCCTCGCACACTCCCCGAAATGCATCTTATAGAACACCGAAAGGCTGGCTACTCTACGCCTGTGCTCTAGGCTTTGGAGACCAACTCGAGTTAGATCAGGGTCACCAATCAGCCTCTTTGCACGTTTCTCCACTGAATCAGTGACTTTGTTTTATAATATGTAGTGATGAATATTTCAAAGAATGTGTAATATTTTGGTTGTCATATCTGCATAAACTCTTTTAAACAAAATAAAATATTAACAGATGGATTGATGAGTACTTACTTATATACGAGAACCTACTTAATTTTATGGCATGTTAAATCATTCAACTTATTATTACTTTAAATGCAAAAAATCAAAAAAAATCAAAATCAAAGCATTTATTTCAAATAAACCAGTTACAGGCACTTTTGAATTGTCAGAAGGTCGGTCAGTCAATAAGATGAAGCTAGTCGCCCATTCCAAAGAGTAGGTACCTATGGAGAAGAACGGGCAAGAAACTCCATGGACACTCTTTTAAAGTTTCAAGCTATTGTTACAAATATTTGATTACATCATTCATGTTGAAATCAACCGTGTGAGAACGATGCAGAAATAAATTGTACGCCGAGAGCGTCCATTATGAAAACACACAAAAATCAATTCAGAAATTAAAATACGCCGTGGCAGCTAAGAGATGACCAGTCCCCTCCGACGGCGTCCGTTCACGAACATGACGAATGGATCAGCATCATTCAGCTCAACCATATTCAAGGGAACCCAATGACCCAACACACACGCCACCATCAGCGAGACATTTGAGTGAGCATGACATACTCTCAACAGCCAGAGCACTATCAAGTCAATAAAAAAGACTAACCCAACAAAAAATGCCTTACAGCACATTCGTACATTGTGCTCACACGTTTGCCATGCAATTATACAATACTAAGAAATTGAATCTACACAATGCTAAGATAGTTTTGTCCAAGGTTCAGCAGCTCCAACAGTGTTCCCGAATCTGTGGAAAGTTTAGCTCCTGTGTAGCTGTACAAGTGCCGAACACCTCTGTCAGCGATACAATTCCGTAACGTACAATATGCTTGGCTACATAGTGTGTAATACAGGCTTTGAATTAGTAACATTAACAGTTACATATTAAAACTACAAGAGGAAAAATCAGAGAACAATCAGTGTATAGAAATCGGACGCAGCTCAAGCCCAAGCCTTTTTTGTCCTCAATATAATCCTTCACACTATAAAATGCTTTCTGACACAACTTACGTTTAATGAAGGATTTGAATTTATTCAGGCTCAGATCTTGAACCACCTCTGGAAGTCCATTGTAAAAATGTATACATTGGCATCTGAAGGAGCCACCTATTTTCTTGAGCCTTGTTGTAGGTACAATAAATTTGTGCCTGTTCCTAGTATTTATATTATGGACATCACTGTATTTTTTAAACAATTTTATATTTTTATGAGCATACAAAAGATTTTCATAAATATATTGAGACGGCACGGTCAGTACATTAATCTCTTTAAATTTTTCTCTGAGAGAGTGTCTCGGACTTAATTTATAAATTGCACGAACAGCTCGTTTCTGCAAAACAAATATTGTTTGAATATCGGCAGCATTTCCCCACAACAGAATGCCGTACGACATTACGCTATGGAAATAGCCAAAGTACACTAAAAAACCTATAACATTAAATTTAATATAAATTATACAATCACACCCTCTGTTTGTTTAAGACTATTTTATACTGGTTTACTTTTATAAACAGCACAAAGATATTTATTTAAACCCATGCACCAATCATCTTCAAAACGAATTTCAACTGTTGCAATGTCTCTTCTTTTTGATGTTACCCTTGCACGGGCACGAATATAAATAGTGCGGTTTCCACTACAAAACTACGATTGATATCATTTTGCGTCAGCTTTGTTTTTGAATAGTTATGACGTACTGATACTTCGTGACGACTATTCCATGTCTGTATGTACATCATATCATATTCATCATTATTTATTTATTGACTATTAATTGTGCTTTAGTGTGTTGTTTTTTTTTTTTTTTTTGTGCACTATGTGAAAGATCTTACCATATTTTCTACTTACTCTCTATTACAAATTAATAGTAGATAGTAGCCAAGGACTGTAAAGCACTCTTGTACTATATATACTAATACACCTGAGCACTCTGCTTTACATCTCTCATCT
Organism: Sesamia nonagrioides; assembly: GCA_017933935.1. Classification (NCBI taxonomy): domain Eukaryota; kingdom Metazoa; phylum Arthropoda; class Insecta; order Lepidoptera; family Noctuidae; genus Sesamia; species Sesamia nonagrioides. Next base: position 37,658 of record JADWQK010001510.1, read on the forward strand.
CATCTCTTACAAACATTTTAGAACGTTCAGGCCAAATATTGTTAATTGCTGCATCAGCATCCATTTTCATTGAATCAAGAATGCAGCTTATATCTTCAACACTTGCAGAACTCATGTTCTTTTTTTCCTAATTAACACGTTATTATAAATAAATCCCAAAAACAAACAATATTTAAAGGAAAAGTTTTCTATTCCCGCCTTTTCTTTTCCTTTTTTTTATTATTTTGGCAAAAACCAAATTAAGCTTCGCCGTTCGATATTTAAAATTGATGACTATAAACTCATACGAAGAAAAGGCTGAATTCAAAGCGACCTGTATTGTCATTGGGCTGAATGCATGATGTCTATTGACAGTATGATGTTTACATTAGATGTACGCGAACTTTTTGAAAGAGTGAAGCTTTTTAATAACTTACCGCCCTAGGGTTTCCTAGCTACATAATTACCCTAGGGCGCTAATCGGTCACTAACCAGCCCCATTTGGAGCTAATAAGGATTTACTTACCGAATATGAAAAATGTAAAGTAACTTTACGTTTATGGCTATTTCCCCGTGCGTTAGTTTTTGGAATTACACAATGGCGAATGTTAAAGTTTCCACCAAAAATTAGAGATTATTATTTTTATAGACATGGTACACTATGATGTTTAATAGTAATAAAGATATTGGAAGAGAAGACACCCCGAATTTTGTCAAGTTGCACATCCATGCAAAGCAAGGACAAGTAAAAATGTCCGAAGGTAGTCCTCTAGGAAAAGAAAGCACCAACTAGTCTAATGACATAGGTGTAGCCATACAGCCTCGTTTAGAGTTATGTTTTCCTAGTAAATCACCTCGTAGTGGTCAACCACCTGTTAGATTTTGTTTTTCAAGTATTCCGTGCTGGTTTTTATGGACAAACGGTTTCTAGATTACGAGGTTATGATTACAATACAATAATTAATATTACTCTTATTGAGTATAATATATGAAATTATTTTAAAAAAATATGTCGATAAGGTATATGCGTGTCTAGATAATACATGAGTTTTCATTAGAAAACAAGTAACAATCCCTTTCAAATGAGAATTTGTAAATCTACTCTGTAATCCTACCTGTCCTATTTGCAGACGACATATCACTATTAATCAGGCGTGAAAACACAGAAACATCAATAATAGCCTAGAAATAACATTAAAAACAGTCACGCATTGGCTCTATGACCATAACTTAGAAATAAATTACAGCAAAACAAAAATAATGCAATTTAGATCTCACAAAATACCCTCTGAACAAATTACCTTCTCATTTCAAAATGCGCAAATAGAACGAGTAGACACTTTTAAGCTACTCTGAATACAAATTGATACACATATCAACTGGAAATGTCTCATAGAAGAACTAAAAACCAAACTGTCAAAATTTACCTACGCACTATTCCAACTAAAAAATTGCACAAACACAAAAAAGCCCTACAAGCGTATTATGCTTTTGCCTACTCGTGGCTAAGCTATGGCATCATGTTGTGGAGAAATAACGTTAATATACATCAACTATTCGTATTACAAAAAGAATGTATTAGAATCATAGCCCAAATAAATAACAGACAAAGCTGTAAACCCTATTTCTTAAAATTTAACCTACTCACCCTACCTTGCATATATTTACATGATATTTATATGTTTGTTTTTAAAAAACATTGATACATTTAGCAGAAATAAAGATATCCATAACTGCAGTACTAGAAATAAAAATATATTATACCAACTCCCATCTAAAATAAAAATGCTATACCACAGTCCAAAATACATGTCAATTAAAATATATAACAAACTGCCGCAAGCAATTAAAGATGAAACCAGAATTGTCCCATTTAATAATAAATTAAAATCCTTTTTACTAAAAAACTGCTATTACTCTATTGAAGAATACCTAAATCCAAAACCTTGAGAATTTAATCCACGCACACATATTATCTCCCTCACACGCACACGTAAGTAGTTGCGCTCTTTCGCTCTCTCTCTTTGACACAGATACACGATCATACACAAGGTTTGACAAATACCTACACTTATATAAATACTACTACTTAGCAACATCATAGTACTACAACATAATAGATTAATGAAGGCACCCACCAAAATACACCTACCCAAATTTATAAAATTAACACGGCGATCATAAAAATAATAACTACTTTGATTTATATAAACTATTGGTTAATATAAATTATAATTATAAATGTTAATATTAAAATATTAACTGCCTCACTAACCTCAAATTGTGCAATGCCTGAAAAAGGCCGCTAAGTTGTAAGGACTAATCTATACCTACTAATATATAAAGTTGAAGAGTTTGTTTGTATGTTTGTTTGTTTGTTTGTTCGCGCTAATCTCGGAAACTACAAGCCCGATTTGAAAAAAATATATTTTGCGTTGGATAGCCCATTAATCCAGGAAGGCTTTAGGCTACATAACATCACGCTGCGACCAATAGAAGCTGAGCATAACCACGCGAACGAAGTCGCTGGCGGCCGCTAGTTGTTACATATAGGACCACTAATGTACACTTAGTAAGCAAATAAATACATTGAATTGAATCTAGTCTGAAGTATTAAGACACATTCGGAAGACAAACATACCAAGAGAGTATTTCTTTTAAATACGATTTTTCTTGATAGCTCTTGAAATTAAATTTATTATTATACATTATTGAAACACTGAAATTTCGTCAATTAAGGGAACTTTTACTATTAACACGACTTAAAACAAAAAACCTTCAGCAGTAACAATGTACATAAAACAAATAAAGAACAATTAGATATCGTGTAAGTTCATTTTGATAGTGATAGTAAAGTTTGATTTACTTGATGCACGCACACTGGCAACATTCTTGTGTGAAGTTTCAACTACGTACTTCCGGGGTTGATCACGTCCTACTCACTGAAGACTGTACGGTCTTGATTAGAGAGAGACAAACACAGTTCAACGATACAGATACATTTTCCAGTTTTGAATGAGATGGGTGTTTTACCCACCCCTAGAACTAGCTCTGTTCTGACTAACATAACATTTCCTGTGCTTTATGATGTCCTAGTACGTAAAGGTTTATTGAGACAGACTTGCTTCTGCAATGCCGAACATTGCCTTTAGCCACCACCACCACCACAATAGAACCACCGTTCTTATGAGATATTAGTATTACGCCACTTAGTATTCTCTCTTTTATTTTTATTCTTCACGTCTTATTAAGAAGATTTAACAAAATGTAGTTGTTTACCAAATGATGTTTTTTTTTTGTTTGTCTATAACTTGGCGATCTGTGTTTACACAATAAGTCAGTTGGTATAAAATTGAGATTATGTTAATCGTAAATTAACTCTTTATTCGTTCTTTACTCGAATCTAGCTAATTGCGTGATGAATCCAAATAAATAAATGAAAATTTATGTTGGTAGCGAAGGAAATATCTGTAAACAATATGAGTATTATCATACTTTTCTGACAAGTGCCATCACTACAAGCCAGCCATTACTTAGATGATCCGGGGCTGTTTTTCTCCGGAGCCGTATGTACTAGCAAAGCATGAATTCAAGGGGATGCGTTTCGTCAACTGTTTGATACGGTAATTTTCGGCAACGGAATTTTTTTCGGGATAAGTTTAAATTAGTTTGTTGTTTATTTATAACAGACCAACGCCGCGCCGTCGTAACAAAGACTACTATTAGATTATTATACGACTGTTATACGAAGATTTTTAAAGTGGACAAATAACAAATATTGAATAATGAGTTCAAATATAAAAAATATATACACGAACCTTAAATGCTCAGCGTTAATAAATGGGTTACCATTTTAAAAGCTATCAGTGCTCGGATACACGGTCTTATGTACGACCGATGAAAGTTATTGTAATACAGTTATTCAAAAGATATATAACTTCGTTTGATTATGATATTTTGTTCAAAATTGCATACTCAATTTACTTCATAACTTTTCATAAACCTATTCCAACACAAACCAACCACACACGTTCACTGAAATGTCTGTAAACCGGTTTTAAAAACACCAAACAGATGTCACTGTTATCAAAACGAAGGTCCATGGTAGTAGGGTGGGCTCCGGAATTAAATCTCCTGATTGGTTCTGCTACCTTAGTATCAAAGCTCAAATGCAAAGCTAATGTTCGAATAAATAAATGTGGCGCTCGTGTGGCTCAAGCTCACACATTGTGGCAACGTTGCAACAAGATGATTCTTTATTGTACCAAAATATGAGTAAACCTTGACTGCAACTTGACTACGGGTACAAGGAATAGGTTCTTAAGAGATTGATTGATATGTATATTTAAAATATTGCAGTTTACCTTTGCACACACATATCAGAGTAAACTTAAACTTAACGTTTAATAAGCCTTGTTGACCGGTTCATAAAGTTTTAATGATAAAAATATAATCATTAAAACTTTATGACTAACTAGCTTAACCTGTTTTTATACATATACACCGCCAACTTTTGACTCTTGCACATAAGTTTTAAATATTTCGTCAAGTTACAGGGCATCAAACAAACACTTTCCTTCTATGCCTTTTATATATCACCTAACGCCTCTAGAACGCCAAGATTTCTCATTCGTTAGAGAACCGTTACATACGTTAAAATTTACAGCCTTAATATTTTATTTTATTTAAAACTGGAATTGAAAAGTACAAGTATTAGACTGACGTCAGTTCTATTTAACAATTTCACATACAAATCTCTCAAAAAGCTCTAAGCTAAAGTGCCTGCTATCTATGTTTTCCTGATACCATGTGCCTCAGGAAAAGCAATCGGCCTCGGCCGCGCAACACTAATATTACGGACCGTGAAAAGACAAAGATAGAATTGAGAAGCGTAAGAAAATTTTACAAGAAATATTTATAGCAAGTGTTTATTTACTATTAGAGTCGGTTTATTTTAAGGTGCATTATCATCTAAAAGATTGATAATAATTCTATATATTGAATTCTTCTAGTCAGGAATCAAACCTTGTTCTGGATGTTAGTAGTGTTCGCTATTTCTCGTATATACCAAATAACGTACTACCTTGTAAATATGGGAAATAACAAAAACTACTAAAATGTACATAATTGAAAATTCTATTTAATATTATATTAAGTATTGGTTTACTTGCTACGCATATTAGGAACTTAAATTCCTTGACACATCCCCGTTACTTGAACCTGCAGAAATGTCAATGTAGCAGCTAAAATCATCAAGTTTTCATACAGAATAAAACCATATTATAATTTAAAAAATGGTGTGCGATAAGTAGTTAATCTTCTTTTTTCATGAGATTCAACCTCAACTCTTGATTAATGGCCTGTGTGGAATAGATACCACAATTTTGCCAATAACACGTGCTCATTGCATTGACAGTCGACATTGTTTTTTAAAAGCATAGACAATATTTGATCATACTTAAAAACACACATACATAAAGCATGACATTATAAGAACTTTTCATTTCAAATTCGCCAGATACTTTAAATGCGGTGACTTCTATCCAATATTTTACTGTGGTAAATAAAATTCCCAGGACGGACCTGTACCTGCACATACTCATTATGTAACCCACTATTACGACTAAATGGAATAATTTTAAAGCATGGAACTAATCCATTGCTACGTACATGCATACATAAACATATATTCGAAAAATGTGTCTGATTAATACTGTAAGAAATGCAATAAATGTTGTTTAATTGTCAAAATGAAACCAATTGCTACTGATTGTGTGCGCTATTACCGTGCTGATCTATGCCCAGCCGTGTCGGATGCCTGTCCCCTCGTACTAGATAACTAGAGTGTGATTAGTGCAACTATATATAAATATTTACTACAGACTTGACTAATGTCATAACTTGGTTCAGTTTGCTCGCGATGTTAAAAATCTGATCGGGATTTGTGACAAAAATTATGATCTCACATTCTGGTTCATCCACACAGCTTTCATGGTATCTTCGTAGTTGTAAATGAGTGAACGAGTGTTGGTGTACTTCCTCATCATGTCAGTAGAAGCTGGCAAGGCCCGGAGCACCGGGTGAGCGCACACATTCTCAACCGTCTCAGTCATGTTGTGCATCAGGCAACGGGACCATTTTATGCGACCTGAAAGGACATAATATTACATAACATGTTAGTAAGCAGCAAGTACGAATTTTTTTATATAGTACTTACTACTTTTCCACCCGCAGATTCGCCCGCGTGGAGTTCGGTTATATCGCGCTTTCTAGATTTCCCTCGGGAATATCATTTTTCTCCGGGATAAAAGGTAGCCTATATTCTTTTTCAGGGTCTAAAGATTGTCTGTGCCAAATTTCATCAAACTCGGTTAAGAGGTTTAAGCGGGAAAGCGTAACAGACAGATAGACAGAGTTACTTTCGCATTTATAATATTAGTATGGATTGGCATTATAGATTGCCACAAATCGGTAGCGTGGTGTTGTACCATATTTCTTCCATTATCACATGTAAAGTATTTGCTGAGAATTCATTCAGAGAACAGGCAATTCAAATTCAAAATCAAAAGTCATTTATTCAAACTAGGCTTAGAATCAGCACTTTTTGAACATCAATATTACATAAGACAGTCCCCACAATGCCCGCCCTTCGACACTTCCTAGTCCTTTCGCTGGGAGGAACATTTGGCGCAACAAACTCCTCAGCAGCACAGCTGTGTGTTCATTAAAAATATACATTACTTTAAAACAAATATATCTTATATCGCCCCTTAGCACAGGATAGCTGACTTATAATGATAGTCATAAATCGTCTAAAGTCTTTGCATTATGCATTTAATTCAGGAGAAATGAAGCTGCAAGTCTATTCTTCGTTGGAAACAACCAATTGGTTCTTAACTTTTTACCATGATGAATTAATTATTAACTGAAGTAAATCAAATAACTAACTCAACTTATCGCATTCTACTGCTGGACATAAGATTCTCCTAAACTGCGCCACAACATGCTCATCAAATATGTCCCAGCCGACAGTAGGCCTTAAAGAGCTATTAGAACTATCGAGGCTGTACAACAGACTAGGAGACACACAGGTTTTCGAAAGACTACATTACCATAGACCATCCTTACTGCTTGGTAAATTAGGCAAATAACAACAAGTACAACAAGCCGCTGTGTGTGGCTTTTGTGGACAAGGAACAAGCCATCAACTCTATCAAAACAAGACAGTTCTGGCATGCATCCCAAGTCCAATGCTAAAAGTTCAGCGGCCTATTGATTTGCCGATCAATTTCCGCCTACGACAGACACTGTCGCCCTAGTATCGACTACGAAAATTGTGACGTCAGACAAAGTCCACCCTCACCCCAGAAACATTCCATGATGTCATCGGTAACGTTATGGGGCAATAAGGGATGGAACTTGTTACAGCATGCCATCTCTTTCTATGCTGGTTAATATACATATGGATGAGTGAAAACAATTATAATTTTGTTATTCGATATAGTCAAACTTTTTTTTAATAACAGTAATATTATGAACGGAGTTTGATACATCTGTGATGAAATCTGCGTCTCTGGTGTACAATTTAGTTTAACAAAATGTTGATTACCAGCTATTGGGGAGTAGTTACGGGGCAGCGGCGGATCTTCTCGTTGCCTCTTGAACATTTTGGTAATCTTATCCACTTCCTTCTCGCAATATCTCAACACTCTGTCGTACTTTTCACTTAATTTCGTTATCATAATCTTTTGACTCACCTAAAATAAAAATAAAAAATATGAAAACACATTCAGCTGCGCCGTAGTTATTTTTGGTTACACTCATTTTCATCCTACAGTACATTATTTGTATGACATGCCTCATTTAATATCATGTAGATGTGTTTGTGTTGTCACTACATACTACATGAAACATTAGGCATTTGTAGTGTGTAGGGCAAACAGCCGCAATCGATCCTGCTTTATAGGTACCTAATTAAATAATTATGTAAAAGTGAATTTAACTATGCATGCATTTTTCTTTTATTTATATTAAATTGCTTCTACTTAAAGTAGTCTAATCTAAAAGTAATTTTCTATGATCTTCTGCAAAACGATTTATTACAACATCCATGAAAGAATCACCCATACTGCTTAAAAGTTTATTATGTACAATGAGAAAACAATAGTAGGTTGTAAGGCATTATTATGATGCTTACACCCGAGCTAACCAATCTGCTTTTCATCTTGATTGTAAGGTAAGTAGAAAAAAACCGGCATTACAAGAATATTTTACCTGAAAGTCCTAAAGAGAGAATCGTTAGAACTTTCAGGTAAAATATTTTTAACTAGCGGCCGCGCGCGACTTTGTTCGCGTGTAGTTAATTATTATGCTCCGTTCCTATTGGTCGCAGTGTGATTTTAAATATTAATCTCAGGCACGTTTTCCCACGTCTAAGTGTACTGAATGCTCTTTCAATTTTAGCTGTGGAATAAGGCATTGCCAGTAAAATTTCTAGGGCTGCTTTCACTTTCGAATAAAAACCTCAGCTCGCATCTCGCTACCAAAGATTACCGAATACAGCTAGATTCGGTAATCTTTGTCCGCTATCGCAGCACGCTGAGTTTTAGCAATTGCACCGTGCATTTTTCCAGTGTTTACTACGTGGTTTATTTAAAAGTCAAGCACAAGTACCGTTTCTACTTTTATTAGTATTTAGGCGAGTTCATACAAATCCTGCGTGATTTCCAGGACCCTTCTCTGGGCATGCCCATGCAAACTGCTTGAAACTTATTTGTAATCTACTTACATAATCAATATTATTGGCATATCCGTAGACAACCAGAAAAAATAAATGGTAACAATAAAAAACTAAAAGTAAATTTAAAAACAAAAATCCTTTTCTAATTACAATAAAATCGGGAACTTATCTAAAAGTAAGGTATGATCTGGTGACAATTATTGTAATTCCCGGGTAAGTCCACTAAGAAATTTGCAGGTATTTAATCGTAACTATAAGGAGAGCCCATTAGAAGTCAGTCTAATTACAATCATTTGGTATATTAGCTACTGTTTGTATTGCTAATCGTGTCTGGGCGCACCTGACGTCAAGTTCTTCAGATGGAAAGCGACAGATAGTTATCAAATCTACCATGGAGAATATTAATTCCAGATATTCATAATCATACACCCTTAGTCACCAATGATCATTAGTTAATAATAATGTTAAATACGCAAAAAAACGCACCTTCTCAAACCTAGTCAAGAACTTTATCCCTTGTGGTGTCTCCCAAACAGTAGAAAAGTTCTCCTCAATAGTGTTTCCTATGGATTCCCTCAGAGCATTTGTCTTGTCTTCAAAAATGTTATAATCTTTATCAAATTCGTTGTTTCTGTAATCCAAGTAGTCGTATTGACAGGTCGTCACCGCTTTCTTTGCTTCGTCAAAGGTGTGCATAGCTTCTTCAAGGTCTTAAAAAAAACATACCTAATCATTTATTATCTCCAAGTATTTTTACTGAAAATAATTCCCTGGAAAATAAAATTATATCTTCCAAAATCCGAAATTCTACCTCTTTTATTTTTTTGATGGGAAATCATCGACTAACTTATACCGCTCTGGGCGAAGCAGTAGGACGTGTCAGACTTTTACAGTCTAAAACCCAACCTTGTTCCTGCATTTGCTTGCTCTTATTATTACTGAACTCGCGAGCCTGGCTATCATCGGTTTTAGTGGACCCCGTCACGATGTTCTGACATCTCTTTGAGGTGTGCGTGGAACACAATGCTGCGTCGACCAAGGCCTGGACATTACCGGCCGCCAAGCACGTGCCTATGGAGGTCGTAAGTTCCCTGCCTCAGTCACGAATTAAGTAAAGTAAAAATAAGTCTAGATTTATTATTAAAAATAAATCTAGATTTATTATTAAAAATAAATCTAGATTTATGATTAAAAATAAATCTAGATTTATTATTAAAAATAAATCTAGATTTACTACAAGTTGCCCTGACACTGAAAACTTAGAGGCTAGCTTCCTAGCTTTCAGTGTCAGGTTAACTTGATTGAATAACCCTCTCAAAGCTATGTTTCCCTGGTACAGATGCCGATTGCGGCGGATGCGGATATCTGTTGCGTCCAGTCTTATTACAGTGAAATAAATAAATTATACATACTGGTTACCCTGTTTTAAAAACTTGACAACAAATTTATTATCAGTCTTTTAAAATACTTAAATTAGTGATTTTATTAAAGGTGTAATACTCAATTTTGAAGCAAATAAATAGAAAAACAATTCAATATAAACAGTTCTCCCTTAATAATTTAAACGAAAAGAGTTAATGTTATGTTATGATGTTGTTATGTTATGAAGTTAATTGGTATTAATTATTTCAAGATTTTTATTAGCTTGCAATGTAAGCTGGTTTCGAGTAACATTTTGTAACTCTGTTTTGAAGTAGATATTTCTTTAAAGGAGAATGGCAAAAAATCCCAGGTCCGGCACAAAAGTTTTATACTTCAGATTTTAAATCTGAATTAGTACCTATAGTTATTCTCAGTTGTGATCATAGCTGATTTCAGTGGCTCACATATTTTATTTGCCCGCAGTACCTAGTTGCTTAGCTGACGCTGAAGGCAAACAATGTTTTCTTTTGTAAAACTTAATTGTCATTATTTATTCTGATTATTGTATTAGGTAAGCCTGTCCTTTACAATAAAATATGCAAGTGATTAGATAAGTGGATGTGAGTTAGCGAGAAAGATAGTGACGCCGCGAGATGGTATTGGTGTTGTTTTATTTAACACGATACTACAATACTTTTGTATAATAATCATATGAAATTATTTCATATGATTATTATACAAAAGTTCATCAATTTTTCTTGAGCGCCTACGCAACTTTTAATGGGAAAAAAGAAAATGATTAAAGCTGTAGCTTTAACCACTGAATTCAGCAACGATCATAACTGAGAATAACTATACTAATTTTAATTTAAAAACTGCTGTATAAAACTTTTACTTGGGTTTTTTTGTATGGGTCGTGGCTTTGGCTTTCGTCCTTTGAGTTGAAATTTAATGGTCAGTTTGGATGACAATGCATGGTGGCGTACCTAAAATGGCGAACCAGTTCCTACAACATGGGTGTCAATTCAAAGAGATTGCTAAATATAATGTGCTTCAAAAACAATTTTGAAACAGATATCTCCAACTGTTTAATCTCATATTTTTTATACACTTTCAGTTTGAATGACAATGCGACAGCCTTTGTGGCGTAGCGGTAGCGAACGCAGCCGCTGCGCAAGGAGGCGCGGTTTCAATCCCCGCGCACTGCAAATATTTGTATGCATGAATATGAATATTTGCACTGGACTAGTCGTGCCTCGGAAAGCACGTAAAGCCGTTTGTCCCGGTTGCCATACGAACATCCATTGGCAGTCGTTACGGGTTGTTGGAGCCCTCAAAAGTCCAACAATTGGTTTAGCTTAGCTTCGATATCGCCTTCGGGTTGTGGAGGTCAGAGAGCAGTCGCTTTACGGAAAATATTGGAGTTTAGCCAAAATCAGCAGTAAGACTGGTAAAGTGGACCCCAGACTCCAAAGCTTCGGATGCAACTGGGATTAATGATGAGATGATGATGATGACATGTGCTTGAAAATTTAAAAGAGTGTTCATGGAGTTTCTTGCCCGTTCTTCTCCATAGGTACCTACTCTTTGGAATGGGCGACTAGCTTCATCTTATTGACTGACCGACATTCTGACAATTCAAAAGTGCCTGTAACTGGTTTATTTGAAATAAATAATTTGATTTGATTTGTATTTTGCGTTACTAAAGGAATTTACTTCGATAGGTTTGTCTAAATCACTAAGGAATAAATTCCTCAAATATTCGTAAAAACCAAATCGGAATCAACAGGTTTTTATGTTGTTCACCGAATGATGGTTAACCAAGTAACGACTTTGGTTTAGAATGAAACCTAGTTGAAGACACAGACAGACACGGAAAGTGCCTTTGTTGTGTTCTATTTAGTTATAATAACACACAAATTTTACTAATGATGAAGTGGCGGCAGAAGCGTTTTCTCAATAAAATTAACCATGAAACAATCCGAACAACGCTATAAAAGGTAAATTTATATTCACAAGAAAATTGATTTTTGTGTATAAATGGGCATTTAAGTAATATAAAATTGTGAAAAATCTGATACTATGCGAGGTGTGAACTTTAAGTTTTTCATCATATCTAGTCCTTGCGCTGGTAACCTTGTGTTGTTCGAGGTAAGATATTGTAACTCACCTTCTCCCAACAAGAGCCCCTCCATCCTCTTCTCAAACAGATTATTGTAGTCATCCATTAAATCGAACATAGCTATGATCTTATTTAACCTTTTGCAAAATGTGTCGAATTTCCCGAAGACGTAATTCTCTGAGAAGCTGAACTGTTCTGTATTCGGAAGAAATGGTTGATTTTTTACAAATAAGTATGTTTCTCTGTATGTTTTGTTCAGGTTGATACAGTGGATCAACTTATCCCGTACGAGGGCCCGCTCTTGTGACCATATCGTTTCTTTGAATCTACACGTTATATACTGCTTGCAGGTTTCTATCATTTGATTGGTTATCTGTAACATAAGGTTGATAGTGATTCAACGTGATTATGGTACTTACTGTCGTTTGCAGTCCTAACTCGGCTTGTCCCTAGGCGTACCCACCTTCACCATGAGCGAGGATATTCTCTCGGAAGTATTATAGAACTGCGACACGCTGTGTATCAGCCGGACTGTCTGCAGCAGACTCAGGATCGAGTCCTTGATCTTGACAGGATCGTCCAGGTACAGTGAATGACAGCACTTCTCCATCGCCTGGATGAACTTAGCGTTGTCTTTCGCTTCATTGTAGCAGAAGGTTATCTTGTGGTCAGTGTCTCGCCAAAGTTTTATCACTTTAGAATTTGCGATTTGTAGGCAGCTTAGTGTGAGTTGTACTTCGTTGTCCTGTAGAATAAGAACTTTGTGATACCCGTACTTGTATTTATAAATGATAATTAAAGCTAGTGGTTACGGACTGCTTTTAGCAAACGAAACATCTAAACGAACGCTAAGTGAAAAGGAAGTAATAGAGCGGTCTATTATTCCGTATTCGCTCAGCCTTCTTTCTGACTTTGTTTGTTATGCTCCGCACGATGCTACGCTGTGAATGAATTTAACACATCTCCCGCAAGAATTAAAGTATCAAGTGCACAAATATTTCGTTCTAGAGACTAACGTGTTCAAACGAATGAACAAACTCTTAGTTAGCAATAGATAAATATAACTAAATGTAAGCGGTCTAACATTCTGTCAGATGAACGTTGTTTTATATTTGAGGTTTGGGTGCAACGAAGGTGTCAACCTGTAAATATGAGACAAGCTGCGAGAACTGAGCACCCCTCTTCTTCCAGTACTCCAGCTCATCTTGGGGGCCGCTCGAGTCCACCTCGCGTCTTAGTTGTTCACTTTCACTTAGTATCTGAAAACATTATAAAAGTCAATAAATACCTTAATAAATAAATAAATATATACGGACAAATCACACAGATTGAGCTAGCCCCAAAGTAAGTTTGAGACTTGTGTTATGGGATACTAGCTCAACGATACTATATTTATAATGGATACTTATACAGATAAACACCCAAGACCCAGCCCAATCAGGAAAAGATCGTTTTCCATCATGACCTGGCCGGGGATCGAACCCGGGGCCTCCACGTCGCAGGCAGGCCTGTTGACCGCTGTGCCACGGAGGACGTCAATATAATAATACCCATGTCTACAATTTAAGTGTCTTCAAGGCTAGACTGAATAGGCTCTTAATAAACTAGCGCGCTTTACCATCAAAGATTGCATCACTGCTTACCATCAGGTGGGATTGCAGTCAAGCACTAGTTTATAATTATATATACAAAAAAATGCCGATTATATTTATGCTCAAGTAATCCATACCAAAACACTGTTTTTACCGTTATCCTCGCGTTTTTTTTTCGGGACGGTTCCAAATGACATAAAAAGGTTTTTGTCTAAGGTGGCGTGAGTTTAACGGAAGTAAAACACGATACGCACGCAATTTATTTGCGCACGCGATTCTTTGTATTACTTATTTGTGTACGTTAGTTCATCTATGTACATTGTACGATGACTGCTAGTAGTGCTGTAGACGCGCGTGAACGCTTTTACAGTATGTTTGAAAATAGTCTGCTAGCAAAATTTTAATTAAAATATAAATTTTAATTTATATTAATATTAATACGTAGAAATACTTTATTTGCAACTATACAACAATAACAATTAACAAGTTTACTCTATTTAATATATATAGACTTGATTATAATACTTATACAAATATATTTTTTTAAATTATATATTTAATTATATAACAAATATACATCATCATCATCAACCTTTTATCATCCCACTGCTGGGCACAGGCCGCCTCTTATACAGAGAAAGATTGAGCGTAATCACCAGGCTGGCTCAATGCGGGTTGGCGATTTCAACTTAAAGTCCAGGTGTCCTCAAGATGTTTTTTCCTTCGCCTTGCCACCAATCAGTCATTGGTGTCCAAGATATACTTAGAAAGTACATATCACTTCGAAAAGGTACTTGCATGACTTGTAATCGAACCCGCACACTCAGCGCGCTTGAGAGGCTGGTGTTTTAACCACTAGGCCATCACGACATATACAATATGTAAAGAAAACTCTGTCCTATCCGTAAAGGTATTGTTATGTATCAATAGCTGATTCTACTAATGCCTACAAAGCCGGGCTAAACGTAAAAACGAAATCCTCCTAAAAAAAAAATATTATTTTGCAAAAAGAGGTAACTTAATACATGTGCACTAGGCAATACATGCGCAGGCGAAGGGGGCAGGGCAAGCGGCACGTAGTCGCATCGCTCATAATAATACAGTAAAAATGGTTTTGTCACTTTTAAAAAAAATTACCATATTTTGGGGAAGATAGAATTAATTCGCGGTAAAAGAAAGATTATTTTAAAATTCATTAATATTGTTACTATGATGATTATGTATAATTATATTAAAATGTAAAATATATATTCTATGTGGTCGGACGGGGTTTTCTTTACATATTGTATACATGCAAAGCTAGCAACCCTATAAAAAAAAATCCGTATAGTTTTCAGTGCGACAAATGCCTAAAAGTTACCACGGAGATAGGAATGGAAAATGTAAATAGAGTATCAATCTAGGATAGGGGATCATTAGAATTCACATTTAACCTTACCGATGCCGTATCACTAAAAACTAGGTATTTATAGTAAAAAAATATGCAAATGCCAACAACACCACGTAACTCTCACTAACCTCCATAACTTTCTTGATCCACTCGTTGACGCGGTCCTCTAGCATGGTGATGGTAGTGGGATTCTTAGCCATGTCCTTCAGCTGGTTGTGGTCTTGTAGCTCCGCCATAAGGGCCTGTCCGTCATCGAATAGGTTCACTTGGTTACACACATCTTCACAGACTGGGAAAACAAGTAAAAAGGTTTGAATGTGGGTGATTGAAAGTTATCTTCTTGGTGCCACTATTTATACAATACGTAAAGAAAACCCCGTCCGACCCAGAAGGATAATGAAGGTTAGGTAAACACATGACCAAATAAAATATGATTTTTTTTATGATCATCATAGTAACAATACTAATGACTTTTGAAATAATTTTTTTTCGCGAATTACTTCCCCCAAATTTGGTAACTTTCAAAAAGTGACGACACCAATTTTACGTTATTATTATGAGCGATGCGAACACGTGCCGCGTGCGCTGCCTCCCTTCGCCCGCGCATGTATTTCCTACCGCACATGTATTAATCTACCGCCTTTTTCGAAATAATATTTATTTTTTTAAGTTTAGCCCGGCTTTGTAATGACAAAGCCGGGATAACTGATTCTACTAATGAGTAGAATCAGTTATCGATACCTATCAAATTACCTTCACGGATCGGGCAGGGTTTTCTTTACATATTGTATACTAGATATAATGATGACGATTATATACTAGATATAATTAAATTGGTTTATCCCAGATGATGTGATCAAGCATAAGCCACACCCAAAGCTACTGCAACTTGAGGATTACTCTTAATATATGAAAACTAAACTTTAAAATAGTGTTTTCGCACAATTTGAGTTTGAAATTAAAAGTTCAAGAATTCGTCTTCAGTCTGATTCTTTTTATGGCTGGAACGAATACGAAAAAAATGATGAAGGCTTGCAACCAACCTTTCAAAGCACTGCAAAATGACCTTAACCCCGGCAGAAGTTGATTCTTTACAATTGGAAACTTCGTTTCGTCTTCGTCAGCGTCATTGCTAGGATGTGCCAGAGCATTCATGTATACATGTTCCATAACTCGTTCTATTGCCGTCACCAACCCAACTTGCTGAGCATTCAAGACACCACAGAATCTGCACAAAATTAATATTATTGAGTAATATAATTTTAATGAAAGGGTTTGATAAGCCATTCAGAACATTAACAGATTCACCAAGAAACATATGAAACTCACAAATCCTTATGGAATCCTTCCTCGGGCAATTGCTTGCTGACATTAATTCTAAACATGTAAATGCAGACACCTGTAAATCTGACATCCCAGCCGTCAGACAAGAACAGCTTCTTCTTCAGGGTTATAATGGGAGGCGGCGGTTTCCCTTGACCTTTCTTCGTGCCTTCGGGTAGTGGACGGTGTTCTATCTCTTCTACATCCTGGTAGTACCAGAGAAGCTTGTTCCTCATGTGCGGTAAGAACAGCTGGTTGATGTCATCCAGCTGCAGAAAACATAATAATCTAAATCTTTGGCACTAATTAAAAAACATTATTATTTGTTCTAAGTTTACGCTGCGTTTTAGAGTTTTACAAGAATATATATGATTAGTCCAATTCTACTTAACGCTCAACAAAAGATGTCTAGGCGGTTTTATAACACTACACCAATTATGTCACAAAATGGTTTATAAAGAGGAAACACATTTAAATATTGTTTTTGCTTCTACCATATTTCCTTCGAACACATGGTCCATGATAGCGTGCCGCGGGAGGCCAGTGCCATCGATCAGGAGCTGGAAGGTGAACTCCAGCCGGGGATCCATCTCCCCCCTCCTCGCCTTGCGCTCGCATTCTTCTCTTCTTTTCTGCAAAATTACGAGATAATCAACGCCTTGCACTTAACTGTTGCTGTAATACTTTTCGTACAGAATAGAGGCCTGTATAGAACAGACCATGAGAATATCCATAACATCTTCCTCTTCTTCTTCCTCGCTGGACCCTGGTTTGAGGGCGTGGACAAACATTTTTACGAAGTAAGTAATCCGAGTGATGGGTCTAGAACTGTCGTCTGTTTAAAACATCCTAAATTCCAGCTAGGTTTGAACTTTCCTATGACTTAAACTGAAACTGGAAACTTTACATTTGCATGTTCAGTTCTTCTTAAACCATGGTGTCGTTTTTTTTATTAATTCGTTACAGCCATGTCGGCGTCTCGTAGCGGTCTGCTTTAAACTGGTCTAGGGCACTAGCAGTCAAATTGTAATATGCAAATTAATGAACAGATAGATGGGTTTCATTAAGGCAGGGGGTCGTGAAGGGGGATGGCACGGCGCCGCACTTTCCCATAATGCTGTTCAAGACACGCAAATAACTTCTGATTGTTTCATAGGCACTAACAAAAAGCGGTAAATACATTTTGTTAATTTACAGTCTTTGACAGTTTCGTAATTGGTTTTTTTGCGGTAACGCTTCGGATCGCATGGTTTCGTAATTATGGTTATTAGGACAGAAATAAAAATAAAGTTAGCCAGAGTTTCATGTCAACATGCCAATATCTTTGCAATATCATTTAAAGATTAATTTAGAAATTATAAAGCTATACTCGAGCCAAAACACATTTCTAACCAAACTTTTCGGGAACAATTATTGGGGAATTATTAAATTCCCGACATAAGTAATGAATTAAAATTAGGTTACCTAATTAAATTAGTAACAAAAAAAATCTAAAATCGAGCCAAAAGACATTTCTATCAGAACTTTTCGAGAATGATTAAATTCCCGCTAATTAATAATTCCCATTTACAGTTGTAGTATCGCTGATTAATATAATAAACTGAGTCCACAATATACATATGTATTATCTATAGTTTACCTTCCAAAGAAGCACAGTGATTGGTCCAAGTGACTGCATTATGCACTTTTTTTTTTCCACAGGACACCGTCTAAGCCATATATACCAGGTCGAAACTGGTCACTAGGCTACTTTAAGTACTTACAAAGTTGTTTATAACTTTTCCCAGCGCTGTCATATCCATTATCCTACCTTTCTTAATCCGTAGCAAAAATTAATATAATTAATTGTTTTATTACGTGGAATGCAAATGAAGATCTATATCAGTACATTGATTGATTACATCATTATGTTGGCGCAACAGAACTTTCTGAGATATTTCTATTCCCAAGAAGTAGAAAAAATCCGTTAAACACGTCTGGCTGAAACGTGAAGACTAAGCATAAGCCTACGAGTTTATCTACCACAAAATACGTATATATGCTCATATTATTATGCTCATATGCCGAACGATAAAATCCGTCGTGCTACTAGACATAGTATATGGGACACGAAAGTCGTAATTCAAAAAGTTTGGTGTGGTACTTCCATGACAAGGGCGACACGAGAGGCCGTATTTCTTAGATATGTATCATCTGCATGTGAATGCTTTTGTTACGAAACAGTTTCAGTGTGGTCTGATAAAATCTAGAAAACAAATAAATATATTTTTTATTAGTACTAACGTCACAGCAGTTTGCATCACGACGGAAGAAAACTGACTGAAATATTTTCCGTGGCCTGAACTAGTATGTAGGTTAAATCTGATTGTACGATATTAATTGCTTCTCTTTTTTATGCAAAAAATAGATAAATGGTACTGATTCGTACCTACTGGAATAGTAGAAACTAATCAGCTAAATTGCTTACGAAGTATTGTCATCACCGCCTTCATTGTAGTCATTATGCAATAAAGTGCATAGGTAACTATGCACTTTATTTGAAGCTGCAGCTCATCGGATTGAACCTTGACACCTGTCAGTAGCTTGGTCTAACAAAGCTGTTCGTTTAGCAGCTGACTCTTAAAAATTCGTAAAACCTTACTAACGAACGCAGGCTTAAGCAGCACTGCTTAAGCGGCTTAAGCGGCACTGCTGCACAAGAACTTCGACCACATTCGACATTCGTAATAAAAGTTTACATACTTAAACTACTACTTGTTGTGTCAAATAACGTAGCGCCATCTCTCTTAATAAATTGATAAATTGTAGCTGCATCCACCCGCAAGATGGCGTTACTTTCATTGTGGAATGGGTTGGTTATGGCGGGGAAGCGTATCATGCATGTGATATCTATTCCTTTCCAACCTCTGACGTTTTTCCGACTCTAACATCTCCTACGAGTTATTGCGCCCTAGTACAAAAGAGTTCCAGCAACAATACTAGTATCGGAAGTATGGACAGCCGGAGCAGTTTCGAGTATTTTATTGCAATACTCGGTAACTGTTTCGGGATACTAATTTGTTATTATTTATTTAGATACGGTTATTATATTTTTACAGTCACTGTCATATTAAGTACAGGATTAAGTTGTCTATTTGCTTTCTCTGTTATTAATTAACGAAAACTTAAAAAGATTATGTTGCTTGTTATAGCTAAAAATAAAACATGAATTAGAAGAAAAAAATGCTGGCAAGACATAAATATTATTAAAATACCCATAATTAATAGATGAGTGTACGATTTCAATGTACTTATTTCACAATTAATGCTTTACTACTAAAATGTGGTAAAAATTGACAACCAAACTTTAGCAAACGATCTCAGTATTTTTTTATAAAAGACACCGTTATTTTTAAAGTAAAGATTCTTTGATATTATCAAAGATTCTTTACTTTTAAAGGGACATGGGTGCACAAAAATACGACGGAAGTCGTAAGTAGATCCTGTTATTTCCAATACAGAGCCCAATTTGGCTAGTAAATTCTAATCATGCAAAATAAATAATACTCCTTCCCTTACGGCGTGGGTGGTGCGCTCTTCGAGACCTCGATATTCAAGTTTAAGATTGGCCTACTTAAATATTATCGAGCTTACCTGGGACTTGTTTAAAAGCTTTGAAAGATTTTTTGACGCCGCCGAATTTAATGACAGAACTACAACTTTAGAAATACTTGCAAAGAATATGAGAGCTGATACAGCAGTAATATATCGTCAATTTTACTTAAATATGAACAATCTTGGTAAAATGATGTCATTGTAAGAGTAATGTAATAGGTGGGAACTCTGTATTTGCTCTGTGAGTGGGAACACTGATTATTTATTAATAATAATGAATCAATGACATTTTTCGATTTGCCTATCACAAAACTTTTCTGTCGATTAAAAAAAATTGCAATAAAAATGTCAAGTAATGTACTTTTTTATTATTTAACCTTAAAATAACCTATAATTCTGTTAACTAATAAAAAAAACTAAATATATAATACCCTAGATTCTGTGGATGTGTTTATTTATGTACATTTATTACCTAAAGTTACAAATTAGCTGTACTATGATAACAAACGGAATCCAGAAAATTTTCGCTGATTACATGATTTTTATTAGCTTAACTTGTACGTTTGCTTGCTTGCTTGCTTGTTTGTTTGGTTGCGAGTGAGCGGCTCATTACTGTAAAATGTCCCACCTTTTTCAATAGTTTCGTTATTTCGTTTTCTTTTTTTTTAAAGAATTTGAACTAAAAAGTTGAAAATAAATATAGTTTAAAAAACTAAAAAAAAACATACTTTTAAAAAATATCAAACAAAAAATAAAAATAATTAAAAAAAAAGCGTGAGGCGCTTTGTGCCATAGATTTTGTATATTAAGGCGCCTCACACTTTTTTAAAAAATATTTTTGACTTTATAGTTTGATATTTTTTAAAAGCATGTTTTTTTAGTTTTTTAAACTATATTTATTTTACGCGCACAATGGTCTCGTTCGATGGCACCCTTCAACTCCAGAATACAGAGAAAATTTAAATGCATATGTTAGTATCTAAACCATGCTAGGTATAATTCCTGTTAAATTCTGTGCATTGATACTTATGTTTTAACAAACCTTTAGCTGCGTATAAGGGGCATAAAAGTGATCTAAACAGAAATAATATATATTATGTATACGATACTAACACAAGATATCTTTAAAAGTTTTCTGACACTATAACAGTCAGGATGCTCGGTTACGGAGAGGTACCTACTGGCTGGAAAAATATTCACTGATCTGGCATTTCAATCCTACTGCTTGTCATTTTAAAGCTTACCTATATTTCTACGATATGCTAGGATAGACCTTGGTCATAGATCAACCTCCTGCGAGCTCTGTGAATCTGGTATTACTATCGCTTACATTGATCAGCATATTCACTTTTGTAATACCGAGTTTCTGGCTCATATGGAAATAGCTTCCGTTAAACTAATAAGATTAATAATACGCAGTAAGCTTAGTTACAATGTGAGTTTTAATCAAATATTAATAAACAAACATGTAGGTAACAACACGATTACTTAAAATCAAATCAGTTAAAAATCGTTATTGCTGTTATTTTCAAAGTTAAAATAATAATAAATTAGTGAACGTGACTAAGAATTAGATGAACAAAGTAAATAAGGAATATAGCAAATATTTAGATTTTGTAAAAGTCCCATCTAAAAAGGTGTTCAACATTTTTCATCGCTTCTTAAAAAAACTTGAGAGAAAAATGTTTATATTTTTAAGATAGCTCTTTTAATATATTTCCTTTTTGGTTAGTTTATCACTTATCAAACAACTCCATTCTATCTATTGACGTGATAAACTAACAATAAAAGGTTTTTATTGTTCGACTTTATTCCCTCCCTCCAGACCCCTGAGCAGTTCAGGCGTGTTTTAAAGCAACCACATTATTATTTTCTGTCTTATTCATAAAAAAACTCGTTAATCACTCATTAGCGACTGTTTAGCTAACCATTTAGTTAGCTCTTAATCAATGCTTAACTTTTCTTTATTCTTAAAAGCTAGTTAGCAGATGATTAGTAGCGATACGAAGTAGAGGTGCAACTATGCGTTCGGCGCAGATTATAATCAAAATAGTTGACTAAAAAAATATAATTTTTAGAAAAACTTGTCAAAACTACGACTTTTTATCTGTCGTGTTTGGCAGAAAAATGTCAGAAATTTCATTGGATAAAATGTCGTGGTGGCCTAGTGGTTAAAACACCAGCCTCTCAAGTATGAGAGCGCGGGTTCGATTCCAGGTCAGGCAAGTACCAATGTAACTTTTCTAAAGTTGTATGAACTTTCTAAGTATATCTTGGACACCAATGACTGAAGGTGAAGGAAAACATCTTGAGGAAACCTGGACTTTATAAGTCTGAAATCGCCAACCCGCATTGAGCAAGCGTGGTGATTACGCTCAATCCTTCTCTGTATGAGAGAAGACCTGTGCCCAGCAGTGGGACGATAAAAAGGTTGATGATGATGATGAATTTTAATATAAATAAAATGATTTATTACAATTGAATAATTGTATTTGTGATGGAAGTAGTGGAAGTAATAAACTCCAATAATATTATAATAAACAGATAAAGGTATTTATCTCTGTATATATGTAATTACTGATATAAACTCACGAAATTAATGTTATAATGCCGATAATAACTGTGTATTTTCCTGCTCTTTATGCCTGTAAACATCCCTTTGCTATTTAAGAAATTTAAGTGGGTTCTTGTGTATATATTACATTACTTCCTACTGCTTTTTACAATATTATTATACTTGTTTACAGGCACACGTTTTATTGCTATAAACGAAGCCACTATTACCACCTAGCGGCAATATTATACAACCTCGCAATGACGTCGAAGGAGAAGACCATGCTGAGTAAAAAGATGAGGAATGAGGATCGCGTGAGTCAAGAATGGCTCTCATTTATATGGAAGAAAAGTATTGGAAAACAAAAACAATGAATTATTATTAGAACAAAAATGTAAACAGTTTTATTGCGTATCAAAATAAAATATTTCTAAAAAAATGTCTTATTATATGTGTATTACTGCCACAACATGACTTCTTTTAGTCCTGTGCCTTAGATATGACATCATAAGATAACACAAGAAAACATAGGATAGCATCTGAAATTAGCACTATCTTTTTTATTAAGTATTGCTATTATAAACCAGTGCCTGACCGCAATCCCGCCTGATGGCAAGCAGTGATGCAATCGTTGATGGTAAAGCGCGCTAGTTTATTAAGAGCCTATTCGTTTAAAAAAACTCGCGGTAGCGTGAGTCTTTGAACACAAGATCGTGGATGATGCTTTCTATTCTTAGTTAATGTAGTATTTATGCAGCGCTGTAATTTAGTCAGATCAGTTTTGGTCCAGTTTATAATTCCAAAAGAATAGGTGAGTATGGGAATAGCATTTTTTTCAATTGCGCGACGTCAGTTGTGATTTTGTGATCATGTTGAGTCTGTGTTTATTTAGTGATAATTTTATTTTTTGTTTGTTTCTGATCGATCTGGTGTGATTGTTCAAACCTAAGTATTTGTAGGTGTCATTTTGTGATAGGGGATCTATTGATTGGCCAGAGTCTAATACGTATGAGTTACTATCAACTTGCTTTCCATTTCGAAGGGTAAAAGTGTGCATTTATCAATGCCGAAAGACATGTTTATCAGAAAAGGCTTGAGTAAGATCTGTAAGTGAGTCAAGTCCTGATACACTATTGCTATAAAGTTTTATATTGTCCATAAACAGTAAATGGGACAGCTTAAAATTATCCGGTGATTCATTATTTTTAATTGTAAGACCACTGACAGAAGAGTTTAAAAGGTTAGATAAAGGGTTTAGAGCGAGGCAAAACCATAGGCTTTAAGCGTCTCCTTGGTAAATTCCTCGCTTTATAAGTATGGAATCTGGTTCTATTGATTTTCCTTTTTTAAGTTTAGTATTCCAATGTATCATGGACACTGTCAAGAAATTAATTATTTCGGGATGAATTTTGTAGTGTTGTAGTATTTATATTAGCCAACTTTGGGGAAGAGAATCAAAAGCTTTTTGATAATCTATTATTATTATTTAACCATATAAATTCCAAACTTATTCACTAAAATGTCTGTCAACGTCTTATTCAGCGTGCTTCTTGCATATCAACATTAAAATTACTGTACTATAGGATTTTCCGGTCATTTAGAAGTATGATAGATCCTTCTATACCTACAGAAAATAATATGCTAAGAACACTAGTTTGTAACAGGTTTTTATAAAACCACTTCATACATCAGCTCTCACTGTGTGCATTTATATCGTCTATAACTGTGGAGTGCTACAAAAACATTGTGAGAGTAAATAGATGATTTTTTTATTTTTTGTTTTATTTAATACTAGCGGCCGCCAGCGACTTCGTTCGCGTGGTTTAGTTATGCTCCGCTCGTATTGGTCACAGCGTGATATTATATAGCCTAAAGCCTTCCTGGATTAACGGGCTACCCAACTCAAAAAGATTTTTTCAAATCGGACCAGTAGTTCGTGAGATTAGCGCGCACAAACAAACAAACAAACTCTTCAGCTTTATATTTTAGTATAGATAGGTACTTCATTGCTCACTAAAGAGAAACATTGATTGAAAATACATTCAACACCACAAAATATACTATGGGCGGCCTTATCGCTAATGCAATCTCTTCCAGGATCTTCTGATCTTCTGCAATCTTTTTCAAACCATAACATATAAATACTTAATGGTTGCCTAGTAGTATATTGTGTGTATGTAATGGTAGTATAAAAAGTATTTTCACCTGAGTTTCCCTATTATCCGTGCGGTTTTTTGTTCAATTTTCTTTATCAAAAATCTAATCAAACATCGTCTTACCAGCAACACCATTCATTTTGTATTCTATATAAGTAGGCCCAAAGTGCATCTCTTACATGATATACCCTTGAAATAGGTGCAATCTAAAAGCACAAAAATAAATATAAGAAACTCTGTGTATAACCTGCAGTTCGTCATCCATGGCCACAACACTCCACTGAAGTTGTTGAACAACACAGACAACACACAAGTTGCCGAATTATGCGTTCGTCCGGCTCTTTACAGAGCCTTGTAGAGAAAACTTTTTGACTGAATAATATGTTCATGTCACATGTCTGTAGATCATTGCACAAATAAATATGAGTTATTTGGATCAGGACGTCGCGGTCGCGTGGTTATAATCAGTTTTTTTTATTACTTCGATGTTAGTTCCTATATCCGATTTGTACATAAATTGATATGTATGTACAAATCGGATATAGGAACTAACATCGAAGACTGATATCAGCATGATAATTTTATTGGGCGATTTTTGTAAAAACTCTTTTTTTATTTATATTACTCTCTTTTTATTGGTTCTTCAAATAGATTTCGCTTCTATTTATTTCTTATATTTTTTAGAAAAGCCAAATATATTAAGATTTTATATATTATGAGCTTAGCTTAATGCTGGGTGAATTCTGCACACTGATTTTACAAATCTTTTTCACTGAAAGTTGTGTTACTTACTACATATTATTTCACATATATGTTACGGAAACAAAAAAAATAAGTTACGAGTAAGTCTCTTGTGTTTTCTAACCGAACTGAACAATTCACAATATACCAGCATTTTCTTTATACTGAATTGATACTTGAATACAATGTTATAGTTAGTCTGGCTGTCATAATAATTTCTTTAGCAGTTAATTCCTATTCCTCGATATCATGTCAAAGTATTTTTATTAACGAATCGATTAAAGTAAAATGAATGGAAATTTATATTTATGAACTCGATTTTGATTCTATACGATTATTTTAATTAAGTATTTAGTACATGGAAGTAAGCTTTTTAATATTGTAGACATTGCTTCAGTAGCAGTCCTGTCCGCAGAGGGAAGATACGGAAGCGCTACGCATCTCTATGTGTAGCGCTTTCTTAGGCCCTTATTCTGGAACAATCAAGCATGACTCATGTGCCTAGCCTTTTTTCAAACACGTTTGGGTCAGCTTCCAGTCTAACTGGATCTAACTGAATACCAGTATTTCAAATGGCGACTTCCTGTCTGACCTCCACAACCCGTTACTGCGTAATACAAAACCACTTGAAGAGATTGATTGTCAGACGATCAAACATGTATCCCGAATATTAGATTCGAGATACATACACACAGAATGAGAATGACAGATTTCATATCAATCTCTTCTCAGTTTAAAACGAGTATTCGTACGTACTGTGAGGAACCTTACCTCTTTGCTTTTATAATAAACACCTGAAAAATTTAGATATTTTATAAAAAGCTCGGAGCATTATCAGATTGTTCTAGTGAACTGCACGCCGTACATGTAGCAATTTCCTGCACTATTTATAATGTAAAATATGTGTTACGGACATTTCAACTAAGAACTACAAACAAAATTACATAATTAGATGACTGGTTGTCCACATTATACTGGCTGTTTTTCAGGAATGAGGCCTTACTTTTCTTGCGACAGTCTTAAGTAACCCTGGCAACTTAGGTACATATTTGGTATAGAACTAGTCAGCTAATAATAATATATAAGATTAAACACGTGAGCAATAATTTTGTTTAATATCAACTTAGTACTTACAACACTTAGTCTCAAGACTAATGGCTAGGTTGCCATACAAATGTAATTAAATAACTTGGTATTTTACTCATTGCGAAACTACAAAGACAATTAAGTTCGATATCAACAGACATAATCGAGTTTTAATAGCTAGGTTAGCATACAAATGTCTGTAAATACCTCAGTATTTTCCTCATCGTCGTCGAAATGGTCATACTTCACGAAAGCATACCGAAGTTGGTTCTCAAAGTGCTGCCTGGCTTCAGCTCTTTCTATAGCACTTACAGCTATTCTCTTCATAACTACTAATCGACGCACTGAAATAACTGCACTGAAATTCTAGTGTCTGTATAAAAACTTTGTAATCATTTTTATTTTCTTTTAACAACTTCTTGATTCACTTAAAGGACGCTTTAAAATTGAACAGCAACTACGTTTTCCAACTGTCCATATGGGAGATACTAAAACGGTAAGGGTGTAAAACTATCGACAAAACATTCTGTCTAGGTGTTTATGGGGTGGAACGGTAGGTAATTACTTTCCATCAAACGTGAATTGGGTATAAACATGCATGCATAGATTTCTTGTTATGTTTGAAGGTTTCGTTGTGTGAGTAGACTGCCGCTGTCGTATTCGAAATTGTGTATGTGTGTGTGTTGGACGAGTATTTGATTTTTTAACTATGTATATGATGGTAAATGATGAGTTTATCAAATATTGGTCGACACTGTTTACTAATTTATGTAGTAAGTTGATGAAGCATTATTTTCATTGATTCATGGCACGATTTACGAGATATACATATGTAGCTCTCTTTCAAATATTAGGTCTTTAGCTATACCGTTTTGTAAGAAAAATTTTAAACTAATTTTTATCATGTATTTTTTATTTGTATTAATCGAAGTAATCACCCATTCAATCAATGCATCTTTGTCAACGCAGTGGCAGTTTATTGATGCCGTAAGAAATCAGCTGGATGAGAGGCAACAAATTCTTCTAATGCATTTTGAACTGCTTTTCGGGTATTGATTTTTTTTTCCCGCCAAAAAGTTATCCACATTCTAGAAAAAGTAGTAGTCTATAGGCGCAAGGTCTGGTGAGTAGGGTGGATAACAAAGGGTCTTTTTCAGTTCAGTTCTTGCAACTTAGGGACCGTCTGCTGTGCAGTGTGAGGTCCCGCGTTTTCGTGCAGGAGCAGCGGAGAGGAGCGATTGAACAATGCTGGTTGGAGATGTGCCAGTTTCTTCATCATTGGGTTCAGTTCATCACAACAAAATCCATTTTTGAGTAATAGACATTATTGAGCAGTGCAAGGCACGTCTCGATGCGTACTTCGCGCTGGCGATCATTGAGTTCATGGGGCACCCATTTGTCAGGCTCTTTTTTTTTACCTTGCAAATTTGACGCAAATGGACCAATATTGTTTTTACGCTAAGGTCAAAAACTGCTGCTAATTCAGCCGTAGCTTGTGTATCATCATCAGCTTCTACAATAGCCTTTAATTCGTCATTGTCGACCAAAATCTTCGGATGACCGATGATAAGATTGAAATGCGATGAAAATGGAACACTAAACATTGAATATTCTGTTATTTCATCATACAAAATATGTTAACTTATTATCATTAACAGTTATTATAGTCAGAAGCCCGAAAGTATGACAACCAGTATCTGAATTGTGGAGGTCGGATGGGCGAAAAGGCAGTCGCTTCTTGTAAAATACTGGTATTGAGCTGGATCCGGTCAGACTGGAAGTCGACCCCAACACAGTTAAGATAAAATTGGGCAAATGATAAGATCGCAGCCTGAAGCGATCTTGACTGATTGATAACTTTTGCTTCAACCTAATTTCACTTTATTTGTAGTCTACGAGTTCTTAATACGATCTGTGAGTTTAATACTTCGTCTCTTAGAGTCCAGGAGCGAACTTTGAACGTTTTGTTAAGGGCCCTCCACACGCTTGGCAAACAATGGCAAACAGCCAACAGCAAACAGCAAACACGGACGTGTGGATGGGTGTTTGTCTTTGTTTGCCTGTTTGTGTTTGGCAGTGTTTGGCAGTGTTCGGCATCGATGTCGGTTTTTCTTGCCAGATCAAAGGATGTTTGGCAAACAGTTTGCGAGGTATCCACACGTTTGTCAGCGATCAGTAATGACACAGTTCCCAACTTAGGGGTTTTCCCCCCAGATTTAAGGGGTAAATAAGTGCGATGGGATTTTTTTAGGGGGCTGAAAATTTTAGGGGTATTTTCAGGGATTTTTTGACTGTTATTTTTGAAGTTATAGTATTAATATTTGTACATGTACGATTTTTATGTATTTGAATCATACCATCCTCTTCGATTTCTCCTTTTTATCTTTCTTTTTTCGCTTGTTTTAATCTATAATAAAAATATGTCAACCTGAAAGTAATACTTGCCACGAGCTCGACGTCAGCCATGTTTGCCTGTTTGTGTTGGGTGATTGTGTTGGATGTTTGGGACTTTGTTTGCTGTTAGCGGTGTTTGTGACAAACAGCCAACGTGTGGAGGCAGCTTTAGAGATCATGTTTGTGCTCCGTACAGCTTTTGTTTTAGTGTATTAATAGTTCTTTCAGTGTAGTTTTCAGTGCCTAAGACGACTTCTTTGTCCTGTCCTGTCTGGAAGGATACTATTTGGACGAGATAGCCCATGATTACATTCAACATCAACACCCTGAATTTAGTGTTTCAGTTTGTCACCAGATTAGATTTAAACAGTTTCATCGTAATTCCGTCTGAGTGCCTAATGCAGTTTTTTAAGGATTTGACTTTTGCAACCTGATTATACAAAGCTTTAAATAACGTTTTAACAGGGGAGTACTTTCACTGTTTTAGTTGAGATGGCAATGACAGCCTCCGTGGCGTAGCGGTAGCGGACGCGGCCGCTGCGCGAGGTGGCGTGGGTTCGATCCCCGCACAGTGCAAGTATTTGTTTGTATGAATATGAATATTTGCAGTGGTCTGGTCGTGCCTCGGAAAGCACGTTAAGCCGTTGGTCCCGGTTGCCATACGAACATCTAGTGGCGGCCGTGACGGGTTGTTGGAGCCCTCAGAAGTTCAACAATTGGTCTAACTGCAATGCTTCGACGTCGCCTTCGGGTTGTGGAGGTCAGACGGTAGTTGCTTCACGGAAAAATGTCGAAGTTTAACCATATCAGCAGTTGGACTGGTAAAGCGGACCCCAGACTCCAAAGCTGAAAAGGCTTCGGATGCGACTGGGATTAACGCTGTGATGATGATAATGATGAGTTGAGGTGGCAATTCTTTCCGAGAAGGGGAGGGGGGGCTTCTATACCTCCCAGTGGAAAGGGGTTCCGGGGACCCACCCTAGGATTTTATTGCAAAAATTGATCTAAATAATAGTTTTTTAAACTATTTCTCAAGAATTTTTCACAATATTTCCACACATATCATTTCACTTATTTAGATGAAGGCATATGTATTCGTTGGAGTACAAACCTATACTAATTTAAAAAGCTAAAAGTTTGTTTGTTTGAACGCGCTAATCTCAGGAACTAATGGTCTGATTTGAAAAAATATTCTTGCCTTGGATAGCCCCTTATTCCAGGAAGGCTTTAGGCTATATAACATAACGCTGCGATATCAATAGGAGGGGAGCATATCGAAACCTACGCGGGTGAAACCGCATGGCGCAGCTAGTATAAATATATAAAATAAAGCAAACAACATTTTTTTTTAAATATTTATAAACTAGTGCTTGATCGCAATCCCGCCTGATAGTAAGCAGTGATGCAATCGTTGATGGTAAAGCGCGCTAGTTTAATAAGCCCGTTCACTCAAAAAACTAAGTGAATAGGAAGGAAGACGGCAGTTGAGCGAGGTGATGCAATGTTTAACCCAGAGGGAGACTGATCTGGAGACCCTTCATGACCAAACTACCGACACAACAACATTTGGCGCATTGTACCCGGCACACATCGCAACACAACTGCTCAGACCCGTACTCCGTACGGCTTCATGTTCGGCTTCATGCCGGAACACGACGAATCGCTTGGCGGCAAGACTTTGTCTGATGGGTGGTAACTTCTGCCGGCAGCGAAGTTATGGCCTACCACCGAGTAAACATGATCAAAACCAAGCTTTATTTTATTCAAATATTAAATGAAATTTAACCTCCTGTGCTCTTATCAATCACTTTCTGAATGTCTAAATCTATTCGTCGTCGTTCAATTGCCAAAAGTGCCAACGAGGACAGCCTCTCCTGGCCAATCGTGCTCCTTGTGCCAGTTTTCAACCTTTTCTACAGAATCAATTACCTATATCGTATTCTTACAATACTTCACTCCACTTTCTTATACAGAAAAGCATTTTTGGACACTTTGATGATAACTCTACTGAAACTTACAGAGTTACGTAACGGTTGGTATGAAATATACGTAAACGCTCTTATAGAAAACCGTAGCTTTTGTTTTTTTTATGATCTTTAACAGTGAAACTTGGTTAAGTGAGAAACCTCCATAACTGGAACTCATGCTGAGGTCCCAACACTTTGGCACTGAATTACCTCTGTTAGTGGGACGAGGTAAGCCTCTATATCTGGGGTTTGTTCATTGGATTGATCATCATAGTTACCTCTATAACTGAGACAGCGAGTAAATTTTACATGCATAAACCTCTGTAACTAAGATAACATTGTTTGTTTACTCATTCATTTGTATGATTACCTTTAAGTATATGCATAAACCTCTGTAAATGAGACATATATTTATTTATACCTGTATATCTGAGACACTGGGTAAGTGGAATACCTCTATGAGTGAAACGACATTGCAGGTCCCTTGATGTCTCACTTAACCAGGTTTCACTTTGCAATGCATACACAGACATAATGATCGACTGGCATAAACAGGCAAAAAATAAGCTAAGTTCAGAGTGCAGTGGGCTTCCATTTAACTAGGGCCACTAATGAATGCCATTTTAATGCTTCCATATACGTAATTCGTATTCGTAATCGATATGATTATGAATGAGATGAGCCAGAGAGTTACGAACGTAGCAGAGACTAATACATAGATGTACCTTTTAGAAGTTATAAATAAATAATAAAGAAAGGATGAAGGTAATACTGGCTGGTGTCCATTATTCCACGACTCATCATCATCATCATCATCATCTCAGCGGTCGCATCCGTAGCTTTTCAGCTTTGGAGTCTGGGGTCCGCTTTACCAGTCGAACTGCTGATTTTTGGCTAAACTTCGATATTTTCCGTGAAGCGACTGCCGTCTGACCTCCACAACCCGAAGGCGATATCTGAGCATTGCAGTTAAACCAATTGTTAGACTTCTGAGGACTCTAACAGCCCGTAACGAATGCCACTAGATGTTCGTATGGCAACCGGGACTAACGGCTTAACGTGCTTTCCGAGGCACGACCAGACCAGTGCATTTGCACTGGTCTGTCAAGATTCATATTCATGCATACAAATATTTGCACTGTGCGGAGATCGAACCTGCGCCTCCTTGCGCAACGGCCGCGTTCGCTACCGCTACACCACGGAGGCTGTCTACTGCACGACTATATATTATATATTTTATGTATAAAGAAAATAGAAGTTCGTAAATATTGAAAGTTTTGAAGCATAAAGTATTCTTAGCTGCATACTTGGTTTTACGCTATAGGTATATTATCCTTCTATGTATGAGAGGAGACCTGTGCCTAGGACGTTAGAAGGTTGATGATGATGATGATGATATTAAACACATTCCAAAAAATCAGTGAAGCGCAAATTTTTGAGCCCTTACAAGATTTTTGAGTGACCACATAAATATCGACACAGAATGAAATTCACATCACCGTTTTGATGGAATATCCTCTTAGAAGGGATTCATTACTAAAAATTTCATTTATTAGTACCAGCTGTTGTAAGCTCTTTTGTGCCCGAAGCAGAAGAAAAATGCGGAAGAAGTGTGTTTTAGCTAACATCTTCTAATAATGCTCCTTCATTAACGTGCCCAAAAATCTGACTATAGCTGCTTCTATATTTCTTTCCTTATTAGATACTAAAATATATACATATATAACTCCTTGAGTTACATCAATATTGATAATGTCTCTATGCGGTTCTAGAGATTGAATACGAATACGAGAGCGAATCAAGTTGAATAATTTATTATTTCTATCAAAAATTTTCTACATTCTAAAGTATGGGTGGGACCAACAAACGTAAGCCATAAATATAGGCTCGAACACAGCACGAACGCTAGCGTGCGTTCCACACACAACGCGCTCAGTACGTACCCTGGCGATCTCCTCCTCTGCCAACAGCATGGCCTCAGCTCTGTCCCTATCATCGCTGTTGTCCATCTGTCAGTATTACTCCCTAAACAATTAGTTACACAAAAAATCACAACTGAAAAAAACCACCCGACGTCAGGGCGACGTAAAAAACAACTGGTACACATTACCCAGGAGTTTTTCCAAGGGCTTATTAAATGAAGGAGAAAGTAAAGTAAATTAGAGCAATATGGTTTATTAATGTAAAAAGTAATTTTGGTTCGGATGCCGGGGGCAGCGGACGTAGCGTGCGGTCACGCGCGGCCGGGACGTCGCCGGCTTGCACAACCCGCCCCCAGTTTGTTTTAAATCCATATTATATGGTAAACCTGCGACAAATGATTCCAATTGCGATACTAAACAAGAACACAGACGAAAATTTTTAGTATTGTATCTAACAACATTGAATTTTGCGAAAAATAGGAAATCATAGGTTAAGTAAACCTATGATACAGGAATTCCTATTTTGAACTTGAACTGAAGTTGGATTCTACCAAGTAAACTGTCAATGGTGTCAATGCCTATAGCATTATTTGGTATAACAGCTCACTACACTTAACTTTTTAATTTTGGAATCTCTAAAGAATCGATCAATCATGTTATTAGAAAAAAAAAATCTCATGGAATCACATAAAAAGCAATGAACACCAGACACCTTGGCCTTGGACTCAATGAACCGCCCAAAGTTTAGGTTCAGGGAAATCTCAACTCCCAAAAGCTGAAAGCGGTCGGTATACTTCAAGGATAGGTACATTTCGAAAAGTAGGAGCCAAGGTGAACGGGCTTCTTTTGGCGGTGAAAAGACACGCCTGTGTTTTGGCGGCATTGAATGCTACAAGATTGGCACTGCCCCATTCGGAGACTGCCTGTAATGCAACACTCGTTCGCTCTACCAAAGCATCCCTTTCGGACGGGATTGATTCCCTATTAACCCGAGCATCCGGCAGGTATCTCTCCATAATTGTGCTATTATCTGCATACCCATAGATACCGGGCATCAGCAGCATTATGTTAAATTTCTCATTACTTGACATTTTATTTTATATAGTAGGCACTCATGTATGCTGTAATGGACCTTTATCGTTAAATGCTCCAGTATCCTCTAATAAATATCCATAATTCACCAGCAAACAACGCACAGCCGCAGAGTCTAGAAGCGTGAAATTTTTCTTAAGACTTTCGGAATAAAACGGGTATATAAGTTTGTCATTTTTATGATGGAAAAACACATCAGCCACATCGGACACGGCTTGTTTTATAATAAAATCAACTAGTTTTTACAATTTATTGACGATTACCGCTGTGAGAAAATAGAAAATCTAAACCCAAACTTGCTTTGGTACAAAAGCAAGTATCGCGTACCTATGTCATCATCTCAGCGTTAATCCCAGTCGCAACCGCAGCTTTTTCAGCTTTGGAGTCTGGGGTCCGCTTTACCAGTCTAACTGCTGATTTTGGCTAAACTTCGACATTTTCCGTGAAGCGACTGCCGTCTGACCTCCACAACCCGAAGGCGATATCGAAGCATTGCAGTTAGAACAATTGTTAGACTTTGGAGGGTTCCAACAACCCGTAACGACTGCCACTAGATGTTCGTATGGCAACCGGGACCAACGGCTTAACGTGCTTTCCGAGGCACGACCAGACCAGTGCAAATATTCATATTCATGCATACAAATATTTGCACTGCGCGGGGATCGAACCCGCGCCTCCTTGCGCAACGGCCGCGTTCGCTACCGCTACGCCACAGAGGCTGTCAATATCGCGTACCTATGTAGTAGTAACATAAATAAAAAATCTCATGCCTAACGAATGTACATTATACCTACGAAATTTCATTAAAATTGGTTTAGCTATTTTTGAGGTGTTCGAGGATAAACACTGTGAGAGGAGAACTTTATATAATATTTATCTATGAAGACAAACAGCGCACAGTCGGTCAAGTTTCTTCATTAGATTTTTAACTTTATGGCTAAAGCGTTAAGGCTCAAGGTAGCTTTCCCTGCTGTCGTCCATACTTTACTATCAGGATCATCAGCATTTCAGCCGAAAGACGTCAACTGCTGGACCCAGGCCTCCCCCAACGATCTCTACGATAACCGGTTCTGTGCCTCCCACATGCTGGATGTGGGAGGCACAGACCCGGTTATTGTGGATTCGCTACCTTCACCAGGTCGTCGATCGACTTTCTCGGGGGCCTATACTTTACTATATAATAACTCTTTCTTTAGGATTTGATGAAAGACCAATTCTTAACACAACTCTTTACGTAGTTCTCAAAAAAGTAGGTATGATGTTTAAAATCATTCTAATGACAAAAAGTAAAAAAAAAACATAACGGTATATTTAAAAAAAAAAATGATTTAGTATTTGCTTAATAAATAGATTCATACTAATATGCTCACTAAATAAATAAAATTTTAATAAAACATCATACTATAATATTGTTACGAATGGAAATGTGTCGATGGCATAAGGTTCAAATTGCGTGACATGCAGTACATAACTTTTAAGTGCTATATCTCGAGACCTAGGTATTAGAAAAATACATTATAAAAACGCATTGCTAGACCGGGTGGCCTATCGAATGTTATAGGTTTCTTAAATATTGTTAACATAGTATCGACATCGAAATTTCCAGAAAGTGTTCTCCGGTAAAGTACCTATAGGTACCTACCGAACGTACTCAAAATTATGAGCTATTATTATCGATTCTGGATACACTTGGTATGTACGATCAGTTGATCTATATAAAGCCCCGTGACGCCAGCGGGCAGTCAGTCCAGTCGTCCCTTGCTGTTCTTCTAGCGACACCCTAGGCCGAGGTTCGTACCCCACAGGGGGTGCCCTTAGCGTGTAGTCGCTTAGTTTATAGTAGCCCTGGCTGAAGGCTTTAAATTCACTTAAGGCAGCCACAGGATAGTCCGGTTAAGTAGTCCCGACCTCCCAAGGTCAACTACTAGATGCTATATTATTGAGAACAATGGGCTGTCCCTTATTATAAAATAAGAATAAATACTGAATAGTAATGAAAAACAGGCGGATTCTACTACCAGATTTATTATCGGTATTTCCACAGGTTTTAAAAGTATACAATCCTTGGATTCGGGCAGGTATAGACACGGTGTAGTAGCTTACAATCTAGAACACGTTTACATTTTACGAGACTAACACTAAACACACCTGCTCTCTACGGCGTCTTGAAGCGAAAAAGGACGTTACCACAGTATGTGGGCGGAAGAAACCGATATTTTAACTCAACTTCCGGATCTGAGAGTTTCTAGAACATTCGAAACGTGTCTACCTTACCGCCCCTAGTGTCGAGAGGCGGGCAACTACAATTTTCATTGACAAATAATCGTGATTCATTCATAAAAACAGCACCTCTGGCGTTCAAAAGCGGTACTACAGTTCTCAAGGTCAATATGGTGACCGTTTCATTCATAAAACAGCGTCCCCCTGGCGTCGAAAGGTGAGCACCACTAATATTATGCGTAACTCGTTCATTGATGCTGTCGCCTCCTTTCGTCAACAGAGGTCGCTAGCTGCCTATGTCAGCCACAATATATCAGTCACATATATTAAAAAAAAAGCGGGTAGCCAGTCTGCATTCGACTAGCGATACGAAAACAAGCGACAGTTAAGAAGCGATCTTTGAGAATACCTACTGCGACAACTGTAACGAAAACGTTGAGTACTACGTGAAGTAACATCTGTAGTTTTATTGTGTGTTTACGACCAGACTTCGTGGACGTAAGGGAAGACTTCGGTGCGACATCAGCTACGTTCTGCTTGTCATTGCCTACTACCGACTGTACCGACTGTAGTGTTCGTTGCCAATAAACTTCGTAACCTAAAAAAGAAAGCTAAGTTCTGCTGCATATGCAGTTAGAACAATTCGTAATTTGACTGATGTTGAGACGGCCCGTTTAGTGTACTTTGGCTATTTCCACAGCGTAATGTCGTACGGCATTCTGTTGTGGGAAAATGCCGCCGATATTCAAACAATATTTGTTTTGCAGAAACGACCTGTTCGTGCAATTTATAAATTAAGTCCGAGACACTCTCTCAGAGAAAAATTTTAAGAGATTAATATACTGACCGTGCCGTCTCAAGATTTTCATAAATATATTTATGAAAATCTTTTGTATGCTCATAAAAATATAAAATTGTTTAAAAAATACAGTGATGTCCATGATATAAATACTAGGAACAGGCACAAATTTATTGTACCTACAACAAGGCTCAAGAAAATAGGTGGCTCTTTCAGATGCCAATGTATACATTTTTACAATGGACTTCCAGAGGTGGTTCAAGGTCTGAGCCTGAATAAATTCAAATCCTTCATTAAACGTAAGTTGTGTCAGAAAGCATTTTATAGTGTGAAGAATTATATTGAGGACAAAAAGGCTTGGGCTTGAGCTGCGTCCGATTTCTATACAATGATTGTTCTTTGATTTTTCCTCTTGTAGTTTTAATATGTAATTGTTTATGTTATTTATTCAAAGCCTGTATTACACACTATGTAGCCAAGCATATTGTACGTTACGGAATTGTATCGCTGACAGAGGTGTTCGGCACTTGTACAGCTACACAGGAGCCAAACTTTCCACAGATTCGGGAACACTGTTGGAGCTGCTGAACCTTGGACAAAACTATCTTAGCATTGTATAGATTCAATTTCTTAGTATTGTATAATTGCATGGCAAACGTGTGAGCACAATGTACGAATGTGCTGTAAGGCATTTATTTGTTGGGTTAGTCTTTTTTATTGACTTAATTGTGCTCTGGCTGTTGAGAGTAGGTCATGCTCACTCAAATGTCTCGCTGATGGTGGCGTGTGTTTTGGGTCATTGGGTTCCCTTCGATATGGTTGAGCTGAATGATGCTGATCCATACGTCATATTCGTGAACGGACGCCGTCAGAGGGGACTGGTCATCTCTTAGCTGCCACGGCGTATTTTAATTTCTGAATTGATTTTTGTGTGTTTTCCATAATAGACGCTCTCAGCGTACAATATATTTCTGCATCGTTCTCACGCGGTTGATTTCAACATGAATGATGTAATCAAATATTTGTAACAATAGCTTAAAAAATTTAAAAGAGTGTCCATGGAGTTTCTTGCCCGTTCTTCTCCATAGGTACCTACTCTTTGGAATGGGCGACTAGCTTCATCTTATTGACTGACCGACCTTCTGACAAATCAAAAGTGCCTGTAACTGGTTTATTTGAAATAAATGATTTGATTTGATTTGAACCCTTAACCGGTATTTTAATACCCCCAGCCCGTAACAATATTTTCTTAAAAGCTTGAGGCGTAACAGTCTTTGAGAAAGTATTAAAGTTCTGTTTATGAAGTTTTTTTTTTTTTTTATTATTATTTCACTTATTTTGCTATGTAGATAATTACTTATCTACAGAGACCGAGATGTTGACGGTTGGTTCCAGTTCCTGGCGGTATGCACTGTATCCCCGTAAAATACGCACATTTCGTTCTCGTTCATAAACTGGCTCCATCTCATGCGCTGCACATAACCACCGGCAGCGAGGATCTGGCTCTGGGCCGGATGGCACCTAAGCCCCAACTACCATGGTGGCCGGCTGTCCCTTGCCAACGTACAGGCAGGTGTTGGCGACGTCGGCGAAGTGAAATACTCGCCGCTCAAGCTCGCCGCAGCTGCCGCGGCCGGCGTCGTCTCAGTTCTCACAATGTGGCTGGCTACCGGCGGCGACCATGCGGAGCTGAGCGAAGAGTGGTGAGCTTGCACGTCGTGCGTAATACTCTAGACTTGAACTCAATAAAACGCGATACACTTTCTGAGAAATTCATCACTGAGC
The DNA here is from genome assembly GCA_017933935.1 of Sesamia nonagrioides. NCBI lineage: Eukaryota > Metazoa > Arthropoda > Insecta > Lepidoptera > Noctuidae > Sesamia > Sesamia nonagrioides. Next base: position 76,476 of record JADWQK010001510.1, read on the forward strand.
TACACATGGCTGGCTGCATGCGGCTGCTGACGCTGCATCGCTGCCAGTGTTGACTCTTGTTTGCTCAACCAACTTCTAAGACGCTGACGATAATATCGTAACAAAGTAACAACAATAAGTACTCCCAACAATGATGCCACAATTATCATTGTTAAATTGACCATAGGCCGTACGTAGTATAAACTCATAGTCTAACACAGTAACACTACGAAACACACTCGTATTCAACAGCCGAAGTCCCAATGACACCCAATCTGATATGTATGCAATTTATTTACGCCAACTCATCTAGAAGCAGCCAAATTTCCTGTAGTGATATCAACACACACTGGTCACATAAACGTCGAACATCGTTGACGGAGCTCTTTACGTTTTTACAATTTGTTATAGCTGTAAGTCGTACTATCATCGTTAGAGCACACTGGCCTGTTTATAGCAGATCCTTCGTCCGCCTTTCGATATTAATTATAGTGATCGAAACGCCTCAGGCCATCTTCTATGTTTTGTGATCCAACTTTATTTGTCATTTTTTTTTTCAGAAATTCCCCGCTTGTGTTTGCATTTTTATATGGTTGACGATATCGAATTCCAATGTATCAATATACGCATTTGTTATGAAAATGGGTATTTATAATATGAATTTTCTTATTAGCAGCTTTAAAGCAAAAGATTGGTGCATAAGCTTTTCCTCTTTCTTTTTTTGGTTTCTATTTCTTAGCTATAGTTTGCTAAGAAGTATCTTTCTATAATAATTGTTCTTGCACTCAACTCGGGTAAGTACTTAATTGACGCCTAACCAGATCAACCATATTCTCATTGGGTTTCTGTACTCCTCATTTTATGTCTCGATTTATGGATGACAGAACTTTGGACAGACGGCAGACTATAGGATGGACGAAAATGTCGATCTTAAAAAACTTAATTTTCTGCCCCTACACGCGCCGGCTTCGCGATTGGCACACTTGGTGATTCATCCTTCTGTATGATTCGCAGTATCAGCGTTTACACACATTGCCAACTTCAAAATTATCTATGAGCAGAGCCGCATTGTTTAAAGCACACATGACTACCTCCACCTATTTTTGCATCATACAAAATGTCACCGATATGTATGCTTCTAAAAGTTAGAACACTTTCTTAGTATTGTGCAATCAAGATGAGCGAACAATATTGTGAGTAGTTTTTCACATACTTTAGGTACAAATAGGTAGGTACTGGAATCACATCCGGATTTGTACTTTTAAACACACTAAAGATATTTTTCAATTCTCATACCCAGAAAGTAGTGTTGTTTTGATCTGATTATTGGGTGGAAAAAGCTGCATCCTTCCCTAGAGAGGGAAAAATTCATTTTTTTTTTTTGTGGTTTTGCACTTGTGCCAATTTCTAGTAAAAGGTACAGATTTTTTTATGATAATCTGTGATCTTACTACCTATCTGTCAATCTGCGAAGAAATATTTTATTTTAACTTAACAAAAAATATATTATTATTATTTTAAATCGCGCTAGAGTATTTAGCGCGATTTAAAATCACATTATCATCCAGCGTTTGATTCACGTGGTGAAGTCCGAATGTGGTGCTACAAGTCAGCAGATTGGGATGAGATGCACCACTTCTTTGCCTCTTATCCCTACCAGCTAGGCCGGTTCTCTTCTGACGATCCGTCGAGCTGTGCGGGCGCTATATCCGATGTGGTGCGTCAAGCTATGAAGTATTTGGTCCCCTTCAGTGATATTTTCGTCGGCGGTTTGACTCGTCCATGGTTCAACGCCGACGGAATTCAAGTTAAACAGCGTAAGCGGCATTTCTCACCTGGGTTAAAGCTCGGGACCACAGAGCTCCGGATATTAGCTCAAAGAAGAGAGCCTTTGATCGTGCTGCCAAGTCCTACAAAAAGGCGCTTAAGAAGACTCGTTTCGACCGCATTACTCATATTGGCAACAAGCTCTCTTCGCAACCATCCGGTAGCAGATCTTTCTGGTCCCTTGCCAAATCGGTCGAGGCGAACTTTTGTTGGCCCACATTCCCTCCGCTGGTTAAGCCTGATGGAGCACTGGCTCATACGGCGAGAGAGAAAGCAAGTCTCTGAATCTATGCCCACAATTCGCGTCTTGAAACTAGCAGTTACTTCACCTAATTTTTCTCATTGCGGAACTTCAATGCCGGAGGTTCGCATTAGGAAGTTCTGAGAGTACTATGTCGTCTGGACGTGAATAAGGCTAGTGGCCCAGATGGTATACCAGCGATTGTTCCAAAAAGGGTAGTCGTGCCGATCCTACCAACTATCGGCTGATTTCGATAACCTCCATACTCTGCAAGATTATGGAGCGTGTGTTGAACTCGCGCCTCTTGGTTAACCTAGAAGGTAACGATCTCCTCTGACCGTTACCTTCCAGGTTACCTTCTGACCTGACAGTTCGGGTTTCGACGCAATCGGTCAACTGGGGACCTACTAGTGTATGCCACTCACTTGTGGGGCGAAGCCCTCGAGGAAAATGGGGAAACGATTGCCGTCTCTTGCTAGCTCTTGATGTCTCGAAGGCCTTCGATAGGGTATGGCACGCTAGACTTTTGAGTAAACTTCCAGGGTACGTTATTTCCACTGGCCTGACTGGCTGGGTAAAAGACTTCCTGACTGAACGGTCCCTCCAAGTTGTTGTTGACGGATGCTCATCGGAGCCCATGTCGACTAATGCCGGTGTTCCTCAGGGGCCTTTTCTCTCTGCAACTCTGTTCTTGCTGCATGTTAAGGATCTGGTGATGCCCGGTATCTATGAGTATGCAGATGACAGCACAGTTGTGGAGAGGTACCTGCCAGTTTTTTTACTGTCCATGGGGTGACACCACCAACTTCCGCCCCGGGTGCCACCCATGCTAGCTACGCCACTAGTTCTTGGCAACATTGTGGCGTCTCTTCCACAAAGGCCATTAATCAAGAATTGAATTGATTTGATTTTTTTCTGAAGTAATCAAAAGTTTCTTTCTTTCTTTTTTGGCTTCGCACGGTTTGTGCATTTAGCCAATGTCACATAATGATTTATTCATATCAAAATAAACGGCCACGTGAACCGGCTACGAGGGAGGTTTGAGGCAAAAATCACACAGTTTTATTTAGTAAAAAAACATTATAAATAATTTAAAAAGTCCAATGAAAAATGAGTGTGACACTCAGCTTAACTTCCCGCCAAAACTCTTCATACAAAGTACTTACCACTTAAAAGGGTCGCAATGAACTTTAAAAATAGAACTGCTGTCAGCTGTGAAGAGTTTTGTGTAAAAAAAAACTTTAAAAAATGCTGCGGCTGTGGAGTTTCTAAACAGCCAGTGTGAACTTAGCGCTAAATTCTTTGAGCGGAATAAGCCGCTACCGTCGACATTTACTAATGGACATGCCGTATGCGTATTTTATATATACAGGGGTCGGCACTCGAAGTGTTACCAATTCAAAATGCTGTAATTCTGTTAAACATGAGCATAATTATTTATTTAAAAATTTCAGTATCGAAAAAAGACATATAATATGACTGAACGGTCCCTCCGAGTTGTTGTCGACGGATGCTCTTCTGAGCCCATGTCAACTAATGCCGGTGTTCCTCAGGGGTCTGTTCTCTCTGCAACTCTGTTCCTGCTGCATATTAACGATCTGCTGATGCCCGGTATCTATGGCTATGCGGATGACAGCACAGTTGTAGAGAGATACCTGCCGGATGCTCGGGCTAGTAAGGAATCAATCCGGTCCGAAAGAGAGGCCATGGTTGAGCGAACGAGTGTTGCACTGCAGGCAGTCTCCGAATGGGGCAATGCCAATCTTGTAGCATTCAATGCCGCCAAAACACAGACGGGTCTTTTCACCGCCAAAAGGAGCCCGTTCACCTTGGCCCCTACTTTTCGGAATGTGTCCTTGGAGTGTTAAGACCGCCTTCAGCTTTTGGGAGTTGAGATTTCCTCGAACCTTAACTTTGGGCGGTTCATTGAGTCCAAGGCCAAGGTGGCTGCCAGGAAACTTGGCGTTATCGCAAAGGTCCGGCAGTACTTCACACCTGGGCAGCTTCTAATGTTATACAAAAGCACAGGTCCGTTCGTGTGTGGAGTACTGCAGCAACATTTGGGCTGGTGCTGCCAAGTGTCACCTGGCCACTTTGGATTCAGTGGAGAGACGTGCAAAGAGGCTGATTGGTGACCCTGATCTTACTCGAGTTGGTCTCCAAAGCCTAGAGCACAGGCGTAGAGTAGCCAGCCTTTCGGTGTTCTATAGGATGCATTTCGGGGAGTATGCGATGGAATTGCATGATTTAATTCCCCCATCTCCGTTCCACCAGCGGACGGCCCGTCGTACGGCTGGTTTCCACCCTTACGTTGTTAACACCACTACGATCCGGACGAAGCGTTTCGCCTCCTCCTTTATCCCGCGTACATCGAGGGACTGGAATAGTTTGCCAGCGGCGGTGTTTCCGTCGGACTACAATTTGAGTGTCTTCAAGGCTAGAGTGAATAGGCTCTTAATAAACTAGTGCGCTTTACCATCAACGATTGCGTCACTGCTTACCATCAGGCAGGATTGCGGTCAAGCGCTGGTTTATAGTGTGTAAAAAATATATATATATATATAATATATATATTTTATCCTATTTTAATTAGCCTATAATGTTCCCGCTGTTGGGATACAGGCCTCTTCTCGATTAGAGGGAATGGGCCATAATCTACCACGCCGGCCCAGTGCGGGTTGGTAGATGTCACAGTCATGTCTTCGAAGTTTTTGCTTCTAAGGCATGCCTGTTTCCTCACAATGTTTTCCTTCACCGTTTTGAGAGCAGTGGTGATGAAATAATTTACACAATTTGATGTGATTACCGTTTGGATTACGTATTTCTGTTGCCGCTATGTTAAAAGATTCTATAAGTAAACATTTTTTATTACAGATTAAATAAACTGAACCTTTCCAGCGGAATTCCGACACGCTTGGCCAGTTTTTTTGTTCCCTGTTCCATCATGAGTTTTTCTCTGTTCCTTAAAAGAAATGTGGAAATTAATAATTTAAATTAATAATATTTTCTTAAAAAAAAAAACAATGAATATAAAGCAATTAATGTTGTTGTGGGCAGTAGGTAAGAAGATGCAGCGTAGGGAGGCCCCCAACAAGGTGGACCGATGACCTGGTGAAGGTCGCGGGAAGCCTATGGATGCGGGCAGCACAAGACCGGTCATCGTGGAAAGCCTTGGGGAGGCCTTTGTCTAGCAGTGGACATCTATAGGCTGAAGAAGAAGAAGAAAAAAGGAAAAACGGAGGTAAGGTGTTGTTGAACTGTCAAAATGAAACCCATTTGCCCGCGGGTCTAATAGGGGGTGGAATGTATTTATTTATTTATATATTCTTTATTGTACACCAATCAAACATCGAAAAAAATACATTTAACATAAAAAAACATACAATGGGTGGCCTTATCGCTAATGCGATCTCTTCCAGGCAACCAAAGAATGGACAGATTCTTCCGAACCACAAATGGAACTGTTGTTGGTGCAAATATTATCAATACAATATACTAAGCTAGATACATATATATAAATAAATAAATAGATATTGAACATAACAGGTAAGCAAATAATTTAGCCAAAAAGTGTTTGTTGAACAAGATTATAACGACAAGTAGTGTTCCTTCACAATATTTAATTTAATGTTTAGGGGTGGGCAGCTAAAGCAGATTTCTATATTAAAAAAATATATAAACAAAAATTTATTTTAAAAAATTCCAAGAACATATATCGACAGCCTCCGTGGCGTAGCGGTAGCGGACGCGGCCGCTGCGCAAGACGGCGCGGGTTCGATCCCCGCACAGTGCATTTGTATGCATGAATATGAATATTTGCTCTGGTCTAATCGTGCCTCGGAAAGTACGTTAAGCCGTTGGTCCCGGTTGCCATACGAACATATAGTGGCAGTCGTTACGGGTTGTTGGAGCCCTCAAATATCCAACAATTGGTCTAACTGCAATGCTTCGATGTCGCCTTCAAAAAAAAAACTTCAAAACAAACAAACAAACTCACTTTCCCATTTATAATATTAGTGTGATTCGGTTATATCGCGCTTCTTAGATTTCCTTGGGGAATATCAAATTTTTCCGTGATAAAAAGTACCCTATTATTGAATCCGGACTTCTAACTTAAAATTTCAAAGCAATCGGTTCAGGTCAAGGATGTGAAGGCCCCGCAGAAGTGGTGGAAGCCTATCAATGAGATCGATGCGGTAAGATTTTATTGTATCAAGGATATTTTAGAAGCGGTAAAACAGTTCCTGAAAAGATTTGGTACAGGCCTTTAAATTATCCTTACTATTATTATAAATGCGAAAGCGTCTGTCTGTCCTGTGTATATGAGGTACTTTATGAGCGGGTTTTTTTTTACTTATTTTTTGTTGGAATTAACATTATTATAAATGGTCGTAACTTCGTCAACATAATGATGACAAGGCTATGTTTATTATCCGTGTTTTCTTAGAGTAATACATTATCATTTTGCTTATTTTTCTTAATAAGTTCGAAAAAACACGATCCCAAATTATAAAAACTTCGTCTTATAAATAAATATTAATTGTTTATAAAATCTCATGCCGCCGTTCATTTTACAGTAAAGGGAAATCGTAAATCAACGGCACTTCTTACATAATCAAGCTATATGTAGAAAGTGTTACGAATCAATTCCTTATATGGCTATGTATTTACATACGTCAATTGTCAATAGAAATTCGACGGCGACCATGCCACGAAATGCCACGAGGTCACACCTCTTTCCGCGGGCCCAGGGCGGATTGGTAGATGTCACGGCAGGCCGCCAAACCCAAGACCAACTGACCCTGGCAACGTATAACGGACGCACGCTGCGGCTCGATGCCCAAATTTCGTAGATATAAGAGAATTCGTGTGTGTGAAAGAGAGAGAAATGTCTTTGTTCTCTCTGATGGTCCAGGCCATTGTTCGGAGCAAAAGTGCATGGCAGGCCGCCTTCTCCATCTGCGAAGTAGTGACACTTACGGTACGGCTGGTCCATAAATTCAAGGTAGCTATGGAAAGGACTATGCTTAGAGTCTCTCTGAGGGATCGAATCCGCAACGAGGTGATCTGACAGAGAACCAAAGTTGTCGACATAGCTCACAGAATAAGCTAAATGAAGTGGCAATGGACCGGCGATACTAGCCGTAGAACCGACGGTGGATAAAAAACCCACTTTTTTTCATAATATCTCAAAAATGACGACGGATACGTATAAAACTGTACACATCAAAAATTTTGGTATTTTTCTCAAAAATAATTTGGCATTTTTGTTTTTTCTGTCAAATAAAAATTGACGGAGATATGATTGTTTAAAGAGCAGTTTTTTTTTTATATATATTATAAACTAGCGCTTGACCGCAATCCTGCCTGATGGTAAGCAGCAGTTTATTGAAGTGCGGTCCTCCGGACGGCGCACGGAAGTTTCCAGGCATCCAAAGCTTAATTGAAACACGCCACATTAAAATTATTCAAATTAATCAGTGCCATGTATACTAGTTACAAAAATTTCGCGAACGGTGAAGCCAGGCTCTGGAATCTTCGGCGCGGGGAACTGGTTTAGGCGCTTGCGAGGTATACAGCTGACTATAGAAGGTTTCAACTTCCGCTAGTCCCTCCGGCCTCAAAGTAACGACTTTCCCATACGATGTCGTCAACTTCGTTAGATAGCTCCTCCCAAGCTTTCGATCCCCTATAACTTTAGAAAAGTTACATTGGTACTTGCCTGACCTAGAATAAGGTATTTCTACCTTGCATTTATTTTGTTCAAATGTAGATAATGTTTTTATGTTGTATAGTTATTTAGGGACAATTAAAAGTTTTAAAGTTGTATTTCTTTTTTAATATAACATTTCTCATTAGCATGTAAGTAGTCATACCATTTCATTTTTGACAAAGCCTGTCCATCGTTTTTCTGGTCTTCCCTTACTTTTAAAGCGGAGGGCTTGAAAAAAGGGGGAAGGCCTTCATACCCAAATACACCATTACACCATCATCATCGTAGCGTTTATCCCGGTTGCGTGACAACCAAAGTACCTAGGTGTGATTCTCGATCAAAACCTCAACTTCTCAGAGCACATTGAGACGGTCCGCGCTCGCGCCGCCTTCGCTCTAGGTCGACTCCACCCCGTCCTCAACCCGCGTAGTAAGCTATCGCTCAGGTGCAAAATGCGCTTGTACAAAGCTTGCATACTCCCGATTATGACCTACGCTTGTCCAGTCTTCGCACATGCCAAGCCACGTCATATCCATAGGATGCAAGTAGTCCAAAACCGATTCCTCCGTAAAGCCACAAACGCCCCTTGGTTCGTCCGAAATGAGATCCTCCACCTTGATCTCAAAATCCCCACCATCCAGCAGTTCATGAAACGCCTTTCCAAGCGTTTCTTTGACATTGCTGCCAAGCACCGCAATCCTCTTATAGCAGCGGCCGCCAATTACACTCCCTCCACCATCTCCCGACTTCGCCGCCCTCGGCATGCTCTCTCAGACCCCGATGACCCCATTACCCTTCTCCAAGAGGCCAATAGGGCCACCAGCACATTACACAAACACAGACCGACCTACCGACCTCGCCGCCGAGGTCCACCGCGACACGCTCCACGTAGTAATCCCCTCCCCCGTCCCTTGTCCGATGAAGGCCAGCCCGCGGCGCAGCTGAGCCAGTAATATCATAATGTCCCAACAATAACCTCTGAGTTTGTATAACGATCTGGATCTGCATGATGAAGGCGGTGACCACGATGAAGGACAGCATCTGCGACAGCGTGCGGTTGTTGTGCACGCGCTGTGCCACGCGGCGCACGCGGCGTTTCTTCTCAGAGCTAGTACTAGGAAACGCCGCGGTCATCAAACCATTAAGTAAAACTTTCGATCCAGCCGTCCCCTGCTGTCCTCTCTAGCGACGCCCTAAGCCGAGGTTCGTACCCCACAGGGGGTGCCCTTAGTGCGTGATCGCCTAATTTTAAGTTAGTTTTAAGTGCCCCTGGCTGGAGGCTAAAATTTTTAATTAAGGCATCCACAGGAAAGTCCGGTTAAGTAGTTACGGCCTCTAGTGGCCACCTACGAGATGGCATATAAAAAAAAAAAAGTGACAACCAAAGTGCGTGTTGTGTTTGACGCTTCATGCAAGCGAAGCAACGGGAGGTCGCTTAACGACCTTAAAGGTATAAATTAAACAGCGGCCGAGACGCATCATGCAACTTACTGCCGTTCTAGGAACTAAGTAACTTATTGCATTACGAATATCACTACAAATCATACACATTAATACACAAATCAAATAGAAATACTGTGTGAGAGTGAGTCTCGATTTTAGGTCTTAGTTGGTACTTTTTAAGCAAATAACCTTATGGTACTCTCATTTCACCTAAGTTTCACGGTGATATCACAACAGATCTAACCTTGATCTCAGCTTGCCCCCAAAAACTAATTGTGCCGGAGAAAAATTTGTGACTGTATGTATCGAGTTTCGGTAATCAAAAAGATATTTTAATAGTTTGACCCTTCTGTCTTTTTGGTTGTCACTAGATAAAATGTATGCTTTTATACCTCTCTTAGCGATATTTACGGAACTTTCGGCCTTAAAAAAAAAAAACGGCATGTTACTCACAAAGACGAATGTTGTGGAACTTACTAAAAACTATCTTCAAAAAACAAATTAAGAAATTCGAACCACATGCAAAAAGCGTAAAAAGTTTACCCCCTTGCTCGATAGATGGCGTTGTACGGTTTTCTGAATCGCGCTATGGTTTGGTTACAAGCGTTTCATGACACCTCTTCACAAATGTCGGTTCTACGCAGTACACAGTTCTTAAAGAATGCAATTTTTGAAAAGAATGTCTGGAAACTATTCAGATATTCTTGAAAACAGAATAGTCTTAAGTTATTTTAAGTACTTACTCTAGATTTCCGCGCGCGGCTTCGCCCGCGTGGAATTCACTATTCAGTTAAGTCTCCATACATTTTAATTGATTCCATTATCGGCTATTCTGCAAAATGGCGAACTGATGACAATGAAACCCACCCCATGGCAGTGTTTTGATAAAAGGCTTTATTAGTTTACATTTTTTATGTGCAGAAAGTAGTGTTTTTTTTACATTGCTTTAAAATATTTTAAGAGTTTCTTTTAAATTTGTCTTATTATCTTAAAACCGAAAAAACTTTTAACTTAAAAACTGTTTTTTTTAAGTTTTCACTTCCATCACGTGTAAATTACAACATTTGACATGTATCTATTGTTTATTATGTGCATGAGTTTATTGTGTTCAAGTCTGATATGTTTATTGTAATGTAATTGTATATCTGAAAAATGACGAAGTTTAGCCATATCAGCAATCCCCGCGCAGAGCAAGTATTTGTATGCATGAATATGTATATTTGCACTGGTCTGGTCGTGCCTCGGAAAGCACGTTAAGCCGTTGGTCCCGGTTGCCATCCGAACATCTAGTGGCAGTCGTTACGGGTTGTTGAAGCCCTCAAAAAATCCAACAATTTGTCTAACTGCAATGCTTCGATGTCGCCTTCGGGTTGTGGAGGTCAGACGCTTCTAGTGATATACATATAACATCATGTGTGCTTAGATACAAATTTGTACAGGGTATTCTTGATAGAAATTGGAGTTGCATGGGGGTATAAATACATTTCTCAAAACATTTCATACAGTATTCCAAATAGCTATAGAAAAAAGGATTATAAAGTAAGCCTCAAGAAAAATAGATTTTTAAAGTGTATCACTAATGGAATCCGTACTTCAAGTAAAATGAAGCGGTTCCTATGTACACGTAATGGTAACAATATTGATTCAAGTATCTTAATGTATAAACTTAAGTATGTTAGACTCTATAGACAGGTGGTACCAATAGGGATGTATCCAAGGTATGAAAATCAAAAAAATAATTAGTCCGTCTTATAGATAATAAAAAAAAATTAGACCCGTATTTTTTATTTTGTCGAAATTACCAAAAACTACTGAGATATAGCGTATCAAAGTTACGGAGTGGGGGCTAATTACATCACGCCGTGGTATATTTTGCACCACGGCGTGACGTCATGCGACATTTCAAATCAATATATCTTCCTAAGTATTTAAATGAAAGAAAAAATAAAAAATACGTGTTCAATATTTTTTATAAATCTATCTGATGGACATTAAATTATTTTTTAGGATACAAGCCAATTGCTAAAAAACGTGCAGTAATGGAGCAAATAAATAGTTCCAAAAATCTGAGTAAGAAAGTGTGGAAAGTAGTAAGGAAATGTACAAATAAAGATAAAATGATTCAATCGGAAATTCGTCTCAAAATCAATGACCAAATTATAGTGAATCCAGAAACTATATGTGACATTTTAGTGAAACAATTTAATTATATAATGTATCTCTAGGACAGATGACAGAAGCCAGACTACAGCATTTATACAGGAGTATACAAAGAGACCAAATGATGAAATGACGATAGGTTCTGTCACTCCAAGTGAGGTCTCAACCTTGGTCAGAAATATGGAGAACAAGTATTCTTGTGGCTATGATGATATTCCAATATCTGTAATTAAGGAACATATATCCATACTAGCAGAGCCTATAAGTGATTTTTATAATAAATGTATTGGGGAATCTATCTTCCCGGACCAGCTTAAAGTAGCAAAAGTAATACCTGTATATAAAAAAGGCAGTAGATCAGATCCTAAAAACTACAGGCCCATCTCCTTACTACCAGTCCTGTCTAAAATATTTGAAAAAATTATAAAAAATCGACTTTTAACTCATCTGAGTGTAAATAGGATATTAAACAGAAGACAGTTCGGTTCCCAAATAGGTGTTGGCACTTCCGATGCCATATATACCTTACTTGGTGACGTTATAGAAAAAATCAATAATAAAATGAAAGTTGCCGGAATTTTTCTTGACTTACGTTTTGCATTTGACTCTATTGACCATGAATTACTTCTTGAGATACTGACGCATTATGGTATAGGAGGTAAGGCATTGAATCTTTTCTCTTTGTATCTCAAAAATAGGAAAATGTTCGTAGAAATTGACAGAATACAAAATGGTTCCAAAAAAATCTATAAATCAGCGACTGTAATGATGACTACGGGCGTACCCGAAGGATCTATATTAGGACCTGTTTTATTAATCTTGTTTATTAATGACTTAATTAATTATATGAATACAATTTTACCTGACATTAATATAGTAATTTTTACGGATGACACAAATGCCATAGTGGCAGCAAATGACATAAATAAATTAACAGAGACTGTAAATTCAGTATTACATGCGTTTCACAAATGGTTCACTATGAACAATTTGTTAATCAACACTGCAAAGACCAATGTACTTTTATTTAAAACAACAGCCCGTAATGAGGACCATTTAGAGGTGGCTCTGAATAACGACAAAATTTTCCTCGTCAGGGAAGTTAAATTCTTATATAGACGAACAGCTAAATTGGAAAACAGAATTAAATGCTATAAATGCATCGGTATGTTCCGCATGTTATGCTTTAAGAGCACTCAGAACAGAAATTGACATTAAGCAATTTAAAATGGTCTATTTCGCGTTGGTTGAATCTAAAATCAGATATAGCATAATGTTTTAGGGAAAAAGTTATGATTATAATATCAAAAGAGCTTTTGTGTTACAAAAACGTGCCATTCGCACGTTAGTCCGTATCCCGCAAAGAGAGAGTTGCCGTGAACATTTTATACGACTAAATATACTTACAGTGCCAAGCATTATTGTTTTTGTTCTTCTATGTAACATAGCGAAATACATACATGAATATGAGACAACAGAAGAACGACAAAGCAGAGAACGCACACGTAGACAAGACATTAAGCATTACAAGGTACATCCTTCTTTGAATATTGTAAAGCACAGTCCTAGATATCAATCGGTTATATTGTTTAATAAGTTGCCTCTAGATTTAAAAAGCGCTATCTACTCAAGTTCATTCAAGGGTCAACTCAAACGTTTCCTGTTGAATAATGTCTGTATGCTGTTGACGATCTATAACAGAATTCTTATGTATGTGTAGATATACAATTGTAATATTTGACATTTTAATGTAATATGAATTCTTAATTTTCTCTTTTGTTATTGTGTAATTTCAGATACATGTATTTGTTAATGAATAAATGACTATGACTATGACTTATACAATTACTATATATATACATACTAGGTCTAATAATATTGAACAATATTGAAAGGGTTTCAACTTAAAATACTCTTTGATATGGTACCAGATTTTCCATTTCATCTATTACATACAAATCATAACAAACATGTATATTTAATTGTATATAATTTGGTATATTATATTTTCTTTATATCTATTTATAGATACATATATGTAACACGTGCCAGTTTTCCCAGATATACCTTTTTATTTACATTAGGGTTGTAACGGAGGCTTGTTAGCGGAGGCGGATGCGGAGGCGATGAGTCTCACCTCCGCGGATGCGGAGGTTAACGGAGGCGGAGGCGGAGGTGAAAGTACATATAGAAAAAGATGAAATTTATGGTTAATTAAAACAAACTTTTTATTTTAAATACGTACATTAATAGTAGTATACTTGGTAAAAAAAATATTACCTTCTTGTAATGAAAATTAAGGAGAAACAAATTGTGTTTGTTGCATTCCCGCCTCGCACTAGTTGATTCTTGACCATTTCGCACTCAAACGCGACCGGACGGTTGTCGAGCGTCGCAGCTTGCGCGTTATTTATTTTATAAATACGTAAATAAACCTCCATTATAACTCCGGCAAAAATTGTGCGGTGGCGGAGGCGGAAGCGAAGATACGATTTCTTGCGGAACTTCCGCAGTAACGGAAGTAGGCGAAGCTCCGTTACAACCCTAATTTACATCCTGTACACGCGTCGACTTGAAGATTTCCTCCTTTTTTTCTACAGTTAAAAAAGAAGCAACATGCCCACACCATATTCCTTTCTCAGATTGAGTCATAATAAAGTAAACAAATTCTGTTTTGACATCTCTTTGAGGCGAGCGTGAAACACAACGCGCCGTCGACCCGAGCGCAAGCCCGCGCTTGCGGTGGCCGGGAGTTCGATGTTGTCTCCCGACCAGGGCGTCTAGTCGCCATGTTTATAACCGCGTCTAAACTGTCTATAGAGTATCTGAATTTGACAGGATTAAACTAAAATATTATCTTCTATGCTTTTTTAAATGAAATGGAAATAAAAGATGCACTTAACTTAACATTAGTATAGTATGTGAATAAGAGAATCGGCGCCAATATCATTTATTAAATTATATTATGTATTATATTACAGCAGATACATATGTAGATAAATGCACAAAGAACTGTTATGATTTCGGTCTAGCACTATCTCTTTCCTCATAGATGATTATTTTAGGAGAGATAAAGATAAGCCGAAACTTCGTTTCCTCTCTTTCTTTTGGAGTGCCACAATGCTCATCTTTAAGGCATGTCCATTACTATATGTCGATGGCCGCAACGCCGTGAGTTCCATATTTAAAAAGTCGCCACACTAATAAAATAGGAGACTAATCTGTTAGGTATGTATCTGTGACGAATTTATAAAAAAAATAGTTTATTTATACAACTAGTTTTATTATCCTCTTCGTTGAAATGGAAAATAGAGTGTTACACGGGTACAAGAATCAATTCCTATTCGGACTATAGCCGCCCAAACGCAGCGAGGACGTCTAAATTCCGCGAGAATAGACTACTAAGATTTTTGACTATTCTAAGTAAGTCTCTTCCTTCCTTCCCTTTCTCTTTACGTGTGACTCTTTACTGTTTTCACTGCTTGGGAATGCTAAAATACAGATTCTCTTTACCTAACGTTTCTTCATCAATTACATATATTTTATTATGAACATAAGACTAATATTAATTCGTCCATGACGGTATTGCAAGTGTTACGTTTCAACACTTGAGACATGATTATTAAATGCGATGACGGTAATATAAAGCAAACATCCCTAAAACCGCTGAAAATTACTGGAGCTCTAATATGAAATTGTTATAATAGTTTCCATTCTAATAAAATTGCCACCAGACTAAACATTTTCATAGCGCCATCTCTTAGTATGTCATGACGTCATTGGAGTTTGGTACAGAAGGCGTCCTTATCGGCTGGGCTCAGCCCTCTTAGCATTTATGTGGATGTCGCTCTTTGGTAGATCTCGCAAATAATTTTATTTTTGTAGAAAACCTCCTGCCGGGTCCAATTTTTTTTTTTTTTACTTTTCGTGAACACAAACAGCTACCAGGAACAACTACTTGTAGGTCACACAAAGGTGTGATGGCCTGAGGGGGCAAATTGATACGAACAATAAGAAGAGTATTAATTGTTTGTAAAAGACTAGTCCCCTTGAAGAGCTTATTATTTTTTTTCTTACCTTCCTTCTCCTCTATTCTTAATTCAAATGAAATCAACCAGAAAATCATTTTCAATCGTATTTATTTGAGCACATTATCATACAATAAAAATACATACAAAATGTAACAATTCATTATTATTCATGTTATAATTATATAAATTCATTATAATCACAAACTTCTGATAATCTGAGAGAAGCGTAAAATATTTATTACATTACAAAACGGTTTGGTTATTTTCATTCATTATTTGGTAGCTAACCTTACCACTTTAGATAAATATATTTTTAACATTTAATATAAACCTAATCTACCATGATGTCAAAAACAGCAATATATTTGATTTATTATAATATACATATTAGTTTTACATTCATAATCAGGGGAGTCGCAGTGTGAGCTTACAGGGCGATATCGAAATCAGATTAAGAAACTTTCTTTGTTCTAATTGGACGAATGTTCGATTGAATAGGATTATTACTACAAAGCATACTGTTCTGTTACCCCTGAGTGCGAATGTTTTCAACCTACAGTTAGTAGTATAATAATATATAACTAATGTTAGTAGTATTATATAATAATGTAAGTTATAATAGACTTGGCAGTCTAAGCTGGATCCTATTGATTAGGTAACACATTTGAACTATTTGGCAAGTATGGTACTTTTAAAATTCAGGCACACAATTCGCATGAGATAGAGTGATATAAAACAACTGTTGTGATTATTGTAGCTTGTGATTTTAATTATTTAGGTACCCGTATCTGTAGTACCATTGTAGGTGCCTTCTAACACAAGATAAAATCTGATGACTAATGAATTATTCACCATTTTATTTCAAGTACAATAATTCCACTCTTGTGGTAAACAAATGACATACTGGTAACACCTTTTACATAAAAACGAAAAATAAACTATTGTTAAAACCTATACGCAGAGATTCATGACTAAATAAAATATACAATATGTAAAGAAAACCCTGTCCGACCCATAAGGATAATAAAGGTTAGGTAAACACTTGACCAAATATAATATAAAATTTTACATAATCATCATAGTAACAATACTAATGAATTTTGAAATAATCCTTTTTTCCCGGGAATTAATTTCAGTTTCCCCGAAATTAGGTAATTTTTAAAAAAGTGACAACACCGGTATTATTATAAGCGAATAGCGACGCGACCACGTCACAGGTGCCGCGTGCCCTGCCCCCCCGCCGCCCGCGGATGGGGTTGCGTACCGCACATGTATTAAGTTACCTCTTTTTGCGAAATAATATTTTTCTTTTTGGGGGGATTTTTTTTTTTAAGTTTAGCCTGTCTTTGTGGGCATTTATTAGTAGAATCTAGAATCAGTTATCGATACCTAACAATACCTTCACGGATCGGACAGGGTTTTCTTTACATATTGTATACACACATAATTCTTTATAAAATTGTACTATGTTCTGATTAACATATTCAATTAATAGGTATTTGTGTAATTCATTTATGGGCTTACATCTATGTATTTATATACACAACTAAATTATATGTCTTTAATAAGTTTTGATTTATTATACATTACAGGTTGTTTAAAGTCCTCATAAAAAATGTTTTTTATGTAGATATATTTTTTTAAATTACTTTAAACTTATTAAATAAAATTATTTTGTAAATTCATTATAACGCATTACAAAAGAAAAAGTATTTTCATCAAAGTGATGGAGGCCCTAGTCAAAATATTATTACGAAATCCTAAAGCTTACTAAGCTTGAGGCACAAACAGCACAGATACAAACCGGCAGACCATTCGAAGTTTAGAGGCCTGTGGTACCCTTTAATTTAATTAAAATTGTAACTTTATGTTTTAGTTACTTACTCTCATTTAACGATACACTATGACACATATAAATATGACGATTTTAACATCAGGTTTTCAAGAATATTGTGATTATCTTAAAATATATTTTTTATTTTTCAATACGTAATAAATTTGTCACAAGTGTTAGAATAATAAGTTACTTCAAAAAATAGATCAGACTTTCAGCTGCTTTTAGTGTTTTCCACGACGATAAAGTCAGCTTATCCAGTGGTTTGTCGACACTTCGGCTGTAACAAAATCAAGAGAATCATAAATTTCATATCATCAACCAAATTTCACTGTTGGCTATAGAGGATCCAGCATCGTTACGGTGACTGGTTATGCATTGCCCGCCTACAGCGAATTTTCAGCGAAGTCGTAAGTCCATCAACATGAACCCACTAATGCATTTCAGTTCATTTAAAGACTAAAAATACGAGTGAGTATTATAAAACAACAAAATAAAACTTCTTTTTCCCAGCGAAAGCACTAGAAAGTGGCTAAAGGGCGGGCATTTTGGGGGGACTGTCTTACATATGTACAACTCGCGCAAGTTAACTGTGCACCTGGCTGGAATGCGCCCCTCTCCCGCTTCCCCGCGCGGCACCCCGCATTAAGTGCTTGGTAGCGATAGCATCTTTGTTACAATTGTCTAAATACAGTTTTAATCCCCTGTTATTACTGTTTCTGTGGAGTTACTGCTTGGTTGAGTTTTTTTTTTTTTTTTATAAATTTTGTTTTGTTTTTACATTTTCGACGCCTAAGTGAAGCTTGTTGGTTGCACCAACATTATATTTCAGTCCATAAGTATCTATTTAATTGCAAAATGTCATAAGAAAACTGGCCTAGTATTATGACGCTTTATCATCAAAGCGACGTTTTATTAACATAAAAAATATTTTTTACCATTTTGCAAACTGTACCGTCCGTCAGTCACAGCCTAATTTGAATACATGACATTTGATTAGATTTGAATATTTCAAAACAATAATGTTTTCATATCATCTACGATGTATATAAAAGGTACTTACTACTCTAGCCTACGTGATGACGAGTCTGGGGGTTGGCAGTATAGTGGAGTGCTCTGCAAACATTAACGCGGACATCCACTTGAACTGGTCTTCAGTCACTGCGCCCGCTATGGTGCACCCGAACCATGGCTTGTCCTTACTCCTGAAAGCGTGAGAAAATTACTTTAATACAGAAGAAAATTTAATGCATCTGTAGAAATTATTTCATGAAATGTACTACAGAATGAAATGTATTACAAAATGTAGTGCTTATAGGTTTTATATACCTGAAATAAATAAATCGTTCATTCTACGTCAATGATACTCGGTTCAACGATTTAATGTTCATTACCCAATATAAAACTGAGTGCTGATTTAGGTCCATTACCCGCGTTAACACCCACCAATATATTGGGCTCGTACAATAGTTGACAAGCATGGTCGAAAACTACTCCCAACTGAAAGGGATTTAGTTTTTCATACACTGAACCATATAATCTTTTACAGTTATTTTACCTCTGATTTCGCAACCGTGTCCAAAATACGGTGATCTCATTCTATTAAGGTTGCTGTCATCGACAAGTCTGTTGAAAATTGTTGTAATTCGAATTTAACAAGAATAAAAATCACAATGATTGCACACAATGCTATCACAGGTAAAATAATTGTGAGCGGACTGTAGCAAACATTTGTTGACGTTCCTTCAGACAGATAATGTTAACTATTTTGGAAATGTTTAACTCTTTCATCAGGAATGTCTCGGTATCATTCGAAGTTCAGTTCTGGATTCGTTCGTTCGGCTGATGACAATTTATAGCTGGCACAACTTAATTTTACATATAGCTTTGGAGAATATTTAGTAATGTTACGTTTGTTTATGACTTATGATTGAGTACCTTTTTTGTTTGTTCCTGGGTATAAAGGTAATAGCCCACCGCGACTGCGGATTCCGCTTGGGCTCGTGCCCCATATACCACAAGATGTCTTTTATCTTCCACTCCTCGATCTTGTGAGAACCCTAGAAAATTACAATTGACTATATTATTTAGTAGCTGCATATCGCATTTTCACTCGTTTAGCTCTAGAACCCGTGGACATATCATGTTAAAAATGATCCGTTGGTTTAATCCAGGTCATGGATTAATGTTCAGGTTGATACAGATTTATGTAATTTCGATTTAGAACAATATTAAATTATATCAAAATTGTACTTTTCAATTTAGTAAAGTTATAGGTTCAAATGTCATAATCATCATCATCACTTCAGCTGAAAAAGTCCACTGCTGAACATAGGCCTCTCCCAAGGAGCTCGACGACGGCCGATCCAGCGCCTCCCGCATCCAGCGGTTTCCCGCGACCTTCACCAGATCTTCGGACCACCTTGTCGAGGGCCTACCTGTTATGTCCATTAAAACTCCGAGATTTAAGTAAATCTGTTTATTGAGCTGAGTAGCATAGCACAGTACAAACAATGTGTGTAACGTCAACCTACCCTCGACTTAGCGTATATTTTTATTAAAGAATATTCCACAAGATTGAAGGTACCCACGTTATTACATATATGA
>JADWQK010001483.1:0-215760 GCA_017933935.1 Sesamia nonagrioides
AAAAGCACCAACGAATGGTTAATTTGAAATAAATAATTTTGATTTAATTTGATCACCCCTATGTGCGAATGGTGAACAACGGGGTGGTTTTAGTGAGGTAAAAAACCCACACTCCCCGACCTCGGTCCCCAGAGATCGGCTGCCTTGAAGGTTCCCCTCCGACAGCAAAAAAAAGGTGCAGTATTTTTATTTCACGAAGCGACGCATGCTTTGCTTGAGGTTACCATGTAAACAAATACATAATGTACGTAGACAAGCGATTGGCAATATCGCGAGCTCTTTTTTAGTAGAATCGCTCGAAAGTAGGTAAATACCGCTTGATCAATGCTTTTGTGCCCGCTGCGTGATATTGCTT
The DNA here is from genome assembly GCA_017933935.1 of Sesamia nonagrioides. Taxonomy (NCBI): domain Eukaryota; kingdom Metazoa; phylum Arthropoda; class Insecta; order Lepidoptera; family Noctuidae; genus Sesamia; species Sesamia nonagrioides. Next base: position 356 of record JADWQK010001483.1, read on the forward strand.
AATGGCCGCGCGATAAAATTGAATAATTAATTTTCCTAGTTACATTGTATTGAAGCAGTGTGAGTGCCGCTGAATGCGTGGGGTGCAGGACCGGTCGTCGTGGAGATCCTTGGGCGAGGCCTATGTCCAGCTGCGGACGTTTTTCGGCTGAAATGATGATGGTAATGATGATTGTTTTAAAAAAGTTTTTGAAAAAAGAAAGGAAATTTGCTGGAACGACGTTAATTCGTATTTAGAGGTATTGTTCTTAATTATATAAAAACAATACCTGTTTATTAATTTTTTTTTCGGACTCGGAGAGAGGACTTCGGAATTCGGACAGCTCAAATCAAAACTTACTCCTTTTCGTTCGATTGTAATACTTAATTGCAAAGTAATTTCACATAAATTACTCAATTTGCCAGACCATGACAAAAAGAAACGGAACAGAGAAAAATAAAAACAAATATGACCCACATAATCTTTACATAACATAATCAACCTATAATTTTCCCACTATTGGGATACAGACCTCCTCTTGGTGAGAGGGAATGGGCCGTAATCCACCATGCTGGCCCGGTGTAGGTTGGTGGTGTCGCAGGTCTTCGAAGATTTTGTTTCTAGACATACCGGTTCTCTTTTCATCGTTTTGGAAGCAGTGGTGATGGAAGTATTTACACAAAGATAAGCGCCTGATGGGGTTGCTACAACTTGTAAATTGCGGCCAATACCACTAGGCCAGTGCTGTACATAGTCTTTATATTCCCAATAATTCCATCATCATCTCAGCGCTAGTCCCAGTCGCATCCGAAGCTTATTCAGCTTTGAAGTATGGGGTCCGCTTTTTTTTATAATTATAAACTAGTGCTTGACTGCAATCCCGCCTGATGGTAAGCAGTGATGTAATCGTTGTTGGTAAAGCGCACTAGTTTATTAAGCCTATTCACTTAAAAACTTAGGAATAGGAAGGATGACGGCAGTTGAGCGAGGTGATGCAATGTTAAACCCAAGACCAACACGACCAAACGATGCTGCGCTAGAGGGAGATTAATCTGAAGACTTTCCATGATCATACTCCCGACACAACAACATTTGGCGCATCGTACCCGGCGCCACACAACGCAACACAACTGCTCAGACCCGTCCTCCGTACGGCAGACATCATGCCGGAACAAGACGAATCGCTTGGCGGCAAGACTTTGTCTGGTGGGTGGTAACTTCTCCCGGCAGCCGATGTTATGGCCTACCACCGAGGGTACAGGCTTTATATGTCTAATTGCTGATTTTGGCTAAACTTCGATATTTTCCGTGAAGCGACTGCCGTCTGACCTCCACAACCCGAAGGCGATATCGAAGCATTGCAGCTAACTGCAATGCTTCGATATCGCCTTCGGGTGCCTTCGGTTGGTCTAAACTAATTGTTGGACATTTGAGGGCTCCAACAACCCGTAACAACTGCCATTAGATGTTCGTATGGCAACCGGGACCAACGGCTTAACGTGCTTTCCGAGGCACGACCAGACCAGTGCAAATATTCATATTCATGCATACAAATATTTGCACTGCACGGGGATCGAACCCGCGCCTCCTTGCACAGGGGCCGCGTTCGGTACCGCTACGCCACAGAAGCTGCCATTCCCAATAGTTGAAAATGTTGAAATAACAAAATACTTTACAAAGTAGGCAAATATCATTGAATATAATCTTTATATATATATTTCTGCTGTACGTGTGTATGTCATTGAACTCCTCCTAAATGGCTTGACCGATTTTAATGATTTTTTCTGTATGCGTTTGAGTGGCGCCCTGAATGGTTTAGATTCACAAATCAGCCCGGCAGATGGCGGTGATTGCTTGAAAAAGCATGTGATCTCGGAAACGGCCCTAACGATTTCGCTGAAATTTGATATGTGGGGGTTTTCAGGGACGAGAAATCGATCTAGATGGGTCTTATCTCTGGGTAAGCGCATGTTTTCGAGTTTTCTCTTTCGCAATATTTCCCGCATAATATGGGCGCTAATTTCGCGCGGCTTGACATAGCCCCTGTGGCGTAGTGGATAGTGGTATGGTCTACTCGCGATGGCTGGTGTTCCTCGGTTCAATCCCGGGCAATCACAAGTCTTTTTTTGTTTTAGACAAGTTTATAGTTTTTTTTTTTAATTTTTGTAATTACTTAAAAAGAAAATTGTACAATTTTCTTTATAAGAACTAAAAGGGAAAAAAATAAACAAAATATTTAATTTTTTTTATTTACTACAATTGTACTTCTGAACTAAAAGAGAAACAAATAATTAGAAATAAATAAATATTTAAGATTTTTATGTAACCTTAAGAGACTGAAACAAAAGCTCTAGGGGTAGAGAGAGGTATGATATCTTTGTTACAAATGTAGATGACAATGCTTTCCATGGGTATATTCCTAAATCTGCTGTACCTGTGTACATCACTGAATTCCTCCTAATGACTGGTCCGATTTGAATGAAGTCTATGTATATAAATGAAAGTTGTGTTAGTTACTCTATTTATAATTCAAGAACTGCTTAACCAGTATGGCTCAAAATTGGTAGGGAGGTAGATAAGAACTGGGAGAAGGACATATCACAAAGGATACTTTTTATCCCGTTCCCGTTGTTCCCGTCGTTCCCGTGTGACGTGACATAAGACATAGTATATCAAAACGCAACTGACATGGAATAACAAAACAACTCAGTCTAAATATACAGTTAGCGGTTCATTTGTTAAAAATAGTACAAACACACTGCTGCATTACTCAGCATATTAAAAAAAAAATCTTACCGGTTGAATGTTGATGCATTCATTTAAAGCAAGGAATATAAAAACTCTCTGCCGGTTTAATTATTTAATAAAAGCCCCAAAGCAAACTTCAACTTCAAAATTTCTAATATTGTATTGCTGTGCCATTTACCACTTCACTACATACTATAAAACAAAGTTACTTTCTCTTTCCCTATGTCCCTTTGTATGATTAAATCTTTAAAACTATGAAACAGATTTTGATGAGGTTTCTTTTAATAGATAGAGTAATTAAAAAGAAACGTTTATATGTATAATAACATCCATTAAATTGTGTCCATATCCAATCCATAAAATCCCAGTACAGCGGACAGAGCTCCGGCGGGATCTCATGGCGACATGAAAAGTGTGATTGTCGCAATCCAGCACAGAGCACGCCACAATAGCGGCAGTAAGTCCTCTCTTTGAAGAGTAGCTAGAGAGGCGCCACGGCGTCCTCACCTTCCGACTGACGTAGGTCCTCACCGGACACGGCTGTTTCGGGAGATTCCTGTTCCGTATAAGGCGGGAGGAAACGCCAGGGTGACCACTGTGTGCATTGCCCTGAGGACACGGTGAAGCATATGGTGGAGGTCTGCCCGGCTTGGGTAGAGCACAGCCGTGTCCTCGTGGCGGCGATCGGCGGCGATCTCTCGCGTCCGACCCTGGTCCGGGCCATAGTCCGGAGCAAGAGTGCATGATGGCAAGCTTTCACCTCCTTCTGTGAAGCAGTGATGCTGCAATGGAGGAGGCGTAGCGCGTGAGGGAGCGGAAATCCCACTACTCTCACGCCTCAAACCGCCGCAGGAAGCGCCCTGGTCGGGTGGCAACATCGGACTCCCGACCACCGTAGGCGCGGGCTTACGGGCGGCGAGCGATAGGCAGCTCGCCTCCTAGTAAGAACCAGGCCCGAGTTGACGGCGCGTTGTGTTTCACACGCGCCTCAAAAAGATGTCAGCACACCTTGACGGGGTCTACGAGGACTGGTCCACAGGGTTGCGGGTTGGTCAAAAAAGAAACCATGGCACTGGCCGTTGCACAGGCAAGTGAAGGAACACCGGTGGGTTTTAGTCTAGGTAAGTTTTTTATTTTTTTATTTATTTTTTTTTGTTGGGGGAAATCATCAAATGACTTCTCCCGCTCTGGGCAGAGCGGAAGGGCGTGTCAGACTTTTACTGACTAAAACCCACCCGTGTTTCTTTACTTGCCTGTGCAACGGCCAGGGCCACGGTTTCTTGTTTAACCAACCCGCAACCCTGACCCAGGAGGCATCGGTCTTCGTGGACCCCGTCACGATGTGCTGACATCTCTTTGAGGCGCGCGTGAAACACGACGCGCCGTCGACTCGGGCCTGGTCCTTACCGAGCGGCGAGCTGCCCACTGCTCTCCGCCCGCAGGCCCGCGCCTACGGTGGCTGGGAGTTTGGTGTCATCTCCCGACCAGGGCGTCTCCTGCGGCGGCTAGTGGCGTGAGGGCGCTGGGATTCCCCGTTGCCTCACGCGCTCCGCCTCCTCCTTTGCCAGCATCACTGCTTCGCAGAAGGAGGTGACGGCCTGCCATGCACTCTCGCTCCGGACCATGGCCTGGACCAGAGTCGGACGCGAGAGATCGCCGCCGATCGCCGCTACGAGGACACGGCGGTGCTCTACCCAAGCCGGGCAGACCTCCACCGTATGCTCCACGGTGTCCTCAAGGCGATCCACACAATGGTGACACCCTGGCGTTTCCTCCCGCCTTATACGGAACAGGAACCTCCCGAAACAACCGTGTCCGGTGAGGACCTGCGTCAGGCGAAAGGTGAGGGCGCCGTGGCGCCTCTCTAGCCACTCCTCAAAGAGGGGACTTACCGCCGCTATTGTGGCGTGCCCAGCACTGGGTTGCGACAATCGCATTCTCCATATCGCCATGAGATCCCGCCGGGGCTCTGTCCGCCGTACCGCGATTTCTCGCGGCAGCGGAGTTATACCCCGGCGTTTTGCCTCCTCTCGCCACTCCCATATGTGGGCGAGGACTTTGGCCTCCAGATCCCATGGCGGTAATCCGGCAAGGAGGCTCGCCGCCTCAGCGGAGACCGTGCGGTATCCCCGGATCAGCCGAATGGCCATGACCCTCTGGGACGCGGTCAGGCATCGGGCTGGTCGCTTCCTTAACGACCGCGCCCACACCGGTGCCCCATAAAGGGCCATGGACCGCACGGCCCCCGCGTAGAGCCTCCGGCAAGAGGCGTTTGGTCCCCTTAGATTGGGGAGGAGTCGCCTTAGGGCAGCCCCGGCCCGTTCCAGCCTGGGAGCCAAACGTCGGAAGTGCTCCTCGAAGTTCCACCGGCTGTCGAGGACAAGTCCCAGGTACTTCATCGTCGACCCGACGCCGATGTGAACCCCTCCTACCGTTATGTGGGAACCCGACGGTGGCGCATTCCGAGACCATGAAAGCCCATGGCCTCGGACTTCTGCAGGGCCACCTCGAGTCCCAATTGCCGGATCCTGTTGACGATTGTCGCAACCCCGAGGGTCGCTGCGTCAGCCGCCGCCTGGTGCGACCTCCCTTCTGCCAGGACTAGCGTGTCGTCAGCGTAACAGACTACACGGACGCCGATAGGGAGGTCAGCGCGCAGCACCCAGTCGTACCCGATGTTCCACAGATGCGGTCCCAAGACCGATCCCTGTGGAACACCGCACGACATCTCTCGCCGATTCCACACTCCTTGGTGACCGGGGTAAATTATGGCCCTGTCCGTCAGATAGGCCTCGACGACTCGACAGAGATAGGTCGGCATCCGGTGATACCGGAATGCCTTCCTGATGCAACTCCAGGGAAGGGTGTTGAAGGCGTTGGCAATGTCTAGAGACACCGCCAAGACAACCCCACCCCGGGCCACAGCATCCCCTGTCGTGAGGGCTCGCACGCGCATGATGGCGTCCACTGTTGAGCGCCCCCTGCGGAAGCCAAACTGGCTCTCCGCCAAATCCGGGCCCGCTCGCCTAAGTTGCCCGGTCTTCGGGCAACTTAGGTCGGGTAACTTAGGTCGGGTCGGGGTTCGGTTGGTCGGTGGTTGGTCGGTCGGGGTTGGTTAAAAAAGAAACCATGGCACTGGCCGTTGCACAGGCAAGTGAAGGAACACGGGTGGGTTTTAGTCAATAAAAGTCTGACACGCCCTTCCGCTCCGCCCAGAGCGGGAGAGGTCATTTGATGATTTCCCATCCAAAACAAAAAAAAAAGAACTGAAGAAGAGCAAGAAATTGCACTTGAAGAGCGCAGCCTTAGTATGGCTCGACTTCGTGCTTCTCACTCACCAGAGCAAAGGGAGGCAGCCCATGAAACGGCTCAGTTGGCAATGCGAAATCGTCGAGCAAACCCCAGAGATCAAGCGCTAGATAATAATTTACGAAGCACAAGAAGAAATTCATCAAATACTGATTTCAATCGGGCAGCATTTCTATACGCATATAATATAGCGCAATGACGTTCGCATTGGGCCAATGGATGTTGTTTCCGAGTATTGTAGCACATTAAAGATTTCTGAAGAACCGCCAGGATTGTGCTCCCAAATAAAGAATCATTGAATAATAATATTTATTTATTTAAAATTATCCTAATTTAAAAAGTAGTCATGTGATATTGCCTTTAAGGCGGAACGAAGTTCGCCGGGTCAGCTAGTGTATATATAACATTCAATAATGTCAATGAGTATTATACGTATAGAAAAAAACACATAAGAAAAAATTAAATCATCACATATGCCCGATATCCTGTCAAAACACCCTTTAAAAACTTTCATCCCGAAGTATTGTCGTCAGTTTACTGCCGACTAAAATATCAGCTCCATACCCAATGAAAACGGTTTTTTTTGTTGAGAATAAAACGCCTTAGGGACCATTTTGCCCATACCCGTAAATGTGTTAAGCCTCTTTCACAAATTTATACGCCTATTTTGACCCTTAAGTCGTTGTGATAAGACTTGTAAGTGGGAGTATGAATGTCAAAACTGATACAGTTAAGGGTGAAACAGTAAATCAACATTATGTAGTGGTATTCTCAGGAAGATGCCCGGAGCCTATTCATAGTTTTATAATGCGATATTGAGTTTATTAGTGTTTTTTTTTTTTGCTTTTCTTGTATTATTTCGCGTGGTAGCTGGTATATCTATCATCATCATCATCATCAACCTGTTATCGTCCCACTGCTGGGCACAGGTCTCCTCTCATACAGAGAAGGATTGAGCGTAATCACCACGCTTGCTCAATGCGGGTTGGCGATTTCAGACTTAAAGTCCAGGTTTTCCTCAAGATGTTTTCCTTCACCTTCAGTCATTGGTATCCAAGATATACTTAGAAAGTACATATAACTTTAGAAAAGTTACATTGGTACTTGCCTGACCTGGAATCGAACCCGCGCACTCATACTCGAGAGGCTGGTGTTTTAACCACTAGGCCACCACGACTGACACACTCAGATACTGCTGGTCAGATTTGAAAAATTGTTTTTGCGTTGTATAGGCCATTAATCCAGAAAGGCTTTAGGCTATATAATATTACGCTGCGACTAATAGGAGCGAAGCATAACTAACTCCAATCGAACGAAGTCGCTGGCGACCGCAAGTGGTAAATAATTTCATTGTTGTTGGATTTTCCTGTGTTCATCACTATATATAGTATTGTATAAAGTCATGTGTGTTTTTTTTTTTTATAAATAAACAGACAGCTGTGCTGCTTGGGAGTTTGTTCCGCCACTTCTTCTCAGCGAAAGCACTAGGAAGGGTCGATGGGTGGGCGTTTTGGGAGACTGTCTTATGTAATATTGACGTTCAAAAAGTACTGATTCTTAGCCTTGTTTGAATAAATGACTTTTTATTTTGATTTTGAGTGTAACAGGTGATATTTCCAGTGAATATGTGATGTTAAGTTAGGAGCAGTGGTGGCGAAGCAACTCCATCTTACGACTTGTAGATCGGTGGTTCCAACGTAATCAGGTGCTTTAAAATTGTGTGATTTATTGCATCACCAGTACTATCAAACGGTGAAGGTAAACATCATGAGGAAACCGGCATGTCCTTGAATCAAAATATTCGAAGAAATGCAATATTTACTGCCTTTCACTGCGAGAAGGCCGGTATCCCTGTAGCGGGAAGGTTAAAAGATGATTATGCTAGGTTAGGAGTATATTAAAATGTATATTAAAATGTATAGTAAAAGTTCTAGTAAAAGTATTCGCTTGTATGTCGGTCGACTACATGACATTTTAACAGCTGTTAAGTAATTGTGTTAGCCCGTTTATTAAAATGTCTATGCATAAGAATTTTATTTTTAAATGTACATAGTATACAACATTTAAGATTATAAAAAAAAACAGGCCAAATGGTATTGGGAACTGATTCCAAGCTACCGGTGGTCAGAGCTCTGCAAGCAGCTGCGAGCAGGCAATGCAAGCCGTGTCCAGAAATACCGCTGTGTCGCAATCCGAATCAAGCTCCTTGGTTTGGTGGCCAATGAGAGCCTTCTCATGTGTTGGTCGAAGCTTTTGGCTATTAATCCATTAGCTGCCGTCATTGTCGGCACAATGATTGCTGAGTCCACATCCCACATGTCGACAATCTAATTACAGAAAATCAATATACTTACTCAACACTCAATACTTTATTGCATTCCATAATGTTACATAATAGGTTGTATATTAAAGTATAAAATCAATTATGGACCCTGTTGTGCACAGCAAAGGTTTTGTTTAATTTTTGTTGTAGGAGACAGTTGATTTAAATAATTAAATATTAAAAGCTAATATTTTTTCCCGTGTGGTACCGGGCATAGAATAGTACCAATCCATATCCTCCCGTAGGTGTCGTAAGAGGCAACTAAGGAAACTCACACCAGGGAAGCGGGCAGCAGTACTTCTCTTGTGGAATAACAAATTAATTCGATCTCCCCAACCCGCCTGCCAAGCGTGAGGTTTAAGCCAATGTACCCCAATGAAATGAAAGCCTTGGGGCAGGCCTTGTCCAACACTGAACCACCATAGGCTGAGAAGAAGAATGAAGAAGTTTATTATTATTGACGAGCCCATTTTGAAATGGTTATGTGACTAACATTTAGCTAAAACATTCGATAACGTTAAATAATTATAAATTTAATAATCAGGTTGTCAAAACATTTTAAAAAACGCCATGTAATAAACATTAAATAAAATGATTTTAATTTTAATTTAATAATCAAGTTGTCAAAACATTTAAAAAATCGCCGCGTAATAAACATTAAATAAAATGATTTAAATTTAATAATCAGGTTGTCTAAACATTTTAAAAATGCCATGTAGTAAACATTAAATAAAATGATTTAAATTTATTAATCAGGTTGGCAAAACATTTTAAAAAATGCCATGTAATAAACATTAAATAAAAAGATTTAAATTTAATAATCAGGTTGTCAAAACATTTTAATAACGCCACGTAATAAACATTAAATAAAATGATTTAAATTTAATAATCATGTTGTCTAAATATTTTAAAAATGCCATGTAATAAACATTAAATAAAATATTTTTAATCTTCAATAGGTAAGTATATTCTCAAGAGAATGAGAGCTCAGTTTCCGTATTATTTAAATTCAGTCTTCAGTAGTACAACGGTTAGTAATCCTCGTAAAAACTACAAACGCTGGTCTTCGCTGTAAAGTCGTTTAAAAAAGATGAAACAAATTGTAATATTCATGAGCTGCTTTATATTTCCGTTTCATTTCGTTTCTCTATTGCCAAGTGGTTGTGAATCGACTGGATATCTTTTAGTGGTTACTAGACTTTTGTGGTATTGGTAACAGTATGATTACTACTTTGAATCATCACACAAGTAACATTTTGATTAATATTTTGAAAGTTGTTGTTGTTTCCCTCTGAGCGAAGGTGTTTCCGTCTGAGTATAATTTAAGGGTCTTCAAGGCTAGACTAAATAGGCTCTTAATAAACTAACGCACTTTACCATCAATGATTGCATCACTGTTTACCATCAGGCGGGATTGCAGTCAAGCACTAGTTTATAATATGTAAAAAAAAGTTTGCTCACGAAAAAACGCGAACGGTTGTTTGAATGGACGGATGTTTGTAACTCATTCACGCAATAACTGCTAGTCATTATCAAAATGGTATTTTTCACATAGATCGTTTATAACTTATTTACTTTTTATCGCAGTAGTACGTTCTCTTGGAATAATTTTCGACTCGCATGTGTTCTAAAATAGAATGGTATTAAAAATATGTTAAGATCTTTTATCTATATAAATAAAAATGAATTGTTGTTCGTTAGTCTGGTTAAAACTGGAAAACGGCTGGGCCGATTGAGCTGATTTTGGTTTTAAAATGTTTGTCGTAGTCCAGGGTAGGTCTAAACGGTGAGCAAATAAGGAAAAATGATTTGATGTCATATTGCCTTTAAGGCGGAACAAAGATCGCCGGGTCAGCTAGTAGCAAATAAAAATATGTCATTTTCAATTAGCAAAAACTATATTATTATCCATTACCTTCGTATCTTATATGTATACTAGCTGACCCGGCGAACTTCGTTCCGCCTTAAAGGCAATATTATATGACTACTTTTTTAATTAGGATAATTTTAAATAAATAAATATTATTACTCAATGATTCTTTATTTGGGAGCACAATCCTGGCGGTTCTCCGGAAATCTTTAATGTGCTACAATACTCGGAAACAACATCCATTGGTCCAATGCGAACGTCATTGCGCTATATTATATGCGTATAGAAACGCTGCCCGATTCAAATCAGTATTTGATGAATTTCTTCTTGTGCTTCGTAAATTATTATCTAGCGCTTGATCTCTGAGGTTTGCTCGACGATTTCGCATTGCCAACTGAGCCGTTTCATGGGCTGCCTCCCTTTGCTCTGGTGAGTGAGAAGCACGAAGTCGCGCCATACTAAGGCTGCGCTCTTCAAGTGTAATTTCTTGCTCTTCTTCAGTTCTATTTTTTTTGTTTTGGATGGGAAATCATCAAATGACCTCTACCGCTCTGGGCGGAGCGGAAGGGCGTGTCAGACTTTTACCTAGACTAAAACCCACCCGTGTTCCTTCACTTGCCTGTGCAACGGCCAGTGCCATGGTTTCTTTTTAACCAACCCGCAACCCTGTGGACCAGTCCTCGTGGACCCCGTCAAGGTGTGCTGACATCTCTTTGAGGCGCGTGTGAAACACAACGCGCCGTCAACTCGGGCCTGGTTCTTACCAGGAGGCGAGCTGCCTATCGCTCGCCGCCCGCAAGCCCGCGCCTACGGTGGTCGGGAGTCCGATGTTGCCACCCGACCAGGGCGCTTCCTGCGGCAGTTTGCGGCGTGAGAGTAGTGGGATTTCCGCTCCCTCACGCGCTACGCCTCCTCCTTTGCCAGCATCACTGCTTCACAGAAGGAGGTGAAAGCTTGCCATCATGCACTCTTGCTCCGGACTATGGCCCGGACCAGGGTCGGACGCGAGAGATCGCCGCCGATCGCCGCCACGAGGACACGGCTGTGCTCTACCCAAGCCGGGCAGACCCACCATATGCTCCACCGTGTCCTCAGGGCGATGCACACAGTGGTCACCCTGGCGTTTCCTCCCGCCTTATACGGAACAGGAACCTCCCGAAACAGCCGTGTCCGGTGAGGACCTACGTCAGTCGGAAGGTGAGGACGCCATGGCGCCCCTCTAGCTACTCCTCAAAGAAACTACTTACCGCCGCTATTGTGGCGTGCTCTGTGCTGGATTGCGACAATCACACTTTCCATGTCGCCATGAGATCCCGCCGGAGCTCTGTCCGCTGTACTGCAATTTTATAGATTGGATATGGACACAATTGAATGGATGTTATTATACATATAAACGTTTCTTTTTAATTACTCTATCTATTAAAAGAATCCTCATCAAAATATGTTTCGTAGTTTTAAAGATTTAATTATACAAAGGGACATAGAGAAAGAGAAAGTAACTTTGTTTTATAGTATGTAGTTAAGTGGTAAATGGCACAGCAATACAATATTAGAAATTTTGAAGTTGAAGTTTGCTTTGGGGCTTTTATTAAAAAAATTAACCGGCAGAGAGTATTTATATTCCTTGCTTTAAATGAATGCATCAACATTCAACCGGTAAGATTTTTTTTAATATGCTGAATAGTGCAGCAGTGTGTTTGTACCATTTTTAACAAATGAACCGCTAACTTATATTTTGACTGAGTTGTTTTGTTATTCCATGTCACGTCACACGGGAACGACGGGAACAACGGGAACGGGATAAAAAGTAATCTATGTGATATGTCCTTCTCCCAGTTCTTATCTACCTCCCTACCAATTTTGAGCCATACTGGTTAAGCGGTTCTTGAGTTATAAATAGAGTAACTAACACGACTTTCATTTATATACATAGACTTCATTCAAATCGGACCAGCCCTTTAGGAGGAATTCAGTGACGTACACAGGTACAGCAGATTTAGGAATATACCCATGGAAAGCATTGTCATCTACATTTGTAACAAAGATATCATACCTCTCTCTACCCCTAGAGCTCTTGTTTCAGTCTCTTAAAGTAAAATAAAAAATCTTAAATATTTATTTATTTCTATTTATTTTTTTCTCTTTTAGTTCATAAGTACAATTTTAGTTAAATAAAAAAAATGAAAATATTTTTTTATTTTTTCCCCTTTTAGTTCTTATGTACAATTTTCTTTTTAAGTAACTACAAAAATTAAAAAAAAAACTATAAACTTGTCTAAAACAAAAAAAAAACTTGTGATTGCCCGGGTTTGAACCGAGGAACACCAGCCATCGCGAGTAGACCATACCACTATCGCCTACGCCACAGCCGCTATGTCAAGCCGCGCGAAATTAGCGCCCATATTATGCGTGAAATATTGCGAAAGAGAAAACTCGAAAATATGCGCTTCCCCAGACATAAAACTGAGCTAGATCAATTTCTCGTCCCCGAAAACCCCCACATATTAAATTTCAGCGAAATCGTTAGGGCTGTTTTCGAGATCACATGCTTCTTCAAGCGATTAGCGCCATCTGCCGGGTTGATTTGTGAATCTAAACCATCCAGGTCGCCACTCAAAGGCATACAGAAAAATTCATTAAAATCGGTCAAGCCGTTTAGGAGGAGTTCAATGACATACACACGTACAGCAGAATTATATATATAAAGATATAGAAGAGCAGCTGTGGCCTAGTGGTATCGGCGCGACTTACCTACAAGTCTTAGATTCGAACTCCGTCAAGCGCTTTATTTTGTGTGAATCATTTTATCACCACTTAAAAACGATGAAATATAACATCTTGAAGAAACCGGCATGTCCTAGAGACAAAAACTTTGAAGACAGGTGCCATCTACCAACCCGCACTGGACCCGCGTAGTAGATTACAGTCCACTCCCTGTCACCGAAAGGAAGGCCTCCTTTCGGTGTCACAGGAGTGGAAACATTACAAGCTAATTATGTTTATTATTATAACTGAACCTAAGTATAATAGTACATTGTTTTTCTAGGGCGGGATGTAAGACATTTCAATCGAGTGACTACTGCAAAGCCGGTGGCGAAGCTGAGGGCTTGTAGTAGTCTGAGATTGTAATGTCTATTCCGCCCGAGGCAAACACAGTGTTTTTCGTCACATTTGCGAGTAAACTATAAATAAAAATGTCAGTTTTTGGAGGCAGTAAATTTTATTTTAACAACTGGGCAGCGTTTACAATGTCGGGCGGCGTTAAATTTCTTGACTCGTCTCATGAAGACATAATTGTTTACTGTTTACAGAAACTCGTGTAGTATGAGTAATTATTTTCTTCAAGTACGTAAACTACTAAAGAATAGCTTATGAAAAATAACGATAATGGCGGAAAAAGACGGACCGCTCTGATTGGTTTAATTGCGCGGGCGGCCCCGAATATTTTTGAAACAATAAAAGGCACGAGAAAAAAATGTATGCAGCCAAAATATTAGCATTTTTAGGGTTCCGTACCTCAAAAGGAAAAAAACGGAACCCTTATAGAATCACTTTGTTGTCCGTCTGTCTGTCTGTCTGTCTGTCTGTCTGTCTGTCAAGACCCTTTATCTCAAGAACGCGTGGACGTATCAAGCTGAAATTCACATGAAATACTTGGGCCTATTGTCCCTTTAAGTTGTGAAAATATCAAACTTCTAAGCTAAGCCAATCAAAAGATACAGCCGATTATGTCGATATTTTCAACAAATTTTCGACACTCGCAAAGGAATCAAAACCTACAGGATACTTCCCGTAAGCTCAGAATCTTGAAATTTGGCATGAAGGATTGTCATATAATGCAAATATAGGAAAAATTGCGAAAATCACATTTTTTTAGTTATATAATATAATAAACATATTTTAATAAAATGGAACTTACTACCTTATTTCTCACGAACGAATAAAGTTATCCAAATTGAAATTTATACCAAATACCTAGGTCTATTGTCCCTTTAAGCTGTGAAAATATCAAACTTTTAAGCCAAGCCAATCAAAAGATACAGCCGATATGTCGATATTTTCAACAAATTTTCGACACTCGCAAAGGAATCAAAACCTACAGGATACTTCCCGTAAACTCAGAATCTTGAAATTTGTCATGAAGGATTGTCATATAATGCAAATATAGGAAAAATAGCGAAAATCACATTTTTTTAGTTATATAATATAATAAACATATTTTAATAAAATGAAACTTAGTACCTTATTTCTAACGAACTAATAAAGGTATCAAATTAAAATTTATACCAAATACCTAGGTCTATTGTCCCTTTAAGCAGTGAAAAAATCAAACTTCTAAGTTAAAGCGATCAAAAGATCAAACTCAGAATCTTGAAATTCGGCACGAAGCAACGTTATATTATAGTACAGACAGATAAAGGAAAAATTGTGAAAATGATAAATTTGAAGTTACATAAAATATTAAAATATTATTTTTGCTTACATGACATAAAATATTTTTTTAATAATTATAAACTTACTACCTACCCTTTTTCACATGAACGCGTAGAGATATTAAAGTTGAAATTCATGTCAAACACTTCTTAAATCTAATTGCCTCTAAACTGTGAAAAATTCTAAATCAATGCTAGTATTATAAATGCGAAAGTAACTCTGTCTGTCTGTTACGCTTTCCCGCCTAAACCTCTCAACCGATTTTGATGTAGTTTGGTACAGACAATCTTTAGACCCTGAGAAAGAACATAGGCTACCTTTTATCCCGGAAAAATTTGATGTTCCCGAGGGGAATTTAAACAGCGCGATATAACCGAACTCCACGCGGGCGAAGCCGCTGGCGGAAAGCTAGTACGTCATAAATTGTAAACCGTTACGTTTGTACGGCGGAACCCTCGGTGTGCGAGTCCGACTCGCATTTGGCCGGTTTTTTCATTCTAAATTTGAATTAATGAATGTGAAACTGGTTTCTAGTGCCTTCTACATAATATTTTGAATGAAATTAATGAATTGTTAAAAATTCGAAAATCAGCAATGAAAACTTACTTAGTTTTTATATGATATTGAACCTTCTTGAAATATATCTTTAAAAAAAATTACATTTCACGCCCTTGGGCTCACAATGAAATTTTGCAAGCCTGAGGTTACAATACGGGACATTCCGCCTACTTTACTTGCGTTTATTAACACTGTTTACGAGCATGTGTGATGAAAAATAATGTTTTAGGTCATTTAAAAATGAATCACCGTCTTGATTCACTGTTATAACTGCACTGTATTCCCTTTTGCTTCATGTATGTAAATTTTAGTCTTACAGGAATAGACAGACAACTCGATATTCTGTTGAATAGCAATTTTTGCGGTAATAACAATCGGGAAACATAAGTGGGACGCGGCCCGACCCTTTTCATATCTTTATTGATATCTGTCACATCCCAAAGCTATGAAGATATTGTAAATGTGATAAAGGATGTTATGGATACGTTATGAGTACGATGTTTCATTTCTTTGATAATGTTATTATGTTGTATTAATGACATGGATGTAAATGTCGTGTTTTATTGCTTGTCTTTATTGAATTTATTTTTGGCGAAATATGTTGAGCAATTTTTGGGTACAGGCTTTACAGACCGGAATGCAGATGTCTGTAACTTACAATAAAACAATATAAGTCACAGGGGTTAAAGTGATCATGACTTGCTACGACATAGTATGACTACAAACTCTTAGAGTTGTTAGCTACGCTAAAATATTATTTTTCAACACAAATATGGATATGATTTTCAAGATTAACGTAGGTACATAACCTGGCATTTAACTTTTAAAAGTATAATATCAGAATCAGACTGTAGTTTTTTTTTTTTTTTTATGTTAGAAACCAGTGTTTCACCGCGATCTCGTCACGTCCTCAACCTTTCGCATCCAATATACATATTCCAAATCCCTTTTCAAGGTCGTCGGTATATCTAGTTGGGGAAGTCCTGCACTAAGCTCTGCTTGATATCGTTGTCTCCATTTCAGGACCTGTCGACGCCACGGGTCATCGGTCTTTCAAAAAACATGGTCAGTTCATCATCCGCCACTCAACACAAATCGTACTGCCACACTTTTTACACGAGCAGTCTGTGGTTTTGTTATACACAGAGATCGCTCGGTGCCCTGCGATTCCAATACAACAACGGTTTCAGATGTTGCTGGGGTTGCGCCGTTTCTCTAGTGCATCTGGCACGTTCGCGAAAGCCCGTGGTGATGGCTTTCATGCCATTATACGCAAGAGAACCGCCTCTTTACTACGTAGAGAGCGGGCCAGCGGGGTAGTACTAAAAACATTTTGAAAATAGTCGCTGATAAGATCAACTCTAAAATAATGTAGTGTTTCATGCGGGTCCTAATTAAATTTAATAAATATTGTATTACTTTTTATTTCTACTAACATATGCTTAAGACTTTTTGTAGTACTAACCGAATGTGGATACTGTCCGTAATAAATTATTATTGTTATTAATATAGTACTTACACAGGTTCAGTTTAGGCTACAACTTCAATATTATATAACCATTTTTATTCATTTTCATTAGTTTTAGTCGCTCTGAAACCAACTTAATTATCATTAAAATAATGTCGATATTTCTTTAACTTGTAATAGGGTAGTGTGTGCACTATCCATTTTTACTATACCAATCTGCACTAGTTCCGATTGAAAGAAGGGAAGAGAGGTAGCCTTTGTCCCATCAGTGGGACCATTGTGAGCTGGTTCTTCTTTTTCTCTCTACAGTACATCCGCATTCTGCATCAGCATTCAATTCAGATCCGCCACTTCCATTACGTGTCTCCGTCGAGTGCCTATCCAGGAAAGTTTACAATCTTATGAGTATTATGCTAAGTAAATTTGCGTTGTACGTCGCTCAATGTTTTTCCCCATTTTCTCGTGTGATACGTAAATGCGATGCTTTAGCGTACCCAAAAGATAACCGAGTTACCCCCGTACAGTTACCGTCGAGATGAATTTACAAGGAACGGATAAACAAGGCAGGGTATCCGATACTTTGCGAGTTTCTCATTATAATTTATTCTTTGAAAATCTGGGAGACGTGTTTTCAGCGTGAAAATCGAGCAAAAGTGTTTGTAAAAAAATTGCTTTTAAAAATTAAGGCTTTAAGTTTAATATTTTGAGTGGTACGTGATTTATTTTTGAGAAACGAGTGCCAGTTTATGCTTGCGAATTTTCTTTTATCAAATGGAACGGTGATCTTATAAAGATCTGTTTTCCTTTTGAAGTAAGAAAAAAGTAACGTTTAGTTTCTTGCTGGCTTGCCTTCAAAGAAAATAACCAAATGGTGGGTGCCATTTGATCTTCTGGCATTTCATACGTGCTCATGTGAAATAAATATTTACATTTTGAGTTCAAACTCAAAATCTACTTTAGTTCTAGTGATCAATTTGAGTTCCAACTCAAAATCAACATATATATTTATTTCGCTTGGGCAATCGGAACACTTCGAGTCGCTAAAATTAAGTGGCAATGGGCAGGGCACTTTGCTCGTAGAACCGATGACCGATGGAGCAGTAAGGTTCTGGAGTGGCGGCTACGTACTGGAAGACGCAGCGTGGGGAGGCCTCTAACAAGGTGGACTGATGACTTAGTGAAGGACGCGAGAAGCCGATGTATGCGGGCAGCACAAGATCGGTCATATTGGAAAGCCTTTGTCCAGCAGTGGACATCTATAGGCTGAAGAAGAAGAAGAAGAACCGGAACACTTAAAAATTTGGAGTAATTTATGCCCACTCTGTTTCCGTAAATATAATAAAGTTGTAAAATAAAAACACCAATAATAGCTACAGTAAGAATTTACTTCAAATAAAGAAGAAAAAAAGAGTATAAAAATCGTATCCAGCAATCCAATACAATTCATATTTTAGCTTACAAATTGCAATACTTTTAGAACTCTTAATGCTAACGTCAAAACTTGAAATTCACTTAGCTTGTACTAGAAATTTCGTTGTCAACTGTGCAAGTCATAATCGCTAAACGTTAGTGCAGCTCTTGGGTAAAGAGCAAATGTTTATGTGTTGAGCGAGGTGATGCAATGTTAAAACTTACAACACGACTAACGATCGCTTGGCAGCAAGACTTTGTCTGGTTGGTGGTAACTTCTGCCGTGAGCCGATGTTATGGCCTACCACTGATGTGTGATCATTTTTATGCATCTAGCTAGATATGTATATCTTTACTATTTATACAGTAATAAAATGAAGAATGAACTACCGGTTAGATATTTTTTTTAAGTGTAAACTTCTTGAGAGACGTAGTTCACTTTTTCTGGATGGCTACAAATGTCATCAGGACACTTGACCTGATCAAAAATTCGTAAGACTGAAGGAGAGCATAACGTCACCGGTGCGGTGAAGGAGAGGAAGTAATGCCCCCCTGCCTTTCTATCGTGCGGGGAAAATGTATGCCTACTAACGCTGTTTTGTTTAACTGGCGCGAGGAACTTGCGTGAATGTGCATGTATATTTGTGCTATAGCCTGCTGCGCTGAAATACGAATGAAACTTGATTTTAGTGAGAGATATACTTTGAATGTTGTAGAAATTGTTATGTTTATATACGATAGGCTTAAAATTAATGTTGTATTTTTCCGCATAAATATTAATACTATCATAATGATAAACAAAGCTTTTTGTGCGATATTATTCCCTTATCATTCCAAAATATTCGAAAATGCACAACGCTAATGTTCAAGTTTCCTTTTCCGCCGGCACTTACGGAGGTGCAGTCGGATTCTTTTGCATTTGATAGCCGAATTTACGAGGAAGGATAAGTTTCATTGAACATCGCGCTACGACCCTTAGAAGCTAAGCAGAAATTCAGAAAGTAGTTACCACGTAGGCTGATTTTCTCGCAGACAATGTCGCAGGCATAAGCTAATTATTAAGAGTGGACTCTAGTGCCAAGGAATGTGGAAAATAGGTATTTAAAGAAACTATTGCCGTCGCAGTGCTTCCAACCACTCCCGGTAAAGTGTGAAAAGGACAGTTGCATTGCAACTCAGGCTGGTTTTACCTACAAAAACGTTGTCCAAAAGACATTTCGTTTTCCCCTGTTTTCTTTTTCAAAACACGACAGATCTTAACTATTTTTATATCAAAATTTAGAGAAAAAGTATACCTATGCTTCCATTATTTTCTTTTTTTTTTTTGTCAAAAACTTATCACGTTTGTCTAATAGTCATCTGAACATCACGGTAAAAATGGGTAATAAAGTGTCGTATTTCTTTTATTAATTAAGTTTCGAAAAAAAATCAAATGATAGGAGCACGTATATACACGGTGTAATATTGTAGAAAGAAAATAATTGCCCTAAAAGCATTATCTTAATATGGCCTTGAACGGAGAGTATAATCTCCTCAGTGACCGACAGTACGGGTTTCGCCGCAATCGGTCAACTGGGGACCTACTAGTGTATGCCACTCACTTGTGGGGCGAGGCCCTCGAGAAGAATGGGGAAGAGATTGCTGTCTCCCTTGATGTCTCGAAGGCCTTCGACCGGGTATGGCACGCTGGCCTTTTGAGTAAGCTTCCAGCGTACGGCATTTCCCCTAGCCTGACTGGCTGGGTAAAAGACTTCCTGACTGAACGGTCCCTCCGAGTTGTTGTCGACGGATGCTTTTCTGAGCCCATGTCAACTAATGCCGGTGTTCCTCAGGGGTCTGTTCCCTCTGCAACTCTGTTCCTACTGTATATTAACGATCTGCTGATACCCGGTATCGGTAGATGACAGAACAGTTGTAGAGAGATACCTGCTGGATGCTCGGGCTAGTAGGGAATCAATCCGGTCCGAATGAGAGGCCATGGTTGAGCGAACGAGTGTTGCACTGCAGGCAGTCTCCGAATGGGGCAATGCCAATCTTGTAGCATTCAATGCCGCCAAAACACAGGTGTGTCTTTTCACCGCCAAAAGGAGCCCGTTCACCTTGGCTCCTACTTTTCGAAATGTGTCCTTGGAGTGTTCCGACCGCCTTCAGCTTTTGGGAGTTGAGATTTCCTCGAACCTTAACTTTTGGCGGTTCATTGAGTCCAAGGCCAAGGTGGCTGCCAGGAAACTTGGCGTTATCGCAAAGGTCCGGCAGTACTTCACACCGGGGCAGCTTCTAATGTTATACAAAGCACAGGTCCGTTCGTGTGTGTAGTACTGCAGCCACATTTGGGCTGGTGCTGCCAAGTGTCACCTGGCCACTTTGGATTCAGTGGAGAGACGTGCAAAGAGGCTGATTGATGACCCTGATCTAACTCGAGTTGGTCTCCAAAGCCTAGAGCACAGGCGTAGCCAGCCAGGCGTGGCCAGCCTTTCGGTGTTCTATAGAATGCATTTCGGGGAGTGTGCGAGGGAATTGCATGGTTTAATTCCCCCATCTCCGTTCCACCAGCGGACGACCCGTCGTACGGCTGGTTTCCACCCTTACGTTGTTAACACCACTACGATCCGGACGGGGCGTTTCGCCTCCTCCTTTATACCGCGTACATCGAGGGACTGGAACAATTTTCCAGCGGCGGTGTTTCCGTCGGACTACAATTTGAGTGTCTTCAAGGCTAGAGTGAATAGGCTCTTAATAAACTAGTGCGCTTTACCATCAACGATTGCGTCACTGCTTACCATCAGGCAGGATTGCGGTCAAAACACAATTCAAAACAGCATTCAAATAAAATCAATTTGAAAAAGGATGACTGTACATCAAATTTCATTTAATTTTGAAAGCGCTCTCTTCACTCTCCAATTCTCCAATTTCACGCCATTCAACTCGATTCTAGACAACTGTCATCCTATTACTACAAACCATTCTGCGAAGATCTCTGCCTATCCTGAGAACATTAGTTTTTAGTTGAGTGGTAATAAAAACTCCTTAAAAAACGTACATTAATATATATCGGGGAAAATGTCTGGACGCGAGGCCGAAGTTTCGGATAATTCAGGTGTCTTCTCATGCCATGAGCATCCATCGTGGGCGGTATTTCTAGAAAACCTTGGACAATGACCATATTGTGTTCGATTCCTATTATTTATTTTAACTGTCACTTAGATTACTTTACTATTAAGGGATTACAACGATGACCTGGTGAAGGTCGCGGGAAGCCGATGGATGCGGGCAGCACAAGACCGGTCAGCGTGGAAAGCCTTGGGGGAGGCCTTTGTCCAGCAGTGGACATCTATAGGCTGAAGAAGAAGAAGAAGAAGGGATTACAATGATAATCTCAGATTAAAACAGATAAGAGTCACTGGGTTTATGTATGACAAACACACTCGATCGAAGCTTGAGCAAAGACTGCCCCAGCTAACGGTCGCTCGCTATGTCAAACGCAACTCCAGCCGGGTGTTACCTTTCGCTCCATGGTGTTAATTTAACCGTATACCGATCGAATAATCGACTTATTATGTTATATATAAGTTTTTTTTTAATTATTTGTTAGCGTAACTTAACTATTCAACATAATGATTCAACTCGAAATAATAGTTATTTTTAACCGACTTCAAAAAGGAGGAGGTTACTCAATTCGACCGTATATATGCTTTTTTTTATGTTTGTTCGCGCATAACTTCGTCGTTTATGAACCGATTTTGATAATTCTTTTTCTGTTGGAAAGAATACGTTCCCAAGGTGGTCCCATGATAAGGATATCAGGGTTAGATGGTGGAAGACCAGAGAAAACAAGGGAAACTTTCAAAAATTGCAGGGGCGACTAGTGTATTTCTTAGCATTTTCATTAAGTATTTTAAAGCACTACAATTTAATAAAGGTGTGAAGTAGATCTGACGATGGAACCGGGAGACGGTCGAAGGAACTCCTCAACAATTCACAGCAGCTACCTTGTGTATGTGCTTGAATAATTTGTATTGACAAGAACCTTACACCTAGATGGGTGGTGACTGTCATTAGGGAGCTGATGATGATGACAAAGGTCAGTTCAGGGAACTCCTAAACGATTTCCAGTAGCTACCTTGTATTTGGACTCAATTCATTTATATTGATGAGACCTTTGCACCCATTGGGTTAAAATAATGGTCTGCAGTCAATTTTATGATGAAGACCATAGGCAGTTGAGGGAATACTTACGGGTAAAAATTAAAGTAAACAAAATTACGTCGTTTCCCAACTGTATTTGCGTCAGCTTCCAGTCTGACCGGATGCAACTGAATACTAGTACTTTTGACAACTAAAAAGTGTAAAATAAAAACTTTTTTACAAAAAAACAACCGACTTCCAAAAACCACTACAAAGTGAAAAATAACTAATTTCGGAAGTCGGTGTCAAAAATGAATATACAAAACCAAAGACACCGACTGCCGAAATTAGTTATTTTTCACTTTGTAGTGGTTTTTGGAAGTCGGTTGTTTTTTTGTAAAAAAGTTTTTTTGCATGTACGTTTCTACGAAAAAAACCTCTAATTTTCAGAACGTTTTCAGTCTCAATATTCTGTCTAAAATATCTGTATTTTTCGCACATTTTATTATTTGTGACTAGATTGTGATTTAATGTCTGTTTTTTTTTTAAATTCCTTAAACTGACAAAACCGGAAGGAGGTTCCACGGTCTCGAAAAAGATGGGAGGAGTAGAGAAAAGTCTTAGGAGTAGCACAGCGTAGGCTAGAATAAAAAGCTTGATTACATTGTTACCTTTCAATAGACTTATTTATTTTACTGCAATAGAGTTTGCCACAACACACATAGTTTGTTTCTTTTCGGATGTTCTGTGCGTGGATCTCTTATATCACTAAAGAAAAAATTAGAGTGATAATAAAAAGTACTTGGTGAATGGTGCAAGACACCTGCCCGATGGATGTTAGTTACTCGTGAAACTTCCACTTTTCCAGACACCAAATAAACGCCAAGATTATGATTTCTACCTTAAAAATAACAATGTTTTCGCTTAAAACCAAGTACACTTGCTTTTATTCGTCTCTCGCAAGCGGCTAATTGTCCATTTGCGGGCATTCGGGCGTGCTTTGCGAAAAACAGAGAAATTCCCAGTCACCATTTTAATTCAATTCTTTCGAACAAAGCTGCTGTTGCATTTTTCGCTGTTCACTCCGCGTTTTGTTGTGAAAAGTGCAAATGTCTATGAAACGAAAAAGGGACAAAAAGCGTCTTAATTTCCTATCCTTTTAGCCCGTCAGATGGCTCGTAGATAACTCCATAAGCATTGTGAAAATTTAAGAGAAAATTTGGGGAAATGAACCCTTCCCTAAATGCTGAATCTTTTAAAGAAATATTACGGCCTTGAAGTGAGGTAAGGGCTTCTCAAGTGCCAGAATAAATGTTTGCGAGAAATTAGAATTTTAACAAGAATTTTTGCTGAAGAGGAAGTTTCTAAAATGTTTAGATTATCTTGGTAAATATATTTGTTTACCAAAATGTATCACCTAAGTACAATTCCAAAGGCTTACGGGAAAGTTTTGTTTCAAGATAAGCTTCTTACTTCAGATAGAAATGTAACTGGGACACAATTTACTCGTGCAAAATTCTGATCGGATGGCATTTTAAATTGCTCATAATCAACGGCTAGTTTCTTCGAGGAATGCACGGATACTTTGACATCCATAAACTCTTGTCAAAGTCCAAACAAAACTTGTTGAGATTCTTCCGCCAAGTCCATCGGAACTCGCAATCTGGTCGGCTACTGTCGTTTAGAATTCAACCCGAGTCCAATACCATTCCGTTATTAATTAAAGATGGTACAAAGTTCAGGGATTCCTCACACAATTTGGCCCACCCCGGTTTGTGCTCGGCTGGAATGTAATTGGAATTGTTCCGGTCGGAAGGTTAGAATGTGGCCAATTTAAGATCGGGATAAGGACAGCTTTTGGACAGTTGGTTGAACTGTTTGAGTAAGTTCAAACATGTAAGTTTGAAAAATTCATTTATTTCGGGTTGTGGCGATTTGAGTTTGTTTTGTAATGGACAACATTGTTTAGACTGTGTCCTTTTGTGGACGAACGTAAAGGGCATTTATGTATGTGCGTAAATAAGTGAGTTATGTAGTTTTTGGCTCAACTGTTACATCAAAATATATTTCAAGATTGTGTATAAAAGTTGTTGCAATAGCTAAGAGATATCATAATGTTACTCAGAAACACCGTTGTTATCCAGCGAAAAGATTTAGCATTAGTGATAAAAGTTATCAAAACAAGCATGGAACCAAATTATATCACTCGGAATCAATTGGACTGCCTAAATCGTAAGGCAAATTATAAACTACTAACCGCCCTCTACTAAACTTTGGATGTAGGCCATCCGAAGTTCGTCCGTCCTTCTTATGCTATCGCAACCAGTGGCTGCCCGTGACCTTCACTAGGTATTCCATCCACCTTGCGGAAGGTTATAATAGTTGTTACGATATAATTTATCAAGGCTCAGCCATAATTAACCATTAGCCATGCAAACATTTCAATACTTTTGATCGATGTAGAAACTTAAAATTTAAAATCAAATACAATTGTCATTAAATAGATCAAACACAATTACAATGTGACACACAACACACAATTAGATATATAATTATAATTTAATAAATAAATTATCACTATCATTCAATATATCGATGAGACGGTTACAATTATTATTCAATACATCAAAAATATACGTAAGTCGTCTATTTTAAGAGTAAACTACCGACGTAAATTTTAGTACTGTATACAATATGTAAAGAAAACCCCCTCCGACCCATAAGGATAATAAAAGTGTGGTAAACACATGACCAAATAAAATATGAAATTTTACATAATCATCCTAGTAGCAATGCTAATGAATTTTAAAATAATCTTTGTTTTTCCGCGAATTAATTCCAACATCCCTAAAATGCCTGCCCCCCACATGTACCTATTAAGTTACCTCCTTTTGGGAAATAATATTTATTTTTTTAGGGGGATTTTTTCAAGTTTAGCCCGGCCTTATAGGCATTAGTAGAATCAGGTATCAACAGTTATCGATACTTAACAATACCTTCACGGATCGGACAGGGTTTTCTTTTCATCCTTACTAATATTATAAATGGGAAAGCGATTTTGTCTGTTCCGCTTTCACACCGTAACTATGGAACCGATTGCTTTGAAATTTTGCAGACGTAAAGTTAGAAGTCCGGATTAAATAATATGGTACTTTTTATCACGGAAAATTTTTATATTATTTTATTTTATTTTTTTATTCGAGAGAAATCTAAAAAGCGCGATATAACCAAACTCCACGCGGGCGAAGCCTGCCTACCCTATTATTTAAGCCGGACTTCTAACATCTGCAAAATTTCAAAGCAATCGGTTCAGTAGTTACGGCGTGAAAGTGGAACAAACAAACAAAGAAACTCTCTTTCAGATTTATAATATTAAGTAAGGATCAATAACTGAGGTCAATTAATAAAAACTGTTGCTCATGAAAGCTGTTTGACATGATACTTGCTATTGTCACGCCTATTTCTTGGAAGTACATCAGGTAGGCGATCAAAACGACTTGTATTATTAAACTTAGTTATACATTTACGAGGCAGATGCGACACGTTGGGAGAGCACGGCCTAGAAGGACATAAAGTGATCTTATTCATTCAGAAAGGTCAGGTGGGTACCGCCCAAATTGTAATCACGAATTCAGCACATGATTCCGGACCTTGTAGCATAGATTTCGAATACCTAAGCGGTCAGAATGTATGGAATAATAATTGTTTTTCAATTAACGATGTCATATTTCATCACAGGGTCTCTCAAATTTGCTTTGACATCAGTTGACTCTTGATTTGATGCTTATACATATATAAAGACACGTTACAAATGCTGGAGCTATTTTTGTTACACCGCTTAGGGACGTGCATTGTAGTCTATTGAACACTTTTATGGTATTTTTGATCGTATGCCGAGATTATTGAGTGTTAATTTCAATTAATTATTCAGCGCTGCTGCGACTAAATACAAAAAAAATCCAAATGTAAATTCGTTTATACAAATTAGGCTTAGAATAAGGATAATATAAACTAACCATTACAATCGTCGTGGTCTTCCTCCGAGGCGCAGCGGTCAACACGCCTCCCTGCGACGTGGAGGCCCCGGGTTCGATCCCCGGCCAGGTCATGATGGAAAACGATCTTTTTCTGAATGGCATGGGTCTTGGATGTTTATCTATTATAAATATTGTATTCGACGATACAATATTTATAATAGATACATATATGGAGTATATTATTATCCCATAACACAAGTCTCGAACTTACTTTGGGGCTAGGTCAATTTGTGTGATTTGTCCGTAAAAAAAAAACCAACTCTTAAAGGAACATTTAAATGTGTGGATTATGTCAGTAATATAAGAATAATAGAAAATGTAAATTTCGCTGTCTAATCTTGGCTTGCTTATAAAAAACAATTAAATGAAATGTACATATTTCCTAAGGCATTTTCGTTCAATTTCATAATACTGCGCGGTTTACTAAGATAAAATGGCTCTTTCAATATTAATAAATATTGATTCTCTTTATCGTTAACTAGTATACTTACATTTTATAATGTTGTTTTCAGTTTAATGATTTCTATTGTATAATAAAAGATATCCGATAAAGGAGGGAGAAAGAAAGAAGTGAAGGGGGAATAAGCATTAATGTTACATCGTCACTTCTTACGAGTCTAGGAAACGAATAGTTGTAGTTGTCAATTGTAACTGTACTGTAAATAATTGTAGATATTGACAACTCCAATCGATACTTTCGATTGATACACATTGATGATTAAATTCACACATTTATATATATATATATATATATATATATATATATATATATATCAATAAAATATCATTAAAACGAAAATCAAATTTAACTAAATTGATGAATTCGCGATGAAAGCGTTGAAGTAAGATCGGCCTTTGGGCTCTAACAAAGGCTATAAACACACATTTGTTTCAAAACAGTGATACATTTCGTTTGTAGATAAATAAATGAAATTCTAATTTTGAATTTAAAATTTTCGCTAATTTTTGAAATGGCCAAACTGGCAGGCATAAATGATGTGTTTTTTTTTTTTGTTCATGGAATTATTACTCTTTTGTGTAAAATTAGGATAGAAAGGGAAGTGGCTCGATTTTTTTTGATGAGAAGTGTTTATTAATAACATTTTAGCAACTTAATCGTCGTTGTCACTGTTGCAATTGACACATGAAAGTAAAACCAACAGCTGAAACATATTTAAGTACCACCAATTTCCTACAAGCTTGACACTGGATCCAATTTTCTTCTGGTAAACTTTCAGCATAGCCGTCACAATAAACCAGACAGGTCCCAAATCATTATCAAAGCTCGAATGCTCTTTTTGCGTCTGAATAGTTTCTGGTTCAGGACGATCGGCTACAAATGATGGGAAAAACTCATTTAGCAGCAGCATTAAATTTTTTCCTTCACCGTTGACAGCCTTTGGAGCATTTTTTAAATCTTCAGTAGCGTAAGAATATGTTGTACTCTCCCTCTTGTAAGTCTTCATCCTAACAAAAAATAAAACATTCATTAATTTAGTGGTTACAGTCGTGGGGTAAGATGAGCGACTATTGCTCAACTAACCCGAGTTTATAAAAAAAATCGTAAGAATTATGCCCAGAATCTCACAACATTTCAAAAGTACAATAATTATCTGGAAGATTAATATTTACCTGATTGAAAACAGATAACAATCGACTAATGCAGACGAAAACTTGCAATGACAGACGTTTTCAGTTTTTGGTCACAAAATAAAAAAAAAAACTCACGGGTGCTTCACTCGCTCGTCCAGCCGCCACTAGCCATCGTGTGGTGATCAACCCTCCCGATACTCCTTCTTTTCGCCATATGATGCCTATGTGTACGGTGAATAGTTTGCGAGATATTTCATTTGCCCAACTTGCCCCTCTATGCTCAACTAGCCCCGCCCTACCCTTTCTTTAAATAAAATATTCATTCATTAATATATAACAAAAACATAGACTAGGTTCATCCCAGTATTGAGCCTTGCACTGCACCTAACTGAACTGCTAGCATGAAACATTATACACCCTTAAATATGGAATTGAATGGAATCTTATGTAGAAAAACTTTTTTACAAAAAAAACAACCGACTTCCAAAAACCACTACAAAGTGAAAAATAACTAATTTCGGAAGTCGGTGTCTTTGGTTTTGTATATTCGTTTTTGACACCGACTTAATTTGACGACAAAATCGGTTCATAAACGACGAAGTTATGCGCGAACAAACTAAAAAAAAAAGCATATATACGGTCGAATTGAGTAACCTCCTCCTTTTTGAAGTCGGTTAAATAAGAGTTCATTTACTTAAGAGCTTCATTTTGAATACCGTAGGCGTAGTTTTCGCCAACTTAGGTATACAATATAATAATGGCGAAGTTATCCAAGGGTTTGGAGAAAACACAAAAAAAAATGTTATACCATTTTGCGAGTTTCCCCATTCTCCATTGAATATTTGTTTCAGGAGAGCAACACCCGTCGAAAGACGAAAAACCTTTTGGTAAAGCAATGTTTTTCAATAAGTAGGTACGTATTTTAATTAAAATACCTTAGGAACTGCTGGGGTGTTAATTTACAAAATATTTTTTCAAATGCAGGTAAGATAGAAATGGGCTTTAAATTGCCAAGGTCGTTTTTATCACCTGATTCATCAAAATCAAAAGTCATTTATTCAAATTAGCCTGAGAATCAGCACTTTTTGAACGTCAATATTACACAAGACAGTCCCCCAAAACGCCCACCCATCAACACTTCCTAGTGCTTTTGCTGGGAAGAAGAAGTGGCGGAACAAACTCGACAGTAGCACAGCAGGCTGTCTGTTCATTAAAAAAAAACACATGGCTTTATACATTCAAGCCATGGTATAAATATCCCTTTTTTTTTGTTGGGATGGGAAATCATCAAATGACTTCTCCCGCTCTGGGCAGAGCGGAAGGGCGTGTCAGACTTTTACTGACTAAAACCCACCCGTGTTTCTTCACTTGCCTGTGCGACGGCCAGGGCCACGGTTTCTTGTTTAACCAAACCGCAACCCTGACCCAGGAGGCATCGGTCTTGGTGGACCCCGTCACGACGTGCTGACATCTCTTTGAGGCGCGCGTGAAACACGACGCGCCGTTGACTCGGGCCTTTTCCTTATCGAGCGGCGAGCTGCCCACTGCTCACCGCCCGCAGGCCCGCACCTACGGTGGCTGGGAGTTTAGTGTCATCTCCCGACTAGGGCGTCTCCTGCGGCGGCTAGTGGCGTGAGGTCGCTGGGATTCCCGTTGCCATGGTATAAATATCCCTAAATCAACATATTTATTAAAATAACAGCTAGATAGGAGACTGCCTATTGTATCATTTAAAGTTCATCAGTGTTTTAAGGCTTATGTGTGTTAAAAATATTAACTACCTACATCACTTGGGGTTACATGTGCTATGTTAAAATAATCAACTATATTTAGATACACTACACTATACAACGGGATTTAGTAAACTATTATTTACTAATTTGTTGTCGCCTGTAATCACAAGTTCTTTTTTGTTCATCCAATTTACCAAAAGCACCAAAGTCACCGACATAGCTCTTCGAGTCGCTAAAATTAAGTGGCAGTGGGAAGGGCACATTACTCGTAAAACCGATGGCCGATGGGGCAGTAAGGTTGCCTGGAGTGGCGGCTACATATCGGAAGACACAGCGTAGGCAGGCCCCCAAAAAGGTGGATCGATGACCTGGTGAACGTCGTGGGAAGCCGATGGATGCGGACAACACAAGACCGGTCATCGTGGATAGCCTTGAGGTAGGCTTTTGTCCACCAGTGGACATCTATAGGCTAAAGAAAAAGAATTTCCCAGCTTCATAGCAGCAGCGGTAGTCTAGTGGTATCGCCCGCGACTTATAAGTTGTTCGTCGTGGGTTTGAACCCCATCAGGCACCTTACTTTGTGTAAATTATTTCATCACCATTGCTCTCAAAACGGTGAAGGAAAACATCATTAAGAAACCGACATGTCCTAGAACCAAAATTTCAAAGACATGTCATATCTTTGGTAGATACGGCCTGCGTAGATTACGGCCCACTCCCTCTCACCGAGAGGAGGCCTGTGTTCCAAGAGTAAGAACATTAAAGGCTGATTATGTAAGTACACAATAAATAATCATTTGCTACTAAATACACCCTAAATTCATAAACGCTGTTTTAACTGTGAGTTTAATTGAGAGAGTGGGCCGCAATCTACCACGCTGGCCCAGTGCGGGTTGTTAGATGTCACATGTCTTCGAAGTTTTTGGCTCTGGGATGTACCGGTTTCCTCACAATGTTTTCCTCCACCGTTTTAAGAGCAGTGGTGATGAAATAATTTACACAAAGTAATGCGCCTGACGGGGTTGAAGTGTTGGACCTACAAACTACAACTTGTAAGTAACCAAAGGGCCAGCGATGCTTTTCATTTGTTGTGTATTAATTACTTATACTCAACTAGCGGCCGCCAGCAACTTCGTTCGCGTGGGAGTTAGTTATGCTTTGCTCCTATTGGTCGCAGCGTGATTTTATATAGCATAAAGTCTTCCTGGATTGATGGGCTATCCAACGCAAAAATAATTTTATATATCGGACCCGTGGTTCCTGAGATTAGCGAGTTCAAACAAACAAACTCTACAGCTTTATATATTTGTATAGAAGTATAGATTAATCACTTATACTCAGTAAAGCATTTTCCACCTAATAAACCTGCAACGCTAAACATAATAGTAGATAATATTAAGATTTATAGTTAGTGAAACTAAGTTAATTAATTTGTGCTCTCAGCTATGACCAGCTTAATACATATTAGTTCCTCATTAGGTCAATTTGATTCGGTTGCCTAGCAACGGGTTAGGTTATAAATCTAGGCTTGTGGGTAATGGAGATGTATTACGTTTGTGATTGGAAGTGAGTTATGCTGTGTTTGGCTTGGTATCACGATGGTTTTCGAGTGTGTAGTATCGAAATAGCTTCCACAGTGGGGTGAGTGACATGAATGTTCATGATTATACAAGTAAAATTTAGTAATTCGACATTGAGAAATGTAGGTAATTTTACCTTCTCGTAATAGGGATGTATCCAAAGTATGAAAACCAAAAAAAGATATTAGTTCGTCTTATAGATAACTAGCTTTCCGCCCGCGTGGAGTTCGGTTATATCGCGCCTTTGAGATCTCCCTCGGGAATATCAAATGTTTCCTCAGCTTTGAAGGACATAGGCTACCTTTTAGGGATAAAAGGTAGCCTATGTCCTTTCTCAGGGTCTAAAGATTGTCTGTGCCAAATTTCATCAAAATCGGTTGAGAGGTTTAAGCGGAAAAGCGTAACAGACAGACAGACAGACAGAGCTACTTTCGCATTTATAATATTAGTATGGATAAAAAAATTAAGACCTGTATTTTTTATTTTATCGAAATTACCAAAAACTACTGTGATAATATAGCGGATTAAAGTTACGGAGTGGGGGCTAATTACGTCACGCCGTGGTATATTTTGTAGCACGGCGTGACGTCATGCGACATTTAAAATTAATATATCTTACTAAGTATTTGAACGAAAGAAAAAATAAAAAATACGTGTTCAATATTTTTTATAAATCTATCTGATGGACATTAAATTATTTTTTTAGGATACAACCCAATTTTAAGAATAATAATAATTTATTTCCAAAAGCTTAGTACTATTATACATGACATCTGGCAACAATTTCAATTAAAATATAAGAGTTTAGCGTCTGTAGCCGAACTAGGCATAGCTTGTATTTCGGCTATCAGCAGTTCATCACCATTCCCCTCGTGAACTACACCAAGAATGTGCCATTAATGCTGTGTAAAATACAGAATAATAAAGAACAATGAAAATAATAATAATTGATTAAAATGATAAAGAAATACAAAATAATATTTTTTTGAGTAATTTAGAGATTAGTTTGAAAAATATAATTAATTAATTTGAATACATCGATTCAAGGGAATAAGTTGATTACATGCATAAAGATGCGTTTTATTGCATGGATGTGTGAGTGGCTTACGTATATGATAATGTGTGTGTATGTGTGTTTGAGTGAATATGAAGTGACATGTGGATATGAGTGTGAATGTGAGTGATGAGTGTGTTGGTGAGCTGTGTAGTAGTTTTATCTTTGTTTTCTGAGCTCTTCTCTGAACAGTATTCCTAAAGAGGTAAGTATATTAATTGTTCCGTCTCCTCGTAGTTTAAATTGTGTAAGAATTGGCATACTTTAATTTTTCATTGTTTTATAGTCAATGTATAATATTTATTGATTTGTTAATCTTATTGGAAAGGAAAGGGCCTAGAAATCTTAGAAATCTTTTACCAAATGTTGTTTTAAAAGTACTTAAGTGAGAATGCTCACAGTCTGCAGGCTAATTGCGTAAGAGACTATCAGTAGCAATGGGTTTCATTTTGACAGCTCAACAACATTCATTGCGTTATTTACGTCATTGAACAGACACATTTTCGAACATATTGAGCAATGAATTAGCAATATGCTTCGAAATGATTCCAACGGATAGTAATAGTGAGATACGCTATTAGGGTCCTGATCTCAGTCTATATCTTTAGAAAATAGCTCTCATTTTTCTTTATTTTACAGACTTTGATCGTCACTTGAATCAGATTGCGACTTAATATTAAACGTTTTTATATTACGGGAATTGGCCTTCAACACTTTTGAGCTTTTACTTGAAAACTATTTATTTTGATAACTGTCATATTACAATTATATTTATAACTGTAACCGATATTCTTAACTCTTTTAGCACAACCTTTAAGATCATCATCATCTCAGCGTTAATACCAGTCGCATCCGAAGATTTTTTCAGCTTTAGAGTCGGGTGTCCGATTTACCAGTCTAACTGCTGATTTTTGGCTATACATCGATATTTTTCGTGAAACGACAGCCGTCTGACCTCCACAACCCGATGGCGATATCGAAGCATTGCAGTTAGACCAATTGTTGGAATTTCTGAGGTCTCCAACATTCCGTAACGACTTCTATTAGATGTTTGTGGCAACCGGGACCAATGGTTTAACGTGCTTTCCGAGGCACGACCAGACCAGTGCAAATATTCATATTCACGCATACAAATATTTGCACTGCACGGGGACCGAACCCGCGTCTCCTTGCGCAGCGGCCGCGTTTGCTATAGCTACGCTACGGTGGCTGTCAACAACAGCACAACCTATAAGATCACTAGTTTAAATGGAACATATTCAAAACAGCCCACAGAACCTAGTAATGGCATTTCTTAAAAACATGTGAACTCATGAATAAATTTAGGTGTAGCAAGACCCGAGAAAGAGGTGAGTAAATAAATAATTCCCCCAATGCCACTGGCATAAGCTATTTATTTTTGAAATTGAATGAAGTGGGTGTGCCCAGAAATAATTTATCAACAAAATGTGTTACATTACATTGGTTTGGTAAAAAAATCGCGTCGTTTGTTCACGCCGCGCTGTTTTCTTTTTCCAAATTGTGTTGACTATGGTTACTTCGTACGTATTGTACGTGTATAGCTTATGTTGGGGTAAGAAGATTAGCCAAAATAATTTAGAGCTGATTTCTAGGGATGTACGGATATGCTTATAACAAACACCTTTACTGGTAACGTAGTAACTACTAGTCAGGACGAAATCAAAAGACCAATTCCTGTGATTAAAAACGATGGCATAAATCTAGGATACTACACGATATAAATAACATAACGGATATCCTCACAGCAAGCATCTTTACTGGTAACTTAATAACAACGAGTCATGACGAAATCAAAAGACCAATTCCCGTGATTATAAACAATGACATATCTAAGATACTACATGTGTTCAAGCAAGTAACGAGACCCTAGCGCGATCGCATATAAAATGTATGGGTTCGGAATTTAGTACCGACTACCTTCCTAGATGGCGTTGGCATCGAATTAGATCGCGCTATGGTTTCGTTACAAGTAAAAGTATAAAAGGTTTGGATTTTTATAATTTTGGGAGTGAGAGCAGCGCCTCTATTGTGATTTACTGTAATTAAATTAATATTATACGGGTTGGTACAGTAGTCCAGTAGCATCATTTAACCATCCTCTCCAAGTCGACCCTCGGTCGTATACATGGTCCTTCGGAGTCGGATTGGCCGGGAGTGTTTTGTGGTGATCTTCGGTGGTGGTAAAGATTAACCACCCTTCGCGTCATTACTGGGCAGTGGATCGCTGTCCAGAGCATCCCCTTCATTGGGGTACCAGGTGAGAGGTACCTGAAGGTGGAACCGGAAGGAGCCGGGAGCAGCTGGTGGTGCAGGCGGTGGAGCGTCACTGGTGGGCGGCAACATCCGGAGGGCGGCGCGAAGGCGGAAAGCAGAAGTTCGTGGACAAACAAGCAGAGGGCGCCACGTCTGTGGTGCAGGTCAACGCTACGTCATAAGTGTCAGTGAGTGAATTTAGTGGAAAAAATCGTGAGTAGGTACAATTTGCAATCTTATTATCAGGAGGAATTTAACTTAGAAGATATTAATCAGTGCCAGTCAATTTTGAGTTTTATTCTCATTAGTAAATTAACTTTGACATTCTTTAGTGATTGTGGACTTGTAAAATTTTAAAGAAAAAGTGGTTCATACGAGGAATCTATGCCCGATTTTATATAGAAACATACTTTAAAAAGACTTGTAAGATTTTAAAAACTTATCGGATACTTATACATTTGTGAAAGTATTGAAGTGCAAGAAGATTGTTTAGTGGACTTTAGTAAATAATTAATTTTTTCTACCTTAAATTTTTGTGTTTTTTGTAAGTTGTTATTTGTGTTACTTCATTGTGTGTGCAATTTCTCAATAATTTGAATTTCTTGTAATTTGGTATTTTGTGTTTTCTTTTGTTCGGATTATTTGTTTATAAAATGGATTCATTAAATGACATCCAAGAAGACGTGAGGTCAAAGATAAGTAAGGCTATAACTAATTTCAAAAAATGTTCAAAAGATCGTCGCACGGTATCATATCTTGAAACACGGTTAGCAAATCTCGAACAACAGTGGCAATTGTTTAGTAAAACTCATGTTACAATAATTAGCGAAATTAAAAAGTCAGATTTATATAGTTCAAATTACTATAAAAATTGTGTGTATGATGATGTCGAAGAATTATATATACAGTTTAAAAGTGAGTTAAAGGAATTAATATCAAAATGTAACATCCAATCTGCGGAAGCTAACAGTAATCCGGGACCTAGTAATAGTAAAGAATCGATTAATTTTAGATTACCAGAGGTCAAAATACCAGTTTTCTCCGGAAAATATCTCGAGTGGCAGACTTTTCGGGACTTATATGTAGGGTTAATTCATACAAATAACAGGCTGGATGATGCACAAAAAATGTATTATCTCAAGGGATATTTAACGGGAGAGGCCGAACAATTATTGAGAAATGTAAATGGCACTGCTGATAACTATAAGGCAAGCTGGGAAAAACTAGAGGCTATGTACAACAACAAAAGATTTATAGCCAACGGGGTCTTAAAACGTCTATTAGGTCAAAGGGCTATAACGGTAGAATCAGCTTCAGATATCAAAACATTAAATAGTACTACAACGGACTGTTTGCGTTCCATAGAAAATTTGGGTATTAATGTTTCATCCTGGGATATCTTAATAATTTATATAGTAAGTACCAAGTTAGACAAAGAAACACGGAAAGCTTGGGAGTTGGAGCCCGCGGATGAGCTGCCTACGTTTAATAATTTTAGTGATTTTTTAATAAGTCGCTTCCGAGGTTTGGAAAATCTAGATGATATAATAGACAAACCCCCAAAAAATACACAATCATTTTATGTATTAAAAGACAAAAAACATGTTACTTGCGCCTATTGCTCAGCTGATCATAGGATTTCGTCTTGTCCTAAGTTTTGTAAAGAGTCTTTGGATAGTCGTAGAAATATAGTACATGAGAAGAAATTATGTTTTATTTGCCTAAATAGTAACCACTCTGCTAGGTTCTGCAAAAATACTCAAAGGTGCCAGGTGTGTAAACGCCACCACCATTCGTTGTTACACCCTACGGGTGTTGCTGGGTCGGTTTTTGGTGAGGGTAGTAATGCTGCTCAAGAGGGAACCTCATCTGCTAGTGAGGAAAAGGTTATCGCCGCGCATGTGCAGGATAACCCAATAGTCTCATGTTTTTCGACAGGAAACAAAAGGAATACGGTATTATTACACACGGCCTTAGTAAAGGCTGAGTCGAAACATGGGACTTATCGCGTGGTTAGGGCGTTACTGGATCAGGGATCGCAGGGATCCTTTGTAACGGAATCGATGGTCCAGTATCTAGGTTTGAAGAAAATACCTGTAAAAAATACGGTGTTAGGTGTTGGTGGTGATAAAAGTACCACTTCCACTGCAAGGGTAGAGGTGACGATTGGATCGAGAGTTGATCCAACGTTCAAACTACAGGTAAACGCTTACGTGCTAAAATCGGTCACGGCACTTCTCCCAGCTACCAAGGTGACCAAGGTAGAGTGGGTAGACATAAGCGAAACTGATTTGGCAGATCGCCGATACTTCAGACCTAACAAAATAGATATTTACGTCAGCTAGAGTTTCAAGTACCAGACCGGTACGTGTGGAGACAGCGACGCCCGCAACTGCTAAACATGCCTGTAGCCAGAACCAACCTACTGGCGAAAGCACCCCTCACCTGTGGAAACCGTTTGGTGAACGAAATCCATGAAAGACTGGATATATTTTCTTGTTCTTTGAGTGAACTCGCAAGAGTTTTATTAAAATAGATATTTTGTTAGGTACCGAGGTGTACAGCCAAATTATTCGGTACGGGGTACAGACCAACTCCAACGGGACGCTCTTAGCTCAGGGCACTGCGTTCGGCTGGATACTGTCGGGAGCGGTTGAGATGGACAGTAGTCCTAAAATGCATTCACACATTATCGTGATGCATTCCAGTATCCAAGATGATGAAATGCTAAGAAAATATTGGGAGTTAAAGGCGGAATCGTCTGTAACAAACAATATGCTCACGGAGGATGAAGTCGACTGTGAACAATTGTTTAAGGATTTTACATTGCGTAATAAGGAAGGAAGGTATATAGTAGGATTACCTTTACGTAATGCAAATCTAAGCGGCAAGGTTGGTGAGAAAGGCTTAGAATCAAAATTAGGAAAGAACAATAAATTAAAAAAAGATATAGTAAAGATATTAGGACTCACCTTGAACCTCGGCGAACCCTTCTTCCAATACACGCTGAAACTCCAGGACACTTTCTGGTGGATGAACCACTTGTGGTACCCCCGGACTCAAATTACGAACGGTCGAACGTACATAATTTACAGCGATGGCAATTGCATCAAAAGATGATACAGAATTTTTGGCGTCGATGGTCGCACTACTACCTTCACCAATTTCTGCAAGGGCATAAGTGGGCTTACAAAACACCGGAGCCATCTATTGGTGAGGTAGTGTTAGTTAAGGAGGTTTGCCCCCTGGCAAGTGGTTGCTAGGTAGGATCGAGGAAAAACATCCGGGATCGGATGGTGTTACGCGTGTAGTAACAATACGGACACAGTCGGCTAAAATAAAACGACCGACGTCCAAGTTGTGCGTGTTACCAACAAATTAATGTTAAGGTTTATTTAAACATATCGTGTTTTTGTTATTTGGTTTGTTATTTGTTTTTAAATGTTAAATGTTCTGTTATTAGTTTTTAAATTGCTTGTTAAATTGGTTAACCCCACACCAGGGACATTGGCGCGCCTTTTGTTGACCTCAACTTAAATCGGCACGGTGGGCGGTAGTGAAGGACATAATCCAATATATGTCCTTGATGGGCGGTATGTTCAAGCAAGTAACGAGACCCTAGCGCGATCGCATATAAAATGTATGGGTTCGGAATTTAGTACCGACTACCTTCCTAGATGGCGTTGGCGTCGAATTAGATCGCGCTATGGTTTCGTTACAAGTAAAAGTATAAAAGGTTTGGATTTTTATAATTTTGGGTGTGAGAGCATCGCCTCTATTGTGATTTACTATAATTAAATTAATATTATACGGGTTGGTACAGTAGTCCAGTAGTATCATTTAACCATCCTCTCCAAGTCGACCCTCGGTCGTATACAACATGATACAAATAACATAACGGATATGCTTACAGCAAGCATCTTTACTGGTAACTTAATAAATACGAGTCATGACGAAATCAAAAGACCAATTCCTGTGATTATAAATAATGACATATCTAGGATACTACACGACATAAATAACATAACGGATATCCTTACAGCAAGCATCTTTACTGGTAACTTAATAAATACGAGTCATGACGAAATCAAAAGACCAATTCCTGTGATTATAAACAATGACATATCTAGGATACTACACGATACAAATAACATAACGGATATGCTTACAAGCATCTTGGGGTATAATGAGCTCAGGGTTCGTCGAGAGTGCAGTGTTGCTGCATATGTAGTTAAGTTATTGCGTAGCGTAGCACATAACCCAGGAGTGCTACGTCAGCTAGAGTTTCAAGTACCAGACCGGTACGTGTGGAGACAGCGACGCCCGCAACTGCTAAACATGCCTGTAGCCAGAACCAACCTACTGGCGAAAGCACCCCTCACCTGTGCAAACCGTTTGGTGAACGAAATCCATGAAAGACTGGATATATTTTCTTGTTCTTTGAGTGAACTCGCAAGAGTTTTATTAAATACCGTTAGTTATATTTAAGAATTAGTGTATATTTAAGTATTAGTGGATAACTGCACTGTCGCATTAGGTTAAGGCCTGTAAGGGCAGTTGTAAGAATGATAAATAAATCTTTACTGGTGATGTAATAAATACGAGTCATGACGACATCAAAAGACCAATGCCTGTCATTTCTAGGACACTACACCATATAAATAACAGAACTTAGATATGAAGATTTAATAAAGACACACATACTTCACTATCACAAAACTCCAAGAATATTTTTGATCGTAATTTGTTTTAGTTAAATATTTAGAATGCAAAACAGTCTTGTAGAACACACAGCAAGTGTTGCCTGAAACATATAATATTTCTGACGCTAAAACACATTTTGTACGAAGTCTCACGAGCATTTCATTTAGATGATAACTATGAAATAATACGCATGAAGCTGTGCTTTGTTATGTTCTATTATTAATAAGTACTATTACAAATACTTTATACTAGTTTATTATAATTTCAGTTATGATTTTCCTAACATAATCATAGTTGCCGAAAATCGAGTTGAATGACTTGAAATAGAAGAGGCCTATATCTAGCAGTGGACCGCTATAGGCGATGACGATTGTGGTTATGATGATGATGAAGAATCATAGTTCTCTTAAAGCAATCTTATTATTAACCTCATCATTTTCCTGGCCTCATCCTAATAAATTTGTGTTCGTCACATGATTTCGTTTTCTCATACAACGGTATTTTTTTGTATAATTATGTAAAACCAGAAACACGTGTTCAGTATTTTTATGTAAAGAATTTATGTACAAAAATTTCAAAAATCTGTCATGAAAGATCACAAAGTTATGAGCTTGTTATGTCACCTGGTTGTCCCAACAAAAATATGGTTAACGCGCCGTTCGCCCGGTCACGCCTAAAGTGGCGCAAGGGGGCCCTAGGAACATATGATCCTCTGTGAACTGTGTCATGCGCTCGGTAACCACACTGCATCATTTTTTAAATATATTTGGAAAAAAATATAACGTGGTGTAAAAATTATTGAAATCGATTTAGTTGCTTATTCTGAACAAACTATATTCAGGTTTCGTATTATGAAATAATTACGTTGTATACTTTTCTATTCATCGCCATCTCAGCAGTCACACCCTTTCTATCTATTCGTCTTTCATACAGAACAGTCATCATTTCTTTGGTCTTCAAATACTCTTATAGTTATCTACAATACTCCAAACTTTCCTCTTATTTTCCTCATTCTTCCGAAAAACATACAACAACCAATTTATACACAACTTTTCAGTTACAGGTGCCACTTTCACATTCAAAACAATACGATACGAAGTCTTAAAACTCGAATAAAACTTTCTATTTCAGAAGAACTAAAGCAAAGTACCAATAAAAGCTTGAATTAAATACAAACAACGTTCCGTGAAGATGTCTAGACGCTGTGACATTCGTCCTAGCCGTCACTTGTTTGTTCATCCGGTTCTACTACTATTCATTTAGTTTTTGCTCACTTTGTTGCACGACAGTATACTGTCAACGTTACACGGTGAAATGCACAAATCTCGGAGTGAAATATATTGCTTTCAAGGCGGAACGAATGGGTCCCAACTATCGCATGATTGTGTAAGGTTTTCGTTCACCTCAAGGGGGAGGTGTTTTCCTTGCATGTGGTTCGAAAGTAACAAAAAAGGTTAAACCTAAATGTAGACAATGTTTTCTAGTGTCGTTACAAATTGTGCTCAACAGCAAGGGTCTAATCTATTTAGTTTATTGCAGTTCACAGCTGAGTCCTGGATTCAATACTTTCTAAATGGTCA
Organism: Sesamia nonagrioides; assembly: GCA_017933935.1. Lineage (NCBI taxonomy): Eukaryota > Metazoa > Arthropoda > Insecta > Lepidoptera > Noctuidae > Sesamia > Sesamia nonagrioides. Next base: position 41,135 of record JADWQK010001483.1, read on the forward strand.
CTGCTACAGCGCTCTCACACTGGTGACTCAGCTAGAAATAACTACTTCAAACTGTTAGGAACTGAATATAGGCGATTTCTAGTGCAAGCTTTGTCACTAAGTTATCTACTTAAATATTCTTATAATATTCACTTACGCAATCTTATTCCATAATTAGGTAAAGAGGATAATTCTTTTGATATTAGAGGTGCCGGTGCATTCCACTAGTTTCTATGATAAATCCTTTACTGTACAAGCAGTTCGGCTATGGAATGACTTGCCCGAGTCTTTCAGGCGTGCTGAAACACTGTCCACTTTTAAAACTAAGATAAAAAAGCACTTCCTCTCCCTTTAAACATATTATTATATTTTATTTGTTCTTGTATGATATTTATTAATTATATGTTTAAATTTATTTAAACTCGTATGATACACTTAACGTATATATTTATTGTATAATCTAAGTAAATAGTTCGGAAAAAAATAAAAATTAAAAGGAACATTTCGTAAAAGGAGAGAGAAATAATGTAGGTAGTCTACACTACCTACATTATTTCTCTCTCCTTCCCCTTAGAATTCCATCCAAAGGTTGTCTGCAAAAGATTGCTTGGAACTGACGTTTTTATTATTTTTATGGACGAGGCTATTCTAAAGCGCCGGATTTTCAAAATTTCATGTATGAATATTCTTAACTTCGCGTTATAAAATAGTAATAGATAATCCAGATTTTTCTACTGCAAAGCAAACTCTGCAGTGACGGAAACTGTAATTTTTTAATCATCTTTTTTTTTATAAATTATAGACTAGCGCTTGACCGCAATCCCGCTTGGTGGTAAGCAGTGATACGGTCGTTGATTGTAAAACGCGCTAGTGTATTAAGAGCCTATTCACTCTAGCCTTGAAGACACTCAAATTGTAGTGTGACGCTGGCAAATTGTTCCAGTCCCTCGATGTACGCGGTATAAAAGAAGAAGCGAAACGCTTCGTCCGGATCGTAGTGGTGTCAACAACGTAATGGTGGAAAGTCGCCGTACGACGGATCGTCCGATGGTGAAACGGAGATGAGGGAATTAAATCATGCAATTCCCTTGCACACTCACCAGAATGCATCCTTTAGGAGACCGAAAGGCTGGCTATTCTATGCCTGTGCTCCAGGCTTTGGAGATCGTTTCGAGTTAAATCTGGGTCGCCAATCAGCCTCTTCGCACGCCTCTCCACTGAATCCTTAATCCCTATTTAAGTATAAACTTAATATTAATTACAAAATTACAGTTTTATACAATGCTATTATAGTATATTTCATCCTATTCAGACATTGTAATCACGTAACATCGATTGTAATCGACAAAAAGTTACGCTCTGGAATTTTTCATTACGATCAAAGGAAACCAATTTCGATTACACAAGAATGGGAAAAAATATCCGATTATTAGAATGGGTATGTCAGCTTTACTTAGTGCGAAGAGTTTTCTCGTTTGCTGATTTTGGCTTTTCGGCATTATCTTGCCTACAGATATCGACTCTATTATTAATTATCTCTAATTTTTGATATACAATTAATTGTTTAGTTCTCGACATTGATACAGCAGAAATAGTCACTGAATTTGCCACTTATTTACAAAATGACTTGGGTTTTCTCGGGATGTTTAACTTCGCAGTTTTAAGAGCAGTCGTGCCGTAATTTACACAAAGTAGAGCGCCGTCTGAATTCGGAGCTAGGATCTAGAACTAAGTCACGGTATTTACTACTGGACCAAAACTCACAATGCGACGATTGTAAATTAGTGGACTTGACTCTTTGAAGTCTTGAAAGGACATCACCAAGGTCAATATATTCTCGCACATATCTGACACCTATGCGACAAATTGAAAAGGTATGAGCTATTTTAGGTCAAATATTTTGAGGGGATAATGTCATAATCATCAAGTTTGGCAGGCGGGTTGGCGATTGCAGTTAGATGTTCATAGTGACTTATGGTAAGGAGACGTGATCGCTATCAATGGGCCTAATAAGAAAGCTCCAGGTCACTCAATGGGCAATGGAGAGGGCTATGCTTAGGGGTTTCACTGCGTGATCAAATCAGAAATGAGGAGATCTGCAGAAGAACGAGAGTAACCGACATAGCCCGAAGAATTACAACACTAAAGTGGCAGTGGGCCGGACAGGGACACATTAACCGTAGGACTAATGCCCGATGGGGCCGACGGGTTCTTGATTGCCCACCACGCACCGGAAGACCCAGCGCGGTTAGGCCCCCAACAAGGTGGACCGACGTCCTGGTGAAGGTTGCAGGAAATCGCTGGATGCGGGAGGCGCAGGACCGGTCGTCGTGGAGACCCTTGGGGAGGCCTATGTCCAGCAGTGGACATATGTCACCTGAAGTGAAGGTGACGGTTACTAAGGTCAGTGTAAGCTCGCACAAATCTGACACCTACGCGACAAATTGAAAAGGTCTGAGTGATTTTTATCAAAGCGTTACAAAGCAATACTTCTTATTCGTACGTCACAAATTGGTTGTCCGAAGTACTCTTATCCTGAGCTGACTGTCAAATAAATAATTCAATCCTAAATCTGTCTCCTCTGTGCGAAAATTGCTTTTAAGGGCCCTTTTTATGCCTATAATACAGTAGGCTTTAAAGTAATTAGTAATTTGAAGACAGCGTACTAAAGTTACGAGTAACTGGACTATAATGTCAGTAAAAAAAACCCGTTTTTTAAAGAAGCATTAATTACGGTAACTTTTGTGCCTTTTTAAAACAAAGTAAACTAGGGCTTGACCGCATCCCGCTTGAAGGTAAGCAGTGATGCGATCGTTGATGGTAAAGCGCGCTAGTTTATTAAGAGCCTATTTACTCTAGCCTTGAAGACACGCAAATTGTAGTGTGACGGAAACACCGCCGCTGGCAAACTGTTCTAGTCCGTCGATTTACGAGGTATAAAAGAGAGGAAGCGAAACGCTTCATCCGGATCGTAGTGTTGTTAACAACGTAAGGGTGAAAAGTCGCCGTACGAGGGATTGTTCGACGGTGGAACGGAGATTGGGGAATTAAATCATGCAATTCCCTTGCACACTCACCAGAATGCATCCTATAGAATACCGAAAGGCTGGCTACTCTACGCCTGTGCTCCAGGCTTTGGAGACCGTTTCGAGTTAAATCTGGGTCACCAATCAGCCTCGTCGTACGCCTCTCCACTGAATCCAAAGAACTCAGAAGGAATATGTTTTAAAAGTTTCTCAACGAATATCACTTTCCTATCTCTCCGTCTGTCTGTCAAGACACTTTTTCTTGGGTACGTGTGGTTGGAATTGAAAGTCTATGGTTCCTTTAAGCTCTAAAAAATATCCAGCTTCTTAGTAAAGGTGGCCTAGTGATATCGGCAGCGACTTACAAGTTGTGGGTCGTAGGTTCGAACTCCACCAGGCGCTTTACTTTGTGTAAATTGTTTCATTACCACTGCTGTCAAAACTCCGAAGGAAAACATCGCTGTGGAAACCGACATGTTCTGGAACCAAAACTTCGGAGATATGTGACATCTACACACTCGCACTGCGCCCAGGTGGTAGATTACGCTCCCTCTCACCGAGAGGAGGCCTGTGTCCCAGTAGTAAGAATTTTATAGGCTGATTGTGGTAGTGAAGGCAGTAAAAAATACGGCCATTTTTCCGACACGTGTTTGTGATTTTTTTATGCCCTCGTTCAGTTCTGTATTAGTTCTGGCTTCTTATATCTACCTAGCCAGTCCCCTCTCTGGTCCCACTGCTGAGACACAGGCCTGCTTTTCTTGAGTGGGAATGGGCCGTAATCCATCATATGGACCCAGTGCTGGTTGGTAGATGACACATATCCTCTAAGTTTTGGTCATGCCGATTTCGTGGCAGTATTTTCGTTCAACGCTAACTCTCATCATCATCATCAAAAATTATCACGTCATGAGTCATAATCATCAAGAACCTACCTTAAGTTCCTTAATTTCGATTACTTTTGTGCTTCCAGCATCTAGTCAATTCCTACGGCCTTTCCAAGGTCAACGTCCTATCTTATTGAAGCTTCCAAAGTTTCCTCTTCTGGGTGTGGCTTAAATAATTGGTTAGCACTCAAGCTACTCTTACTTATTTGATTCATAGCTCTCCAAGCGCTATTACGCTAACAACTGCATTATTGTAGCATTAGCCGATCCGATCGATGGAACCAGACTTCGTTACCCAATCAAACAAGCTTACGCACTTTGTCACAGTACTAAAATCTGCCTAAGACATTCTAGATTGGAATATCTAAGACAGGTTTTAGTATTTACGGTCAGCTACAGAGGTCGATTACATTATGATTACGATTACAAAAATACCAAAAATTACATTATCGAATCATATTCGATAATGTAGTTTTTGGTATTTTTTATATGAAGCTAAGAGTTAAAGAACAGAGAGAAGTATTGAGAGTGCTGTTCTTAAATTAAATGCCATTTCGGTTTATATTTTCAATAAAACATTTTGCTCAATAATTACGGCTTCAGTATCGAAGACAAAAGTGTTAATTGACTTTTGCTGCTGACTGTACTAAACATAACCCAGTAAGTTTGATGGGTGTTTTCACACTGCGACGATGACGACACCGATACGTCTTTATCGTATTGTTAGTTCAGACGGCAACGATATCCGAAGATATCGGGACGATAATTTATCGCTATGACAATAAGTTACCTAGTTGATTGTCATCTTCTTCTTCAGCCTTAGACGTCCACTGCTGGACAAAGGCCTCTCCCAAGGTTTTCCACGATGACCGGTCTTGTGCTGCCCGCATCCATCGGCTTCCCGTGACCTTCACCAGGTCATCGGTCCACCTTGTTGGGGGCCTCCCTACGCTGTGACTTCCGATACGTAGCCGTCACTCCAGAACCTTACTGCCCCATCGGCCATCGATTCTACAAGCAATGTGCCCTGCCCACTGCCACTTAATTTTAGCGACTCCATGAGCTTGTGATGCGATTGAGCTTCTCTTGCATTGAGATTGTCATGCGTTATTGGAATTAGCTGTTCAATATCGGCAACGATACAGTTGACTACATAGTCACAATTTGAAACTGTTTACTACCGCAACTTACAATAACCGCATCGACATACTTTGGTTTGACAGTACTGTCGTTAATCACCAACATAACATCACCAAACTGGTGTTGCCAGGTAACAATGTAAGAAGTTGTCAAATTATTATTGACTTGCGGCCGCCAGCGACTTCGTTCGCGTGGAGTTAGTTATGCTCCGCTCCTATTGGTCGCAGCATGATGTTATATAGCGTAAAGCCTTAATGGATTAATGGACTATCCAACGCAAAAATATTTTTTCAAATCGGACCACAACTTCCGGAGATTAGCGCGTTCAAACAAACAAACAAACTCTTCAGCTTTATATATTAGTATAGATAGATATATTATTTTCTTCATTATAGTCGCGCACGCATACACACACACACATACGCACGCACATAAACACGCACCCCCAAATACTCAATACAGGCTTCTTTTAACCCCTTTAGTCTAGTTTAGGTTACTCTTGTTACGTAAATTCATCTATATTTTGTTAATCTGTTTGCATAGAATTCTGTAACATTTCCTTTTGGGAGAGGGCACTGGCTCCTGTAACACAGGTATATCACCTAGCACAGGAGTCAGGGATTTCACACTTATTTGTACCAATTTTTTGTGTAATAAAGATTATTATTATTATTATAGTCGAGTATAAGACGAGGCAAAATTAGGGCATTTAATGGTAGTATAAAACCACCAGTAGGCCTAGTATGAGTTTTCATTACGAAACTCGATCGTCGATATCGACCGCGTTTGACTTATCAATTGGCCCGCTTCAAGGTTGTAAGAACTCTCAACCAATAACTAAGTAAGATTACATTTCGTAATGAAGACTCATACTAGGCCTACAGTACGATAATATCGTGTAGTTATCGTGTCGTCCAATCAGAAAGCGGCCATTGTCAGTCGATACCTTTCATTAACAGTGTAATCAGGTAAGCTCTACTAACCTCCAGGGATGGCTCGTCCTCCAATCAATCGATGTTAATAATAAAATAAGCCTCCCTCCCTATTGGCTGTTAGGAACTATCAATTATTAAACCCCTTTACGTACCCTTGTTTGGAGTTGTGTTTACATAAATTAAAGTAACTGAAATGTTTAAACTGATATAAATTTTATTCAATAATATTTTACACTAGCGGCCGTCCGCGAATTCGTTCGCGTGTAGGTTATTACGCTCGGCTCCAATAGGAGCCTGATGTTATATAGCCTAAAGCCTTCCTGGGTTAATAGGCAATCAAACACAAAAATAATTTTTCAAATCGGTCCCGTGGCTCCTGAGATTAATGCGTTCAAACAAACAAACAAACTCTTCAGCTTTATATATCTATACTTCTATCATCATCATCCCAGCGTTATATACTTCTATACTAATATATAAGCTGAAAAGTTTGTTTGTTTGTTTGTGCGCGCTAATCTCAGGAAAAATATTTTTTGCGTTAGATAGCCTATTAATCCAAGAAGGCTTTAGTCTATAACATCCCGCTGTGACCAATAGGAGCGGAGCACAACTAACTCCACGCGAACGAAGTCGCTGGCGGCCGCTAGTTAATAATATAGAGATATATAACATTTATATAATTTAAAACATTAGAAAAAAAAAACATGTACAAATATACAACGTTATTTTTTCTTTCTACGAAACCAGGCAGGATTGCGGTCAAGCGCTGGTTTATAATATGTAAAAAAAAACAAACTGAATATACATAGTTTGTTCAGAATAAGCAACAGAATGGATTTCAATCATTTTTACGCTATGTTATATTTTTTCCCAAACACATTTAGAAATTGTTGCAGTGTGGTTACAAGGTGCATGAGTCAGGGCCCACTCCCGTTCGCCGCTGCAGGCGCGTGACCATATTTTTGTTGGGACAACCGGTAAGCCTGGTTGTCCCAACACCACGAAAATCATCATCATCATCACAGGGTTAATCCTAGTCGCATCCGAAGCATTTTCAGCTTTTGGAGTCTGAGGTCCGCTTTACCTCTCCAACTGATGATATGGCTAAACTTCGACATTTTCCGTGAAGCGACTGCCGTCTGACCTCCACAACCCGAAGGCGACATCGAAGCATTGCAGTTAGACCAATTGTTGGACTTTTGAGGGCTCCAAAAACCCTTAACGACTGCCAACCGGCAACTCCGGCAACTGTGGCAACCGGGACCAACAGCTTAACGTGCTTTCCGAGGCACGATCAGACCAGTGCAAATATTCATATTCATGCATACAAATACTTGCACTGTGCGGGGATCGAACCCGCGCCACCTTGCGCAGCGGCCGCGTCCGCTACCGCTACGCCACGGAGGCTGTCCCAACACCACGAAAATCACAAAGATAAAAGATATCATGGATTCTTTACTTAAAAATACTGGACACGTGTTTCGGGTTTCGCATAAAAATAACGTTGTGTAAAACAGGAAGAGAATTAATCAGAGAACATCAAAAAATTCATCCGTATCGCTGTCAATCTGTAAGAAAAGCTGAGATTTCTGCTAAATTTTGAGCGGTTCATTGAGCCCAAAGACTAGGTGGCTGCTAAGAAACTTCGCGTTATTGCAAAGGTCTAGCGGTACTTCACACCAGGATAGCTTCTTATGTAATAGAAACCACACGTCCGTTCGTGTGTGGAGTACTGCAGCCACATTTGGACTGGTACCGCAAAATGCCACCTGGCAATTTTGGATTCGATGGAGACGTGTGCGAAGAGGACCCTGATCTAGTTCAAAACGGTCTCCAAAGCCTGGAGCACAGGGGAAGAGTAGCCAGCCTGTCGGTGCTCTATAGGATACGTTTTGAAGAGTGTGTCTAGAGAAATAACTAAAATAGCCAGACATATATATATATATTTTTTATAATATGTAACATAAAATTTCCACAGCATGCAGAAACAATAAAAAGCCTAATTAAAATTGATATAAAATGTCTAGTCGAATCATATGTCATTGTCTAGTTTTATTAACGAAAATTGACCTTGAGGTCATCTGCAACACCCCAATAAAATAAGTAGCAAAACTGCCCAAATATAATTAGCACACATTCAAGGATACACAAAACAACTAACCGATGACGTCACACACTCAAGGCTGCCAACCAAACCGTACTAAATCCCACTTAGTAGCCATAATAATAGGTAATCGCCCTCATCTATCCCAATCACAATGAAATTCAATTTTGTCAAACATACTGTCGCCCACAAAACATAATTGAATAGAGATTTGGCATGTTTTCTGTAAGCCATTCTCTGGTAGGTTTTGGGTCAAATAAGTAATTAAATTAAGGGCGGACCCTTGGGATTGATGGGTTTAATATTATGCATCTACAGTCTGTCTTTATTAGTGCAGGGTCTCTTTAACCTTTGTTAGGCAGCTGCTCATAATTACAGGATAGAGATTGAATGAGAACCAGCTTCATATTTCTGCCTGACCTTTTGGCACTTCAAAATTGCCTGTAGTTAGTTTATTTTGGGTTTAAGTTTCGACTTTAGGATTGATGAACTTTTTAGTATACTTACTTGAAATTGTTATTAGATTATGCTAGGAGCTTGCAGCTAGAAGTTATAACAGACACACGAGTCCATTGGTCAGGTTAAGCCACGCTTGCCGCTCATGGTTCGTGATGCACATTTGAAAACCATTTTTTATATAGAACTAGAGTCTGTCCACGGCTTGGTTAGTGTGAAGTTTCTCCCGAACCACTGTCTCGCATCATATCGCCCGCCCGCGATTATATATCATCATCATCAACCTTTTAATCGTCCCACTGCTGGGCACAGGTATCATCTCATACAGAGAAGGATTGAGCGTAAGCATCACGCTTGCTCAATGCGGGTTTGCGATTTCAGACTTAATAAAGTCCAGGTTTCCTCAAGATGTTTTCCTTCACTTTGTAATCAGTCATTGGTGTCCAAGATATACTTAGAAAGTACATAAAACTTAGAAAAGTTACATTGGTACTTGCCTGACCTAGTATCGAACCCGCACTCATACTTGAGAGGCTGGTGTTTTAACCACTAGGCCACCATGTATATACACCACTTTCATTTAACGTACCTTTTTTTGACTTTTTTTTTTCATTTTGGCCCAGTAGCGTTCAACGATTCCATGTCAGCTTACCATCAGGAGGGATTGCGATCAAGATTTATAATTTTAAAAAACACTTTCGTAAGCTTGGGTCACTATCATAAGCTCTCATTTCGATTTCCACTCAAACTACTTTTCATTTTAGCTCCCAAAATTTATCTACACCTAATCTAACGCACTTTTCCTGCATAAATGCGTTAGATAAAGAGTAGTTATTTTCGGGAGTAGAGTAAAGAAGAAATACGTTTTTTTTTTCTAAATAATCCCCCTAATATCATAAGGGGGTTATTATAACACATTCAACCCGTAACAAAAAATACTATAAGAAAATAAAGCGACCTTTATTTTAGCCACGATTCCTAGGCTTACATCAATACATACCCTAGGGGCAGCCACGAATTTCAACGTTCGTTACACAAAAGACAAGAAAGGTACAATAAGGGTGACACAAAAATAACGTCGGCAGTACTAATTGTTCGGAGACCAAGGGACTGGCCGCCGGTGGAGCGGCAAATTATATTAGGCTCGCAATAATGGCTAGTAACGCCATATTGTATGTGGTTGGTGGAAACTGGGACGTGTATATTAATTTTAAGAGTATCTACACTTCATTTATTATATCAGTCGATAAAAACCGTAATTATTCCCTTATTATTTTGTTTCTAAGAGGGGACTCTAGGGCCGAGGAATTTGGAAAATAGGTATTTGAAGAAACTATTGCCGTCGCGCTGCTTCCAACCTCTCCCGGTATAGCGCGAAAAGGACAGTTGCAGCTCAGTTTACCTACAAAAAAGTTGACCAAAAGACGTTTCGTATTCCGCTGTTTTCTTTTTCAAAACACGACAGATCTCAATTATTTTTATATAAAAATTTAGAGGAAAAGTATAGCTATGCTTCTATTACTTTGGTTTTTGTCAAAAGCTTATCAGGTTTGTCTAATAGTCATGTGTATCGTATTTCTTTTATTAATTAAATTTCGGAAAAACTCAAATGATATGGGCATATGTAATCACGGTATAAAAATGTAGAAAAAAAATTGCTCTAAAAGAAAACAGCTGAATACGTTTGTATAGAGAAAGCACCACTAGAGTTACCTCTTAATAGTATGTATGTTGTTAATTAAATAGTGTTAAGAGCTTTTTTCTTTATAATTTTTTTAACTAAAGCACCTGCCATCTAATCTCTTCACTACCTGTGGTTGACCGGTAGAGAATGCCTTTTTTTTTTTTTTTTTTCGGTGTGAAAATCCTCATAGGATGTCCGCCGCCCTAGAGTGGGCGACGGGGTCTGTCAGACTTTTACTGACTAAAACCACCCCGGTGTCTCTTCTATCACGAGCGTGCGTAGGGCCGCGGGAGTCTAAATTTTTCCGCAGCCCCACACTCTCGTGCTGGCCCGGTCTGCCCGGGCCTCGTCTCCGGCACGGGGTAGTGGGGTGTTAAGCTAGCCAGTGTACAATTCATGTGCGAAAGAATAAATAAATAAATAAACTTAATTTATTCTTGTGATCGTTTTAACATTTACAAAAAAATTATAAATAACTGTTAAATTTAACTCAACTTAACAATATTACACAATAAAAGTCGTATAATTTGTGTCTGTTATATCAGCCAGTATAAATTATATTTGCAAGCTGAAAAAATATTATATTTTTAAAACTAGAAGAGTTCTGTGTATCCTAAATGTCTACTGTGACAAGAAAGATCGAAATAAACGGCACCCTAATTAGGCCATCATCAGCCTTTTTATCGTCCCACTGCTGGGCACAGGTCTCCTCTCATACAGAGAAGGATTGAGCGTAATCACCACGCTTGCTCAATGCTGGTTGGCGATTTCAGATTTAAAGTACATATAACTTAGAACAGTTACATTGGTCCTTGCCTGACCTGGAATCGAACCCGCAAACTCATTTTTGAGAGGCTGGTGTTTTAACCACTAGGCCACCACGACTCTCAGTCCTGATTGGATAACAAGCTATTACTATCATTTAGAATTATAATGAAGCATACTGCTAAACCATTGCTTGAGAAGATGGAAAAATAGGTATCCTCTACAACTTAAAAAACGCAATGAATATTGTTGAACTGTCAAAATGAAACCCATTGCTACTGATAATGTCTTACGCAATTACTCAGCAGGTCACGGTACTTTTCAACGTCCATCATCATCAACCTGTTTTTTTTTTCCTTTTATCGTCGCACTGCTGGGCACAGGTCTCCTCTCATACATAGAAGGATTGGTGATTTCAGACTTAAAATCCAGGTTTCCTCAAGATGATTTCCTACACCTTACATAATCCCTCACTTCCATACATAATCTTGGTCAATCCAAATGAGTACCATGTACGAGAGTATCTAAGATGGTGCTTAGAGGGTTTCCTCTAAATACTAAATTCAAATTAATCTGTATGGGTCTTAACCCAGGCAGATTAATTTGCGAGATCCCGCCCAGTCAGTGCACGCATTTGCTAGTAATCACGTAACTCATCTCAGTCAAAGAGTTCAACGATGCGACAAAAAGAAAGGATGAATGGTAGGCCGCATAAAGTACTGAAACTGCCAGATTATTATTTAAACCAACCGATATTTGTGTGATATATTCAGGGTCTCTTCACTATTCATTTAGACTCCTCATAAGTAGGTCATGACTTTAATTTATCGGTGGGTTGTGTGTCGATGTAACAGTACAATTAATGTATTATTTATTCAGTTTCTTATACCACTTATAACTGACTGTACACAGTTTGTGTCCCGTTTTACAGAAATAATATTTTCCTTGTGTGCAAGGTTTTCTTTTAACAAAACATGAAATAAAACGATCAACATCATCATCATCATTTCAGCCGAAAGATGTCCACTGCTGGACATGGGATCTCCACGACGACCGGTCATGCGCCTCCCGCATCCAGCGGTATCCCGCGACCTTCACTAGATCGTCGGTCCACCTTGTCGGGGGCCTACTACGCTGCGTCTTCCGGTGCGTGGTCGCCACTCGAGAACCCATCGGCCCCATCGGGCATCGGTCTTACGGGCAATGTGTCCGACCCACTGCCACTTTAGTGTGTTGTTCGATGATCTTTCAAAACGATATGTCAAATAAAAACACTACAACACGATCCGGACGAAGCGTTTCGCCTCATACATCGAGGGACTGGAACAGTTTGCCGGTGGCGGTGTTTCCGTCGGACTACAATTTGAGTGTCTTCAAGGCTAGAGTGAATAGGCTCTTAATAAACTAGTGCGCTTTACCAACAACAACTGCGGCACTGATTACCATCAGGCGGGATTCTGGTCAAGCGCTAGTTTATAATTTAATTTAAAAAAAAAAACTAAACAATCGACCAGATGCATATTGACTTCACACGAATAGTTCACCAATAGGGATTTCCATGAAAGTTGAAAACTACACGCAGGTGGTCAAATTACACACGGAAACATGCTTTTGCAAAAAACGTTGAAAAAAAGTTTATTTTATGCAGAACCAATACGTTTGTTTACCTTATTTTGTTGGATATGCAACAGTAAAAATACACAGTGTGTGAAAATTTCAACGGTCTTACATACATATGTGGTTCAGATCCCTTACTCAAACACTCACCCTTATACTAAACTCAATTCGTCATCACTCTGAATACAGAAAAATAATCAACTGATAACCCGAATACCATTGTGAAAGACGAAAATAAACTTCAAAGACTGTCCCTTACAAACAAATTCACTCAATTGGAAAAAGGTCAAGAATGAGTGGATTATATTTTAAATATGACCAATGTGTTAATAAAGTACAAATAATTCCATAGGTTTTTAAACTTTGGGCCTGTAGTGAAGACTACAAATGCGTGTTCAATAATGCTCTTTTACTATATAAATTTAAGGCTATTTATAATACATTATTCTTATTACATTATTAATGAATGCATATTGAACACATATAAAGGAAATGAAGATGGTTCGAATAAACTAAGTATCATAAGTAAATAAGATTCATGAAATTAATTATAGCTATGTAGGTAATGTTTTGGTGGCCTAGTGGTTAAAACACCAGCCTCTTAAGTGGGAGTGTGCGGGTTCGATTCCAGGTCAGGCAAGTACCACTATAATTTTTCTAAGTTATATGCACTTTCTAAGTATATCTTGGACACCAACGACTGATTAAAAGGTGAAGGAAAACATCTTGAGGAAACCTGGACTTTAAGTCTGAAATCGCCAACCCGCATTGAGCAAGCGTGGTGATTACGCTCAATCCGTCTCTGTATGAGAGGAGACCAGTGCCCAGCAGTGGGACGATAGAAGGTTGATGGCATTTGTGAATAACAACACATGTGACCTATGTACATAGATGCAATGTGCTTATAAGCCCCATTTTACATTGTACGTTTTTATTACCGTGAAAAACTACGGTTTATTCGCCGCATTGGAGGCGAAACCAAATCTTGAGGACGTACACGTTTTTTCTATGATGCAGCTTATAAGCCGTATGTAAGCATGTTGGTTAGTGCTATATGGATCACTAAAGGACCTTGTTGACGACATTTTTTTTTATTATAAACTGTTGCTTTACCGCCATTCCGCCTGATGGTAAGCAGTGATCCAATCGTTGATGGCAAAACGCGCTAGTTTATTAAGAGCCTATTCAGTCTAGCCTTGAAGATACTTAAATTGTAGTCCATATGTAGACAGAAACACCGCCGCTCACAAATTGTTCCAGTCCCTCGATGTATGCGGTATAAAAGACGAGGCGAAACGCTTCGTTCGGATCGTTGTGGTGTCAACAACGTAAGAGTGGAAATACGCCGTACGACGAGTCGTCCGATGATGGGATGGAGATGGGGGAATTAAATCATGCGAGTCCCTTGCACGCTCTTCAAAATGCATCCTATAGAATGTTTTTGCTACGACGTGGTTTATTCTCCGTGACGAATTTTTTTTTTTTTTACATATTGTAAACCAGTGCTTGACCGCAATCCTGCCTGATGGTAAGCAGTGACGCAATCGTTGATGGTAAAGCGCATTAGTTTATTAAGAGCCTATTCACTCTAGCCTTGAAGACACTCAAATTGTAGTCCGACGGAAACACCGCCGCTGGCAAATTTGTAGTGTTATTTTATTAACCTACATATACTTACTTCTTCATACTCATATATCATTCATTTCTGCAGGTCATAATGCGCATCCTAGTATTATGAGGCGCTGTTCTGATAATATTTTTCCTACACAACACAACGCTTTAATTTAATATCTACTTATATTTACACATTTACAATAATATTTTCATTGTTATGACAGTTTTTGACAACGCTGTTGATTATGTCTCTATGACAACCTTTTTCTTCTAAATTCTTAACTGCCCGCTATCTTTCTATCGGATTTGTTATGCCGAACTCCTTTACGGTATTTTATATTACTTTTAAATATTCAAATATTCAAAATTTTGTGGAATGCTGTTCTGCGAGGTTTCTTAGGACGCCCTCGCAGAACGTTGACAGTTTTTGGGTTCAGCTTGAGTCGCGGCCTGGTGCTTACATGTGTTTACTAGTATATTTATAGAGTGTTTTATCTCTGCAGAGCCCTCCTAGGGTTACCCTCTCCCTCGCGGAGAGGGGACCCTCCTATCGTGCTGCTGCCAGCTCTCCGTTGCAGGGGCCGGTCCTGCTGTATTTCTGCTGCCTGGTACTGTCTCTGTTGGCGGCGCCACCGCCTCTGATGGCGGCGCCGCTGCTGTAGCCGGACCTCTGCCGCGGGAGCCGCTTTTCGCTGCAGTTTCTGGATCTCCGCTGCTGTTGTCGGCCCTCTCGGCCGCCCCGCTCCTCTACAACTCTTCTGCGACCCTCACCCGCCTGCCTACAGCTGTCGCCGGCCCTCAGCCGCTGGGCTTCAGCCGCCGAGCCTCTGCGCCGGCCCTCTTCGCTGACCCTCAACCGCCTGTCTTCAGCCGTCGGGCATCTGCGCCGGCCCTCTTCACCCACCTTCAGCCGCCGGGCCCTCTGCGCGGCCCTCCGCCGCCGAGGCCGTTACTTGAAGCTTTACTTTTATATTTTACCTTTTTTATGTTTTTACTTGTACTTCACCTTCATTCATCATTTTTATACTTTTATTTTTATTTGCTTTTATTTTAATTAATAAATTCTTTATTTTCGTCCCTCCTCCCTCTCTTTTACTGTCTAACTCGACAGTTTGGCGCCCAATTCGCTCTTACCCACTCCCTCTCTTTCTAAATTCCAAAAAACACTTCATCTAGTGTCTCAATTCTTTGGCTTAACATTTTGGCATTTATCTCACACTTTCTCATACTAACCTTTCTTTCTATCCTTACAGGAATTCTCTAATATTTTATTTTTCTTTTCACAGCGTTGTTTCTACTGTCTAACACACTAATTAATCTAATTTTCCACAGCTTCACCTACACCTTCATTTCAGCTTCACCCTTTCTTCTTCTTGGAGCGTTTTGCTTCACTCTTCACTTCTTCCTGGAGCGGATTGCAACTCTTTAAATAAGCCTATGCAGGAGCGGCTGGTGACTCCTTAAGTAAGCCTACACCAAATGTCTTTTTTTTCCCATGTCTGGAGCGGCTGACAACTCCTTAAATAAGCCTTATCGTCATTTTAAAACTCACTTCTATGAGTGGCAGTCATTGATTGTGAACTCCACCCATACCTGTATGAAGAAGATTGCTTGTCAGAGATAGTATGAATGGGTGAATGGGGATGTCTGAACCTGTGAAGTTTTACGGTCCCTTTAGGAATTCTCTATCAAAATTTTCTCCAGGTGAAAATTTTTCCAGGGTCGGGGGGAAAATGTAGTGTTATTTTATTAACCTACATATACTTACTTCTTCATACTCATATATCATTCATTTCTGCAGGTCATAATGCGCATTCCAGTATTATGAGGCGCTGTTCTGATAATATTTTTCCTACACAACACAACGCTTTAATTTAATATCTACTTATATTTACACATTTACAATAATATTTTCATTGTTATGACAGTTTTTGACAACGCTGTTGATTGTCTCTATGACAACCCTTTTTCTTCTAAATTCTTAACTGCCCGCTATCTTTCTATCGGATTTGTTATGCCGAACTCCTTTACGGTATTTTATATTACTTTTAAATATTCAAATATTCAAAATTTTGTGGAATGCTGTTCTGCGAGGTTTCTTAGGACGCCCTCGCAGAACGTTGACAGTTTTTGGGGTTCAGCTTGAGTCGCGGCCTGGTGCTTACATGTGTTTACTAGTATATTTATAGAGTGCTTTATCTCTGCAGAGCCCTCCTAGGGTTACCCTCTCCCTCGCGGAGAGGGGACCCTCCTATCGTGCTGCTGCCGGCTCGCCGTTGCAGGGGCCGGTCCTGCTGTATTTCTGCTGCCTGGTACTGTCTCTGTTGGCGGCGCCACCGCCTCTGATGGCGGCGCCGCTGCTGTAGCCGGACCTCTGCCGCGGGAGCCGCTTTTCGCTGCAGTTTCTGAATCTCCGCTGCTGTTGTCGGCCCTCTCGGCCGCCCCGCTCCTCTACAACTCTTCTGCGACCCTCAACCGCCTGCCTACAGCTGTCGCCGGCCCTCAGCCGCTGGGCTTCAGCCGCCGAGTCTCTGCGCCGGCCCTCTTCGCTGACCCTCAACCGCCTGTCTTCAGCCGTCGGGCATCTGCGCCGGCCCTCTTCACCCACCTTCAGCCGCCGGGCCCTCTGCGCGGCTCTCCGCCGCCGAGGCCGCTACTTGAAGCTTTACTTTTTATATTATATAGTGTACCTTTTTATATCTTTACTTGTTCTTCACCTCATTCATCATTCACATCATTTTTATACTTTTATTTTTATTTGCTATTTATTGTATTGAATAAATTCTTTGTTTTCGTCCCTCTTCCCTCCTCTTTTATTGTCTAATACGACAAATTGTTCCAGTCCCTCGATGTACGCGGTATAAAGGAGGAGGCGAAACGCTTCGTCCGGATCGTAGTGGTGTTAACAACGTAAGGGTGGAAACCAGCCGTACGACGGGTCGTCCGCTGGTGGAACGGAAATGGGGGAATTAAATCATGCAATTCCCTCGCACACTCCCCGAAATGCATCCTATAGAACACCGAAAGGCTGGCTACTCTACGCCTGTGCTCTAGGCTTTGGAGACGTGCCGTGTATAGAAGACACCAGAAATACTATATCAAATGCTTGTTATAACAGAAGGTTAAGGAAATAATAGAAAAGATCTCTTTAATAACAGACTCTTTACAATCTTTTTTGTGTAGGAAGTTTTCCTAATGAATTTTCAATAGTTTTATTTTCCAAGTCCTATTGTTTTTGTTTGGAGACGTGCCAAATGGGCTCACTACTCCTTTGAGGATTGATGTCTTGATGTTGGGCACAAACTTGAGTGAATTATGTTTATTTTCTTGCGATTGTGAAAGTATTAAGTAGATTTAGATGGACGGTCTTAGGATAAGCCCAGCATAATAAGTGATTATTTTTCTGAGAAGTTGTTAGACAATAATTCTTCTGAATACTAACAGAACAGATAAGTGGTTTTCTCGGTGGTAGGCCATAACATCGGCTGCCGGCAGAAGTTACCACCCACCAGACAGTCTTGCCGCCAAGGCCAAGCGATTCGTCGTGTTCCGGCATGATGTCTGGTGAAGCCGTACGGAGGACGGATCTGAGCAGTTGTATTGCGATGTGTGGCGGGTACGATGCGCCCAATGTTGTTGTGTCGGGAGTTTGGTCGTTGAGAGTCTCCAGATCAATCTCCCTCTAGCGCAGCTTCGTTTGGTCGTGTTAGTCTTGGGTTTAACATTGCATCACCTCGCTCAACTGTCGTCATCCTTCCTATTCCTTAGTTTTTTAAGTGAATAGGCTTAATAAACTAGTGCGCTTTACCATCAACGATTGCATCACTGCTTACCATCAGGCGGGATTGCAGTCAAGCACTAGTTTATAAATATAGAAAAAAATAATTTACATTAAACATACAGATGATGACTAAGAGAACAGATAAAATGATCACTCTATCAATACCTATGATATGAAACTGATTTATGTATTGATCTAAACTACATAAATACTCAAATGTCTTTATTGCTGCTATATTTTATACTATGTTACACTCACATACACAAACAGAGCAACACAACGCATGAAGTAAGTATTAGTATACTAATACTTGATGTGTACGAGACCTAGTAATTAACGTTAAGTACTACTATAGAGAATATCTGTATGAGTTATACAATATGTAAAGAAAACGCTGTCCGACCCATAAGGATAGCAAAGGTTAGGTAAACCCTTGACCAAATATAATATAAAATTTTATGTAATCATCATAGTAACAATAGTAATGAATTTTGAAATAATCCTTTTTTCCCGGGAATTAATTCCAATTTCCCCGAAATGTGGTAATTTTTTAAAAAGTGACAACACCGGTATTATTATAAGCGAATAGCGACGCGACCACGTCACAGGTGCCGCGTGCCCTGCCCCCCGCCGCCCGCGGATTGGGGTTGCTTATCGCACATGTATTAAGTTACCACTTTTTGCTAAATAATATTTTTTTTTTAAGTTTAGCCCGTCTTTGTAGGCATTAGTAGAATCAGTTATCGATACCTTACAATACCTTCACGGATCGGACAGGGTTTTCTTTACATATTGTATAATCTGTGCTTGTAATTCGGTGTACGTATCGGGACATGTTCCATTTCATTAAATCAGTCTGCATTGAATCTCGCTTGGTTTTGTGGGGGTACGAGGAGCAGCGTGTAAAGCTCACTCATCCTCCATAGAAAAGGGAGGATCCTCCGACCAGACTAGTTGTCTGGCGGGCCACTTGCCCGCCGGTTGATGTCGCGAGCTTGTATATATGCTAGTTGCACGGTAAACTCTGATTGCGAGATGTAGAATTCGTGTGACGTCAGTATGACGTGTTGTTTGCATGTGGCGGTTGTAGGCACCGCTACATTACTCCCCGCCGTCTGAGGGTTTCGATTTTCGTCGAGATCGAACGGGGATCGGGTCGAGATCGTTTCGGGATCGGGTCGGAATCGGGTCGTGATCGGTTCAGTTCGTCGGGGTCACCAATGTGGAGGTATGAGGAGCAGCGTGTAAAGCTCACTCATCCTCCATAGAAAAGGGAGGATCCTCCGACCAGACTAGTTGTCTGGTGGGCCTCTTGCTTGCAGGTTGTTGTCGCGAGCTTGTATATACGCTAGTTGCACGGTAAACTCTGATTGCGAGATGTAGAATTCGTGTGACGTCAGTATGACGCCATGTTCGCATGTTGCGTTGTAGGAACCGCTACAGTTTCATTACATTGTCAAACGTATCGACTTAGGTACATCATGCGTTTGGAAGAATTGTATGTAGAGGTTGTTGTTCCAGGTGTTTGTGGTTATATCTGGCTATTTTTGTATCTGAGTTTAAGTGTTTGTAAACGCACTCACGATAAAGGAGTAATTCCTAGACAGTGTGGGGTAATTGTTAATAAAAAAAGAATATAAGATTTCTTTTTTGTTTCTGGGGGACCAAGTAGTCTGGATTTCTTAACTCTCTAAAACTACCCTGGTGATCAGCTTCAACACATGAAGGAGCCCCTCTCCTCTTAGTTTAGCCCAAAAATAACTTTTATTTTGGTACAGCAACAGTTAACAGAGTATAAGGTAGGATGTTAGTCTGACATTACAGTTATAAATAGGTGACCCGAGCGAAATATTCATAGCGCACATTCATAGAGTATCGAGGGCGGGATTTGAAAAATTTCTTGATTTTCAGTCATAAATTTTCGAAAAAGCTACTGAAATGTCATCATCATCATCCCAGCGTTAATCCACGGCACGGGGATCAAACCCGTGCTTCCCTCCACAGGGGCCGCGTTCACTACCGCAACGCCACAGAGGCTATCGAATATGGAATACTATACATATTTAATTATATAAAACTAAACTCATACGCGATTATTTTGCAGCGTCGGCGTCAAATATCGCGCTGTATGTGAATAAGTTCGCTAATCTAAAACTTCCAAAATTTAGTCTCATCTTGGCGACACAAAAATGTCAATAATGGTGGGAAATACTGAAGTACCTTTGACAGAACGCGACTTAAGATCAGAGTGAATTGCTTTCTGACGTAGGAATGACACAAAAGAATTACGTGAGGATCATAGCAAGTAGCGTTCTCTAGTTTCTGCATACCCTCACGGGTATGGCGAGGATGATGAATGTATATCTACATGTTTAAAAATTACAGCAAACAAAAGTAGGGCATTTATTATTTTTAAACTCTTTTTGTAAAAAACTCTTGAAGCATGTTCTCATAATGTACAGTGAAAAAAAGACGATATTGGACGATTTCTTAGTTTTACTTATTACTAGCGGCCGCGAGCGACTTCGTTCGAGTGGAGTTAGTTATGCTCCGCTCCTATTGGTCGCAGCGTGATGTTATACAGCCTATATCCTTCCTGGATTAATGGGCTATCCAGCGCAACAAGATGTTTTCAAGTCGGACCCGTAGTTCCTGAGATTAGCGCATTCAAACAAACAAACAAAGTCTTCAGCTTTATATATTAGTATACATTAGCCTTATTAGCTTAGTTATTTTTTTAATTATTTGTAAACTAAATGGGATAAAATGCAATGTGACTAAAAAAAAGGTTGTCTGTAAAGTCGGTTCACTGACGACAGTTGAACGTGACAACGTCATAAGGAAATACTGATGAAATGGTTGCATTTTTCATAAGAAAATTTTAATTTTACTTATTTCATAGCTAAATGGAAATCACAATTAAATTGATCAAGTTACATGTATCGAAAATAAATCACTGAACATGATAAATATTTAATATCGAAAGAATCATTACTTTTATCGCCGCAATTATCGTGGCTATAAACAATTGACACTACATTCACTTTTCACTGCACTTCATACTTGACAAAAACATGTAAATATATAGCAGCTGTCTACGCGGACGCATTGATCACTCAAATAGGAGAGAGACAGATGTCGAACATTGCCGAACGCGTGGGCCGATTGTGCTTCTTTGTCGCTCGTTCCGCGCTTTCGCTTGCAATTCAAGCATTAAATGTAACGCGGTAACACCGCATGAGTCATTTTTTTTTCGTGCGTGCAGCCGGCTCCATCGAATTTTCAGACGTTGTCATATCATAAAATCGTTAATTATGATAAAAGGAGACAGTAAAAACATGCAAATCATTTTCTCGATAAAAAACAGAAAAAATAACGCTATTTTAAAAATGGATGAACTAGAAAGTCTTAAAATCAAATAGTCGTTTGTCTTCACACCAG
Source organism: Sesamia nonagrioides (assembly GCA_017933935.1). Taxonomy (NCBI): domain Eukaryota; kingdom Metazoa; phylum Arthropoda; class Insecta; order Lepidoptera; family Noctuidae; genus Sesamia; species Sesamia nonagrioides. Next base: position 62,561 of record JADWQK010001483.1, read on the forward strand.
CCGAGCGGAATAATTGTAGGACTTAAAATAAATTACATGCTTGTTAGGTTAAAAGGCTTTTCAGGTCTAACAAGCAGCTGAAGTCGAAAGTTTCTGAAATACGATATTTATTTTCCTAACAAATTAATTTGTCTGATGTTGAAAAATGACAGAAATACCGAGATTTAATTAAGTTAACAATCATCATCCTGGGTTCAGCTAAACTTAAAGTAAAGGGAATGAGACAAAAAAAAAACGGTTTTGTGAAGCTTTTATTACTTGCTTCTGGTTCAGTTAGGATACGTACATAATTATATTGAATGGTTAAGCTTTTTTGTATAAATTATAAACTAGTGCATGACCGTTGATAATAAAGCGCGCTAGTTTATTAAGAGCCTCTTCAATCAATACATCTATAGGCTGAAGAAGAAGACAAAGTCTTGCCGCCAAGCGATGCGAAGCGAGTGAGTGAGACGCGTATACAATGGTGAAGTGAGAGTCCGCAGACGCAGATACAGACAAGGAGCGGAGCTGAGGAGCGCGCGTGAGTTTTGCATTTGCATTATTTCATATGCCTACTTTGGCATTCGATGTGAGTTTTGCATTTGTCCTTCAAATGCAAAACTTACATCGGCTACTGGCAGAAGTTACCACCCAGCAGACAAAGTCTTGCCGCCAAGCGATTCATTGTGTTTCGCCATGATGTTTGGTGGAACCGTACGGAGGAGGGGTCTGAGCAATTGTGTTGCGATGTGTACCGGGTACGATGCGCCAAATGTTGTTATGTCGAAAGTTTGGTCGTGGAGGGTCTCCAGATCAATCTCCCTCTGGCACAGCATCGTTGGTCGTGTTGTTGGGTTTAACATTGCATCACCTCGCTTAACTGCCGTCTTTCTTCATATTCACTAAGTTTTTTAAGTGAATAGGCTTAATAAACTTCCGCGCTTTACCATCATCAATTGCATCACTGCTTAATATCAGGATTGCAGGCAGGCACTAGTTTATAAACATTAAAAGAAAAATAAATCTTTTGCTTTGAAAAGAATGTATTTTTTGTATCATTTCACCTGAGAAAAGTCGGATTTCATCTAGTTTTTCAATATTCATTTTATGTCGCAAATTCAAATAATCTACAAATACGACTGTCAACCCTTCCCGCGCTCAAGTGTGCTCTAAATAAGCTTACACAATTCGCTCGTAGGTAACCTACTGGACTAATAGCGAGCATCGCGGGGTTGAAATGTGTTTGCACAGTATTTCAGGCAAATGTTCAACATTCTACAACATGCGAGGTGAGGCAATTAAAAGACGAAGAGGTTACACGATGGGTTTATAACTTAAACCTTTGAGTGTTTAAATGCGTAATTCAAATAGTTGCATGGGTGTCCCGTTTGGTACCGGGCTTAGAATAGTACCATCCCATATCCTCCCGTGGGTGTCGTAAGAGGCGACTAAGGGAACTCTTACCAGGAAAGCGGGCAGCAGCACTTCTCTTGTGGAATATCTAATTACTGCGTCAGCAACTGCAACCCAACCTGCCTACTATGCGTGGGAATTACGGCAAACCCCCCTAAAGCAACGAAAGCCTTAAGGGAGGCCTTTGTACAGCAGTGTCTAAAATACCAGGAACAACCACAATCTTGCTGTACATCACAATCGTCTCCACAGAGTAGGCAACTCGTTCATGGGTCAATGTATACACTTTTACAACAAGCTTACCATGGACATTCGAAACTTACCCATTAAACGATTTAAAAACTATATAAAGGCTCCTATAACTGCTAACTATGCAAAAAGGGGTATTATGAAATCACAGATTATTTAGAAGACATTCAAGCTTGGGACTGAGCTGTTCGCTCTGCTAAGCATTTTTGATAAGTAATATGCGTAATTATGTTTTTTTTTATAATTATAAACTAGTGCTTGACTGCAATCCCGCCTGATGGTAAGCAGTGACGCAATCGTTGATGGTAAAGCGCACTAGTTTATTAAGCCTATTCACTTAAAAAACTAAGAAATAGGAAGGATGACGGCAGTTGAGCGAGGTGATGCAATGTTAAACCCAAGACCAACACGACCAAACGATGCTGCGCTAGAGGGAGATTGATCTGGAGACTCTCCACGACCAAACTCCCGACACAACAACATTTGGCACATCGTACTCGCCACACATCGCAACACAACTGCTCAGACCCGTCCTCCATACGGCTTCACCAGACATCATGCCGGAACACGACTAATCGCTTGGCGGCAAGACTTTGTCTGGTGGGTGGTAACTTCTGCCAGCTGCCGATGTTACGGCCGACCACCGAGAATATGTTACAATTGTGACATTTTAAACACTGTTTTTTAAGAACGTACAATAGTGTAAATATTTTTATTTTTAATGTCTGGACTTGAAAAAGACGATGATCCCTGAGTTTGTTTCCGCTATTTCTTCTTAGAGGTAGTCAGTTAGGAAATGCCGGCTCCATATAGTTTAAAAAAAAAAGACGTGTAAAAGTGGTCAGTGATCCTACTTGCATAATAAAAGATTTCATTTCAGTGGACCTCTATTGGCTGACACAGGCTTCCTCTCGGTTTGAGGGATTGGGTCGTAATCTACCACGCTGGCCCAGTGCGGGTTGATAGATGTCAGATGTCTTCGAAGTTTTGTCTCTAGGATATGCCTTCCCTTCAATCCCTTCAATTTGGTAGTAGTATGCATAGGTGAGTTGCCCAGTATAAAATTAGAATTTTTATAAGACTATACAATAAGTAAAGAAAACCCCGTCCGACCCATAAGGATAATAAAGGTTAGGTAAACACATGACCAAATACAATATGAAATTTTACATAATCATCATTTTGATATATTTTTTGTTCCGATCATTAATTCAAACTTCTCCAAAAATTTGTATTTTTTTAAATAGTGACAACACCATTTTTACTTTATTATTATGACTGAATAGGGATGCGACCGCGTGCCGCGTGCCCTGCCTCCCTTCGCCCGCGTATGTATTGCCTACTTGCCTACCACACATGTATTAAGTTACCTATTTTTGGGAAATATTTTTTTTTTTTTTAAAGTTTAGCCCGGCTTTGTAGGCATTAGTAGAATCAGTTATCGGTACCTAACAATACCTTCACGGATCGGACAGGATTTTCTTTACATATTGTTTTGAACTACGAATAATCTCTTTATGCCCGTCTCGATCAGTCAGGATGTTATTTTTAGTAATACAACTATAGTCCTTACTCCTATAATAAAAATAAAGCTGCATATTCAATAACCGTAAACATATTGATTCAATCGTAGCATCTCGTAGACGTTTCGTAGCACGTACTACATACGTAGCATACCGCGTAGCTGTGTAGCCTTGTCGTCACGTCACTGTAGCGTGCAGTGCAAGTAAATATGGTGCATAATCAACATGCTTACTTCACTTGAAATGCAATAACCTCGTGTACCTCATGAACTTTTGTTAGGTAGTAAAAAGCACAGGTCCGTTCGTGTGCGGAATACTGCAGCCACATTTGGGCTGATGCTGCAAAATGTCATCTCCATCCTTACATTGTTGACACTACTACGATTCGGACGAAGCGTTTCGCTTCCTCTTTTATACCGCGTACATCGAGGGACTGGAACAATTTGCCAGCGGCAGTGGTTCCGTCTGACTACAATTTAAGTGTCTTCAAGGCTAGAGTGAACAGGTTCTTAATAAACTAGCGCGCTTTACCATAATCGATTGCATCACTGCTTACCATCAGGCGGGATTGCGGTGAAGCACTAGTTTATAATTAGAAAAAAAAAATATATCCCCGCTCTGAACGGAAAGAAAGGGCGTGTCAGACTTTTACTGACTAAAGCCCAAGTCACTGCTTCTCTTTCGATAAACCTGCAGCTCTGGCAGGCATCGGTCCTACTGGAGCCGATCACATCGTACTGAAATCTATGTAAGACGCACATGTGGAACACAAACCTACCCTATCTACCTACCCCTTACTGCATAGTTGGCTTAATATATCTTGACCTATTTCTATGTGGGCACTAAACTTATTGTTAACTTTTTTAAAGAGGGGACTACAGTGCCGAGGAATTTGGTAAATTTGGTATTTGAATAAACTATTGCTGTCGTGCTGCTTCCAACCTGTAGTGTATGCGTTTTATCATTAACCACAGACAACACTGTCACTGTCAGACAGATAGCACTGTCTCGACCGCACCACGTCGATCATTCTTACGAGAGCCACGAGCGAGAGTAGACGTGTCGGAAGTCTGTCCGTTAAGTGCGTGTGCGAGCCTGTGATATTCAACGAAGCAAAGGTTTTACACAACCTCTCCCGGTAAAGTGCGAAAAGGATAGTTGCAGCTCAGGCTGATTTTACCTACAAAAACGTTGACCAAAAAACGATTCGTATTCCGCTGTTTTCTTTTTCAAAACATGACAGATCTCCATTATTTTTATATCAAAATTAAAAAAGTATAGCTATACTTCTATTAATTTATTTTTGTCAAAAACTTGTCACGTTTGTCTAATAGTCATCTTAACATCACGGTGAAAATGGGTTATTTATCGCGATTTTGAAGTATCATATTTCTTTTATTCATTAAGTTTTAGAAAAAATCAAATGATAATGGTACATATAATCACGGTGTAAAATTGTAGAAAAATATTTGCTCTAAAAGCATCATCCACAAAGAAAACAGCGGAATACGTTTGTATAGAGAAAGCACCACTATATTTCCCTCCTAATAATAATAATAAACACTTCAATAATAATTAGGCACAGTTGACGCAGTGGTTAAGTGATTGACTACTACGTCGCGTGTCGCGGGTTCATTTCTGTACGGAATCAATAAGTATGTGTGTGACCTACAAGTAGTTGTACCGGGTCTGGCTGTTTGTTTATGTGTTTTTTTTTTTATAAATTATAAACTAGCGCTTGACCGCAATCCCGCCTGTAAGCAGTGATGCGATCGTTGATGGTAAAGCGCGCTATTTCATTAAGAGTCTATTCACTCTAGCCTTGAAGACACTCAAATTGTAGTGTGACGGAAACACCGCCGCTGGCAAATTGTTCCAGTCCCTCGATGTACGCGGTATAAAAGAAGAAGCGAAACACTTCATCCGGATCGTAGTGGTGTTAATAACGTAAGGGTGGAAACACGCCGTACGACGGGTCGTCCGATGGTGGAACGGAGATGGGGGAATTAAATCATGCAATTCCCTTGCACAATCATCAGAATGCATCCTATAGAAGACCGAAAGGCTATTTTAAGCGCAGCCATAATACAGGAAAAATTCCTGTACTGAAGCGAAGTTTTCTAAAAAAAGAAAAAGTTTTCTCTCAAAAATGGCATTTTGTGGTCACTCGCAATGTACTAGATGTAGAATTAGTTTCCGCCGTTTTTTGAACATTTTGAGGAGCAATATCATGTAGAATAATTTTGTCACATCTGTACGGAGGACGGGTCTGAGCAGTTGTGTTGCGATGTGTGCCGGGTACGATGCACACAAATGTTGTTGTGTCGGGAGTTTGTTTAAACATTGCATCACCTCGCTCAACTGCCGTCTTCCTTCCTATTCACTCAGTTTTTTAAGTGAGACTTATTAAACTAGCGCGCTTTACCATCAACGATTGCAAAACTGCTTACCATTAGACGGGATTGCGATAAAGCATTATAAAAAAAAATAGTTGCGTTTTTTCTCTTCCTTCTATTTTCCTTCAATAATGCTTCAAATTCCATGTTTTCGTACGATTTCCGTCTTAAACTACGTTAACTGTCTTCAAAGTTTCTAAACTTTTGAAACGACTCAAGACAACTTCTCTCACTTAATGCAGCTTCACTATAAGCTTCTACAAGCAATCGATGGGCCTCAGCAGCAGATTTCTTCAAATTAAAGAAGTAACAAAAGTTCCCGCAAATGACACTTATACGGCACAAAACTTGTCATTTTTGCACAAAAATAAATATGTGATACTGATTGACTCTGTGTCACTAATACTCTAAGTGTATGTTTTTACCAGATGTCCGAACTTACGATATCACATTTTACATCTGACCATTTCAACCTCTGAGTGAAGATAGCCTCAGTGGCGTAGCGTTAGCGAACGCGGCCGCTGCGGAAGGAGGCGTGGGTTCGATCCCCGCGCAGTTCCAATATTTCTATGCGTGAATATGAATATTTGTTCCCAATGTAAGTTAGGTCACTTTAAACCGTTGGTCCCGGTTACCATACGAACATCTAATGGCAGTCGTTACGGGTTGTTGGAGCCCTCAAAAGTTCAACAATTAGTCTAAATGCAATGCTTTGATATCGCCTTCGGGTTGTGGAGGTCAGACAGCAGTCGCTTCACGGAAAATATCGAAGTTTAGCCAAAATCGGCAGTTGGACTGATAAAAGCGGACCCCAGACTCTAAAGCTGAAAAAGTATCGGATGCGACTGGGATTAACGCTGAGATGATGATGATGATGAGTGAGGACATCACTTGTAAAACGGCGGAAACTTAATTCTATATCTAGTATATTGCGAGTGACCACAAAATGCCATTTTTGAGAGAAAATACACTTCCCATTTTAGCACACCTTCTTTTACCCTATTTACTTATTAAAACCACGGTCTCTAATTGCACAAAAGCAGAGTTAAAATTCTACACCAACGACAATTTATTATAAGGAAACAAAAATCTCAAGGCGACCATCCAGTGTTGGTTTACTAAAATTAAGTAGGACCTAAGTAACCAGCAAAAACTGGTTTAATCTGCTCCTAACCAAACAATACCGGAATGGAGGGAAATGGCCGTTTGTGGAATTATAAAGCGAATGCACACAGCTCGGAACCAAATGGACTCAAACAGATACCAATAAATGTTGCTTTAATAAAAGTTTGGTTCTTTTTAGTGTGCCGTAACGAGGAAATGTGCACGGTTCTTTGTTTGGGTTGTTTCAGAAGTTAATTTGTTTCTGCATCAGTCTTCGAATGTTTTCTCTTTGGAGATGGATAATTTTCCCGTTTTTGAATTAATATAGAATGTATTGAGGTGGTCTTAGAAATAGCTGTAATGTAATAATAATAAATAAATAAAATAATAAATATATACGGACAAATCACAGCCAGCCCCAATGTAAGTTAGAGACTAGTGTTATGGGATACTAATTCACCGATAAGTACTATAGTTATAATAGATACATATTGTTACGGGCTAGGGGTACTTAAACGCCGGTTAAGGGTTACGAAGTTTATTGGCAACGAAGGTACAGTCGATTGTAGGCAATGACAAGTAGAACGTAGCTGACGTTGCACCGAAGTCTTCTCTTACGTCCACGACGTCCGTGTTGTAAACACACAATAACAATAACATAGATGTTTCTTCACGTAGTACTTACAGTTCTCGTTACAGTTGTCGCGGTAGGTATTCTCAATTATCGCTTCTTAACTGTCGCTGTTTTCGTATCGCTAGTCGAGTGTAGACTGACTGTGCGCTGGCGTCGCGGCGCCTTATATAGCCCAGCTGATCGAACATTCCAGATTCCTCCAGACGTAATAATAATAGCACATAACTTCGAGGTCACTCGGAAGTACCTACGGTAATTCCCGGAAACGGGTTTCTAGAAATTTCGATGTCGACACTTTGTTGACAAAACTGTTGAGACCTGTACCATTCGATAGGCCGTCCTAAGTCTAGCAATGCGTTTTATTATTGTACCTAGAAAATGTCTAGATCTAGGAAAAATAGGGCTTAAAAGTGACACACTGCATGTCACGCGATATTGAACCTTATGTCATCGACATAAGGTCCATTCGTAACAATATATAGATAAACATCCAAGACCCAGGCCAATCAGAAAAAGATCGTTTTCCATCATGACCTGGCCGGGGATCGAACCCGGGGCCTCCACGTCGCAGGCAGGCGTGTTGACCGCTGCGCCAAGTAGGTCAGAATAAGCATTTTATGACTGTTAGGTGCTATTCTGATAATATTCCATGACACCAGGACTTCCATGATATATTACTTATCCACAGTTAGCTCACAGACATAAATCTCAACTTTAATGCTAATTTTCGACGACTTAATAAAATCTCTACGTTAGGAACTTTCCTAACAAAATGGCGCCATTATGACTTTCCAATGGTCAATGAAAAAAAATTAATATAATTTCGCAAAAAAGTAAGTTACCTCCTTAATACATTTACGGTAGGTAATACATGCGCGGGCGAAGGGAGGCAGGGCACGCAGCCGCATCGCTAATCGCTCATAATAAGACCGTCAAAAATGGTGTTGTGACTTTTTAAAAACTTACAAAATTTTGAGGAAATTGGATTTAATTCGCGGAAAAAAAAAGATTATTTCAAAATTCATTAGCATTGCTACTAGGATGATTATGTAAAATTTCATATTTTATTTGGTCATGTGTTTACCTAACATTTATTATCCTTATGGGTCGGACGGGGTTTTCTTTACATATTGTATACATATGTATATGAGGAACGTAAGGCTTAATATAGCCTAGCACTTAATGTAACCATTCGTGGAAGGCCTTACGCCTATAACAGTCTAGTTACAGAACTAGTTTATAATACCTTGTGTATTTAATAACATTCAAGGATTTATACACAACTAGCTTTCCGCCCGTGGCTTCGCCCGCATGGTATTCGGTTATATCGCGCTTTTTCTCATTTTCGGGGATTAACTATCGTATAATTTAGCTTCTAGGTTTATATTTGCATATTCGTTTGCAATATATTACCTTGTTTTAAACGACACACAGCGCCATCGTTCACCGAATTAGTATGAAGCTAACAATATTTTTGTTTTCCATCAGGAAAATCATTTTTTTCCGAGATTAAAAGTACATTGTTATTTATTCCGGATTTCTAACTTAACGTTTGCAAAATTTCAAAGAAATCGGTTCAGCAGTTACGGCGTGAAAGCGAAACAAACAAAACAAACAAAGAAATACACTCACTTTCCGATTTATAAAGTAAGGATGTTTACATAGCCTCCTCATCTTTTTAATTGCTGAAATGGAAGTAATCTAATTATTGTTATTTTAGAAACTATTAAAAATAAAGTAATAACACCAAAAGTTATAGGTACACACCATAAAAAACAAAATAATTAGACTGACATTATTATTTTTGGAACTGGTAACACCGACATAATGAGATCAACATTTTTATTCAAGTACTATTAAAAATAAAATAATAACACCAACAGATTTATTGAAACACCATTAAAAACAAAATAATACGACTAATATTATTATTTTGGTACTACTAATATTTTTCTAAATCCATCATCATCACCATCTCAGCGTTAATCCCAGTCGCATCCGGAGCTTTTCAGCTTTGGAGTCTGGGGTTTAGCCAAAATTAGCAGTTTGACTGGTAACTCAGACCAGACAAACTGCTAATTTTGGCTAAACTTCGATATTTTCCGTGGAGTGGCTGCCATCTGACCTCCACAACCCGAAGGCGATATCGAAGCATTGCAGTGAGACCAATTGTTGGACTTTTGAGCGTTCCAACAACCCGTAACGACTGCCATTAGATGTTCGTATGGCAACCGGGACCAACGGCTTAACGTACTTTCCGAGGTACGACCAGACCAGTGCAAATATCCATATTCATGCATACAAATATTTGCATTGCTCTGGGATCGAACCCGCGCCTCCTTGCGCAGCGGCCGCGTTCGCTACCGCTACGCCACAGAGGCTGTCATTTTTCTAAATCCGTATACCGTATTTTTGCAACTCAGTCACTGAAGCAGAAAGTTTTCGCTGAAAACTTCCCTTAAAGTACTAAAGAGTACAAGTTGTAATGAATAGAATAAGTTTCTTTGAAACACATGGCAATATGGCAGGCGGAACGGAGAGGCGATACACGAGAACGCTATATTGTTTTTTGTTTTACAAGTTCCTTTTGCAGATGATTTTAGAAACCTTGTTATTATGTAGGTATCTTTTAAAACAAGGCTATCATTGTATTATACAGTCGTTTGGCCGATTTAACACAGAATGGAACGTTGGTGTAATCCAAAAACTTTATATCCGATTGTTTATTAGATTAAGCGGAATATTTTTAAACAGTGTTAAGAATTTTTTTCCTCATATTTTTTTAAATCTAAGCTCCTGCTATCTAATCTCTTCAACACCCGTGGTTGATTAGTAGAGGCAGTAAGGCATTAAGTCCGCCTTTGTACATTTCATCGTGCGAAAGTGTAAATAAATGAATTAATAAAAATCTATCCAACAACATACATACAGGTCAGGTAGACTAGTAGCTTAGTACCTTACCCATTAATCCAGGAAGGCTTTAGGTCATATAACATCACGCTGCGACCAATAGGAGTGGAACATAACTAAATCCAAGCGAACGAAGTCGCTGGAGGCCGCTAGTAACAGATATAATGACGAACAAACGAAGAAATCTCAGTCATATAAATTGGCAAAAAATGCGACATCATCAAACCAGGAAGAATATGAATTATTATTTCACCACATGTATGCGCGACGAAGTTATGCGCGAACAAACATAAAAAAAAACATATATACGGTCGAATTGAGTAACCTCCTCCTTTTTGAAGTCGGTTAAGAAGACCGATGCTGCTAAATTGTCACAATACAACACAACTTGTAGTACATTAACTACAGCAAAATTGACCATGATATGCATAATTCATACTCAATTCAAAATCAAAGCTTTACCCAATTCCAATTACCTAAATATCCATTAAACAGATAGTGCCCATATTTCATTCCAAGTGACGCTTAGTCAAAAAGCTGAATCTAATACGCGATTAACCCTTCAACTGCTCGCGTGGGTCGCAACGATTTCACATGAATGGTGGAGGGTTAGGCCGGGATAGTGGACTGGCGTTAATCGGGACGTTATCGCCCAAGAGCTACAAAAGATGGGATGTCTTTATTTTCTAATAAATTTAACACACATTTTATATATTTTCCGGTGGGATTAGTTGGTGTAACGGTGTATGTATTTTTGTGTTTTGTAGGGAGTAAGGTTGTTGTTTACAAGGTATAGGTGTCTAAGTAAATATATGGGGTTGCGAATTTTACTTTTTTTATAATTATAAACTAGTACTTGACTACAATCCCGCCTGATGGTAAACAGTGATGCACTTAATAGATTTTCTTTCTGACTTTGGGGATACACATACCTAAATATATAAAATTATAAGTATGTGTAAATATATGAGGTATGTAAAGGTTTAAACATTTATATGTCTAATTTCTCAAATCAAAGCTTATTTATTATAAGCTTTGCACATCAGGATAGCGACTAGTTAGTGATTTAGTGTGTGAATGTTTATACGAATATATCTTGTAGGGAAACAGGGTTTTATAAAGTAAAGCACAGACAGACAAGACTACATATTTAATTTCAATTTAGGCCTGTCAGAAATTCATCAGAAATCTAGTTGTCCGTTCGCAAGCTAGGTCATTCAAGGAGAAGAACCGGACAAGAAACTCCTTGGAAACAGATATCAACATATTCTATCAATATGTTTCTTTCTTTGTCAATGTTATCTTTAAAATACACTAACTTCTACCTCTTGGACAACAGTCCAAGAGAACTCAGAATTATAACAATATAATGCCATTAACTATTCCTAACCTACCATCAGGTCATCAAATGACCTCTCCCACTCGTAGCGAAGCGGGAGGGTGTCAGATTTTACTGACCAAAACCCATCCGTGTTCCTTCACTTGCATGTATGCCAGGTCCACGGTTTCTCTTTTGATCAACCCGCAACCCTGATACGCAAATATCCTGCCGTACAACAATAATTAATATCAATATCGTAGGCAATACCTTCGGTAGCCGGCAGAAGTTACGCACCCACCAGACAAGTTTTGCCGTCAAGCGGTTCGTCGTGTTCCGGCATGATGGCTCGTGAAGGCATATGGAGGACGGAGTCTGAGCAGTTGTGTTGCAATTTGTGCCGGGTACGATGCGCCAAATGTTGCTGTGTCGAGAGTTTGATCGTAGAGGGTCTCCAAATCAATCTCCCTCTGGCGCCTCCCTCTAGTGCAACATCTTTGGTCGTGTTGTTGGGTTTAACATTGCATCACCTCGCTCAACTGCCGTCTTCCTTCCATGATAAACTAGCGCGCTTTACCATCAATCATTACATCACTACTTACCATGAGACTGGATTGCGGTTAAGCAATAGTTTATGATTACGAAAAAAAAATATGCTAGAACGACCAAGATTTTAAATCTTACGTCGTTAATCTGCTGCGGTGAAAACACTTTTAACACAAACATGTTTATGGGGGACATACTGGAATTGGCACAAACACCCCAAGGTGAAAGGTGGAATAATATGGACTGCAGAAACAAAAATCAAATGACTTTACTCTTGGTAATCACAATTCCCAATATAAAGTCATATATACATAGTCACTGAAATTAAACGAATTTTACGAAAACACAGTCACAGAAATCAAATGACTTTTACACACACACATAGTCGCAGAAATAAAATTACTTTTACACACATACATAGTCGCAAAAATTGAATGACTTTTACATACAATTATAGTCACAGAAATTAAATGACTTTTACATACAATTATAGTCACAGAAATTAAATGACTTTTACATACAATTATAGTCACAGAAATTAAATGACTTTTACATACAATTATAGTCACAGAAATTAAATGACTTTTACATACAATTATAGTCACAGAAATTAAATGACTTTTACAAACACACAGTCACGGAAATAAAACGACTTTTACACACACATATAGTCGCAGAAATTTTGATAGCCTCTGTGGCGTAGCGGTAGCGAACGCGGCCGTTGCGCAAGGAGGTGCGGGTTCGATCCCCGCACAGTGCAAATATTTGTATGCATGAATATGAATATTTGCACTGGTCTGGTCGTGCCTCGGAAAGCACGTTAAGCGGTTGATCCCGGTTGCCATACGAACATCTAGTGGCAGTCGTTACGGGTTGTTGGAGCCCTCAAAAGTCTAACAATTGGTCTAACTGAAATGTTTCGATATCGCCTTCGGGTTGTGGAGGTCAGACGGCAGTCGCTTCACGGAAAATGTCGAAGTTTAGCCAAAATCAGCAGTTAGACTGGTAAAGCGGACCCCAGACTCCAAAGCTGATAAAGCTGCGGATGCGACTGGGATTAACGCTGAGATGATGATGATGATGATATAGTCGCAGAAATTAAATTACTTTTACATACAATTATAGTCACAGAAATTAAATGACTTTTACATACAATTATAGTCACAGAAATTAAATGACTTTTACAAACACACAGTCACGGAAATAAAACGACTTTTACACACACATATAGTCGCAGAAATTTTGATAGCCTCTGTGGCGTAGCGTTAGCGAACGCGGCCGTTGCGCAAGGAGGTGCGGGTTCGATCCCCGCACAGTGCAAATATTTGTATGCATGAATATGAATATTTGCACTGGTCTGGTCGTGCCTCGGAAAGCACGTTAAGCGGTTGATCCCGGTTGCCATACGAACATCTAGTAGCAGTCGTTACGGGTTGTTGGAGCCCTCAAAAGTCCAACAATTGGTCTAACTGCAATGCTTCGATGTCGCCTTCGGGTTGTGGAGGTCAGACGGCAGTCGCTTCACGGAAAATGTCGAAGTTTAGCCAAAATCAGCAGTTAGACTGGTAAAGCGGACCCCAGACTCCAAAGCTGATAAAGCTGCGGATGCGACTGGGATTAACGCTGAGATGATGATGATGATGATATAGTCGCAGAAATTAAATTACTTTTACATACACGTATCATCATAATCACCCTATAATATTCCCACTGTTCACAGGTCATAGGCCACCTCTCGGTGAGAGGCAGTGGACGGTAATCTACCACGCCTAGTGCGGGTTGGTAGATGTCATGTCTTAGATTGTTTTCTTTTTTGGCTTTAAGACATGCTCCCCTCACGGTGTTTTCCTTCGACGTTTTGAGAGCAGTGGTGATGAAATAATTTACACTAAGTAAAGCGCCTGATGGGGTACCCACGACCGACAACTTGTAAATCGTGGCCGATACCAAAAGGCCACCGCTGAAATTAAATGACTTTTACACAAACGTATAGTCACAGAAATAAAATGACTTTTATGCACACACATAGTCACAGAAATCAAAAGACTTTAACACACGTGATTACAGAAATAAAAAGACTTTTACACACATATATGGTCACAGAAATCAAAAGACTTTTACCCACACACATATAGTCACAGAATTCAGATGAATTTTACAAACATGTCTATTTACAGAAATCTAATGACTATTCTGTTAGGAATCACAATAGAAAAGTCATTTGATTTTTGTGGTATACGTAAGTACCCCACGAGAGAGATCACAGAAAGTTGGTAAATAGAATATTAGTAGTAGAAAAAGATAAATCCGCCAAATTCAAGTCGCACACGCTCATGAAGGATTCCGTAACGTGAGTCAAAAAAAACTGTAAATACACATTATTACACAGATAATAGAAATAAACTGTCTATAATAAAACAATTTTTAGAAATTTCCTTTCAAAAACTATATATAGACGTATGTGTGTACGTGTGTATGTATAGACAACAGTAGGTAAAACTACCCGAAACTATCAGATATTCCCAATGAACCTTGAGCCTTAGTAAGCCATATAGTTGAAAATCTAATAAAGAAAGGAGATGTTTCAAAAATGTATGGAGCCTGGGCCAGCTCATTGTACACTTAATGCTAGGTATAGTTACGCTATAGTTAACTGTTTTTAATGTTAATTTCCTATATTTTGGCTTAGTTTTTATACAGATTCAATTTAACTCGGTCAAGGAGTACAACACAACTACTAATAAATATGGTGGTCAGCAATAAGCGAAATAAAATTTTGACAGTGACATTTGATTGACGTATCATGTATCTAAGGCTATCGTATTTATATTATCTACCATATGACTGTTCGCAGTCATATGGTAGATAATATAAATCAAAAAACATTAATTCCGAACATACGGCCCATTAAATAAACACAATGAACTTAAAATCAACACTCGACACGAACACAACGGGAAAATAGAACTGTCAAAGTCGCCAATCAAACGTCATAAAAAGTGTCATGTCTACCTTAATAAAGGGTTATCTCACTAAAAAACGTTTTAAATAATTAATTTTATTATATATCGTTTTAAATTTAATCGTTGCCCCACTCTAGGAATTTCTCCTGTATCGTGGGTGCTTTTACAAAACATCCAAACCCGGAACAACTACTTGTAGATAATATTTGTTCTTTGCGGGAATCGAACCCGCGACACGCAGCGCAGCGGTCAATAGCTTAACCACTGCGCTAACCGTATAGTAAAAAACAACTTGAAGAAAACAGCGCTGTTTTCTCTAAAAGCAGTCTAAAAGCAGATCGACAATTTCAATTGCTTATGCAACGTATAAAGAGCCACAAGGTAATTTTGTACGTCGGTACTAAATTATCTTGTGGCTTTCAGAAACTCGGTCCGCTTTGGTCGGTGGATTTCTGTGAAACTCAGGTACGCGTGTGTACCTGAGTTTCAGTCTGAATCTCAGACAGGGCTGAGTTCTTGTTGTCTCCAGCAATTAGTGTAAACACCATCGACCTACAACCGTGAGGGCACTTCACTGCAGCCCGCTCTACCTTGGATTGTACCTTAGTGATAAGCGGTAGCGATAGCGGGAATATGGTAACGTTAATTTTTACTGAACGTTGTTCAAATTACTCTTACATATTATTACAGACCTTGCTTCTTTGGCCTAACCTTGGCCACCAAAAGCTCATACTTTTAGTCCATCGGCCATACGATATGTTTATGGATAGTATTGACTACTGGCAGGCACCGGCCTCCTTGTATATATGTTTTTTATACCTTTTTAAATTACGAGTAGTTTTTGATAGATTTGTTTTTGTCTGTCAAGTTAGTCTGCCTAGTTAGCTTGCGAATACAACATTGTAATTAAAAATATACGTGTTTTCATCAGAAATAATCTCCATTACAGTCCATTCTCTCACTAGTTATCATTTGGTCCATTCTTGCCGTACTTTGACCATTCACCGACATTTTCCAGACTTATATTTTTGACATAAGTAATTATAAATTTTTATTCCATTTAGAAACATTACCTACATTATTTTACATACATATTCATCATGGTGGAAACACGTAGCAAGACAAAGGCAGACCAATCGGCTACGGAAGCTTGCCGGGTGCAGCGCGAACGACGCGATCGTTCACCGTGCAGCGCCCGGTTGGTTTCAGCCACAACTAACGACGAAGCTTCGGCACCTCCTGGTAGCTTGAGCATACAAACACCGGGCAACACCCCCAAGTAGCGAACCACAACCTGGTCCCGCCGCAGAATGCTCGAATGCTCAGACTATCTCGCATAAGCAAGGGGATGCCAAAGCACCGTCGAAATCGTCCAGGGTTCCTAGCAATCAGCTGCGCAGTCCGCGCACACATTCTTCACGTTCAACTGCAACCATCCGCGCCCAAAAACTTGCTATAGAAGCAGAAGCGATGCGGCGCAAAGTGGAGCGCGAGCGTGAACTAGCACACCTGGAGGCTCAAGCCGAGCAGATGGAGCTGGAAGCAAGACTCGCCGCCCTAGAAACATCAGATAAGTCTACTTACTGTCGTAGGTCGTATATTTCCGATCATAATACTGAAAATCGCACCGCGGCTTGGGTAAATGAACAGAATGCCAACGAGGCAACAACGGCTAACGAAAACTTGCCTGGTGAGGCTGCAGCTGTCACCTTGAGTGATCCTTTAGGACTTCATCTACAGCTGGCCGCCCCCACCAACACAGCAGCTTTCAACATGGCCAATGTCTACCAGGCGTCCCATTCTAAACCTACCATAGCCGTTTTAAACAACAACCATTGTAAACCGGCCCCTGGACTGCCATCTGATCCTCCATTTTTGGACCCCATTACAAAGCTCGCTCACGAAATAAACGCCCTCTCTAACAGGCCAAAGAAACTTGAACTGATTACGTTCTCAGGTGAAGTCGCCCAATGGATGGCTTTTAAAAGTAGCTACGAGAGAACTAAATCAATTTTTTCCCCTTCAGAGAACTTAGATCGATTAAACGTCGCCGTCCGCGGACAAGCATACCAGTCCGTCGCGTCGTTAATGTGGACCAGCAGCGACCCCGACGATATCGTAAAGGCTCTAGAGCAGACATACGCTCGCCCGGAGCTCCTGGTAGCCCGCGAGATCGCCGAACTACGCAACAGTCCAAAGCTAAGTTCCCCTAATGATTTAAACAGTTTAGCTAACAAGCTACGTAATTTTATAACGACCCTGACGCTACTTAAACAAAACGAGTATTTGTCGTCGCCGGAACTCTTTCGGTGCATTTTGGTGAAGTTGAACGAGCACACTAGAGCCCGTTTTACAGACTTCGCCTCAACACACGAGCAACAAAATCGAACAAAGCTCGAACTGTTGTCACATTTCCTTTTGGATGAGGCGGACAAACAACTGAAATTTAATTTTGTTGCTGACATTGCCAAGACGCAAACTCCACCAATGCATCCGAATTTGCACCGAATTTACGCTCCAAAATTTACTCCTAAAAAGGAAACAGTGCACGTTACATTATCTAGCAAAACAACATTTGAGCGTTGCGTATTTTGCAAACAAGGGTCTCATAACATAAAAAACTGCAAGAATTTTTTAACCCTAACAATAGACGATAGATGGCGCTGGGTCCGGCAATCTAAAATATGTTATCGTTGCTTAAAGTCAAACCGGCACACGTGGAATAGTTGCCGAGCAAAACATTGTGGAGTTGATGGATGCCCTAGACGTCACCATGCGCTTCTCCACGGCACAGGGACAGTCAACGCCGAGGCTACCGCAAGACAATGCAACAGCACTCAAATTTACCCTGACGATCTCACGCATTCCGTCAGGATAAATAATCCTGCTGACAAAAACATTGAATTTTCCGACAAAGTTACGAACACTACTGATTGTTTATTTAATGCTACAGGATCTTTCCTGTCGACTTCAAAACAACGTCCCCGTGGCCTGCTGAAAGTGGTACCGGTCGTCGTCGAGGGTCCTGCCGGTGAGTTTGAGACGACAGCGCTTCTCGACGAGGGCAGCGTTTCAACATTTATCGCCGGAGAAATAGCAGCTCGCATCGGCGCGAAGCCCACTGCCAAGGAACATATTCGCATAGAAGGTGTGAGCGGTATGACCAAAGATCTAGATGTAAGTCATGTCAACTTCTATATTCGTGGGCGCAATCAATCCGATCGTTACCTGATTGAACATGCAAAAGCTATGACTCCTTTAGGACTCCGCGCACGATATCCTGATACGATTAATCTCACAGATTATGAGCACCTGTTCGATTTGTCTGATGAACTTACACGGACTAACGTTCCACCTACCGTCCTAATCGGCGCGCCTGATTGGTACTTATCTTTAAGTCGTGAAGTACGTTGTGGCAAACAGAATGATCCTGTTGCCTCAAAGACTGCATTAGGCTGGGTACTTCACGGTGCACATTCCGTGTCATCAACGCCTATTCAATTTGTCAACCATGTCACAGAAGATTTAGACCTTCTGATAAAAAGTCAATACGACATCGATGCCTTGGGTATAACAAATAAGACTCCTTGTCAAAGCAGCGACGATCAACGAGCCGTGGATATTATCGAATCTTCTGCTCATCAGCTCGAGGACGGCCATTTCGAAGTTGGCCTTCCTTGGAAGGAGAAATTGCCGAAAACCATACCCGACAGTTATCCGCAGGCCCTGTCACGTTTTAAGGCTCTTGAACGACAAATGTCAAAAGACCTAGAGTTTTCTGCAGCCTTTCAAAAATTTTTAGACGACATGATCAGCAAGGGTTACGCCGAAGAGTGCGATCCGGAGACCTATCATCAACGATTACCGACAAACATTCATTGTGTCAACACAGACGGTACAATTCGCTGGTACTTGCCAATTTTCGGAGTTTTTCACCCACAGAAAAAGAAGTTAAGAGCAGTACACGATGCAGCAGCGACTACAAAAGGCGTGAGCCTTAACAGTTTGCTTTTGCAGGGTCCCGATCTATTGTCTCCCCTTCTTGACATTTTGTTCCGCTTTAGAGAAGGTGCCGTGGCTTTAAATGGTGACATCAAGGAGATGTTTCCTCAGGTGAAGATTATCAAGAGTGACAGGGACGCTCAACGTTTTCTCTGGCGAGACAAAGATGGCCGTATTAAGGAATACAGAATGTCGTCCATGATTTTCGGTGCAGTTTCAAGCCCCTTTATCGCTCTCCATATCAAAAATAAAAATGCAAAAATGCTTGAAAAGGACTACCCCGCTGCCTGTAAAGCGATCATAGATGACCATTATATGGACGATTATTTAGGAAGCCTGTCTAATATAGCTGACGCAGCCCAACTTGCCGTAGACGTCGTCACAGTACACAAGGCTTGTGGTTTCGAAATGCGGGCATGGACATCCAATTATCCAGGAGCGTTGTCACTCGTCCCAAAAAAATTTCGAAGTGACGCTACTTCAGATGTTTACCTGCCTCCTTGTAGCGACATAGGTGTCTTAGGTGTTAAATGGAACCCTGGACAAGACTTACTAGGCTTTCGTGCGGTACCCCAGATAACGAAGGGCGTTTCAACCAAACGTACTCTATTATCAAATGTTATGAAAGTGTATGACCCTCTCGGACTATTGATGCCGGTTGTCATCTGGGGCCGTATTTTGATTCAGAGATTATGGCGAGCAGGGGTTGACTGGGACTCGCAATTGTCCGAACCGTACGTTACTGAGTGTGAGAACTGGTCCACTCAGCTGCGCGTCGCGGCCGACATCAAAATCCCTCGCTGGTATATGACTAAGCCAGATTTGTTAGACGTTCAGCTACACGTAGTTGCCGATGGGGGCGAGCAAGCCTACGCCTGTGTTGCCTATTGGCGTTTCACTTACATTGACAACTCCGTGTCAACGATGCTCATCGGCAGCAAAGCTCGCGTCTCCCCTCTTAAACCCGTTTCAATTCCTCGCTTAGAATTGCAAGCAGCGCTTATTGCGTCTCGATTTGCGCAAACAATTTTAGGAGCTCATCGTTTTAAGCCCTCCGCAACCACCTTTTGGACAGATTCGACAACCGTCCTTAAGTGGATCCGTAGTGACGCTCGAGCCTTCAAGCCGTTCGTGGCACACAGGTTGGGAGAGATACGGGAAACCACAAATCCATCCAATTGGAGATGGATCCCTACCTCTTTCAACGTCGCAGACGACGCGACAAAACCAAAACACTTAAAATTTACTGAGAGTCACCGGTGGTTCACAGGCCCGCAGTTTCTCATTAAACCATCACACACTTGGCCGACCGAACGCACCACTGTGGAGGAAGAGAACCCACCCGATCCTGAATTAAAATCTAATCTGGTGGTTCTGCTCCTCGACGTGACATCCTCGAATTCAGTTCCCGAGCCGTCGCGTTTCAGCTCTTGGCTGCGTTTACTTCGCGCAACCGCCCGTGTTCTCCAGGGCGCACGACTGTTTCGGCTTAAACTGTCTCGACCAATAGATCTAAATTCTAAATTATATCTAGACAGCACGACGTCCCCCCACCGACTTCATGCAACAGACATCATGGAAGCGGAGAAGATGTTGGTACGTCAAGCCCAGACAGAGAGTTTTCCTGACGAATTGGTAGCCTTGCGATCTTCGAAGCCAGTGCCCAAGGACAGTCGAATTAAGAAACTCGCACCTTTAATGGACAATGAAGGTCTACTAAGATTAAACACGCGTATAAGTTCTGCGCCGGGAGTAGATGATGAGATAAAATCACCGATGATCCTCGACGGTCTTCACCACGTTTCACGACTTATAATTCTTCATGAACACATCAAAGCTTCACATCAGTTCAACGAGCTTGTTTTGAATGAACTTCGTCAAAGGTATTGGATCCTGAGGGCCAGAGGAACAATTCGAAGCGTAGCGAGCGCCTGTTTGAAGTGCAGAAGGTGGAGCCGTCAACCTACCCAACCTCAGACTGGCGATCTACCGACAGAACGTTTGGATCACCATAAAAGGCCCTTTTGTAGGCCTCGATTATTTCGGACCGATCCTGGTGAGCATACACAGACGCAACGAAAAACGATACGTCGCATTGTACACATGTCTATCGACCAGAGCACTTCACTTAGAAGTTGTCAACTCGCTCTCTTCCAATAGCGCCATCATGAGCCTCCGACGTTTTATTGCTCGACGAGGATCACCCACGACTATAATTTCAGATAATGGAACAAACTTTGTCGGAGCATCCCGAGAACTACGCGCACTCCACGATGAATCGGTAATCGAGTACGCAACAAACCACAAAATCAACTGGCGATTCATTCCACCCGCATCTCCATTCATGGGTGGAGCCTGGGAGCGATTAGTGCGGACCGTAAAAACAGCGCTCAGATCTTGCCTTAATCAACCACTGAAGGAAGAAGTCTTATCTACACTTTTACTTGAGGCCGAGGCAATAGTAAATTCTAGACCGCTCACCTACGTCGCTTCTTCTCCAGACGCACCGGAGGCCCTGACGCCATTTCACTTTATCTTGGGCTCTTCATCGGTCGTACCATGGACCTCGTCTTTGACAGATTCAGACCTAGTCCGGCAATGTGATTGGCGGAGAACTCTGCGCCTTGCAGACCAATTCTGGGCACGATGGCTACGCGAGTACCTGCCCACGCTTCCACCGAGAGGTCCCAATACCAACGCATCGAATCTTGGCGAGGGTGACGTGGTGCTAATAGCAGACCCTACCCTTCCTCGTGGCTTGTGGCCTCTAGGAAGGATAGTAAAAGTGTACATAGGACCTGACGGAGCGGTCCGTGTAGCCGACGTGCACACCAAAGGAGGCGTGCTGCGCAGACCGGTCCGTAAACTCATTTTGATGGAGGCCGCATCCCTGCCAGCAGCCACCAGTTGTTAGTGTGCCACTGGGGGTCCGGTATATTGACTACTGGCAGGCACCGGCCTCCTTGTATATATGTTTTTTATACCTTTTTAAATTACGAGTAGTTTTTGATAGATTTGATTTTGTCTGTCAAGTTAGTCTGCCTAGTTAGCTTGCGAATACAACATTGTAATTAAAAATATACGTGTTTTCATCAGAAATAATCTCCATTACAGTCCATTCTCTCACTAGTTATCAGATAGTAATTTTCTCTGGAAACAATATAAGTTTATTTAATTTCTAGTATTATCCCGTGTTTTACCACAATTCCGTACGATACCAGGCTAAGAATAGTACCAACTCATATCTTCAGCTCTTTTCCTGTGGAATATCAAATTACTGCTATCCCCAACCCGCCTGCCAAGCGTGGGGATTATGGCAACACAAAGCAATGATGATGCCTTTATGCTTTCAGCATAAAGGCATCATCATAGGCTGCAGAAAAATTTATAGTAAAAGTTTATGCTATTTTAATACTTCGCAGATCGTAGTACCAAGTAGAAACATTCAACTATGTTATCCAGAAAGAATGGTTTTTTATTTGGAACACGTAGAAAATACATCATTTAACAACAATAACAGTTAAGCAAACCAATTAAGAATTCACAAATTTACACTCAAAGCGACCAATAAATCTCGGTAAAATGCTACGATATTTTAATTGCAGTTAGTTCTACCATCCCCTATAAGTTCACCCCATTTCACGCCGATTAACAGTTTGTCCGTTTGTCTGAAGGTGAAGGAAAACATCTTGAGGAAACCTGGACTTTAAGTCTGAAATCGCCAACCCGCATTGAGCAAGCGTGGTGATTACGCTCAATCCTTCTCTGTATGAGAGGAGACCTGTGCCCAGCAGTGGGACGATAAAAGGTTGTTGATGATGATGATGATGAACAGTTTGACTATTCATCATCATCATCATCATCACCCTCTACTCGTCCACTGCTGGACATAGGCCTCCTTCATGGCACGTCAACAAGCTCGATCCTGAGTAGTTCTCCGCCAGCCACTACCAGCCAACTTTTTGATGTCGTCGCTCCATCTCGCCCAAGGGCTTCCTACGTTACATTTGCCGAGAGGCGGTCTCCACTCGAGGACTCGTTTACCCCATCGGTTGTCGGTCCTGCGGCATAATATGTGACCAGCCCATTGCCACTTCAGCTTGCTAATCTTCACAGCTATGTCGGTGACTCTGGTCCTCTGTCGGATCACCTCATTTCTGATGCGGTCCTTCAGAGAGACGCCCAACATAGCCCGCTCCATAGCTCGCTGAGCGGCTCCGTAAGTCATGACGGGTAGGATGCACTGGTTGAAGATTTTAGTCTTCAAACATTGGGGTATGGGCGACGAAAATACCCGACGAAGTTTACCAAATGCTGCCCATCCCAGCTGGATCCTCCTATTTGCCTCCTTCTCGAAGTTGTTTTTTCCCTAATTGCAACGTTTGCCCGAGGTATACATATTCTGAAACACCTAAAACACCTGAACACTGACTATTATTTTGTCCAAATCGCTTCAATTACCACTAAAAGTTCTCCCTTAGCTCTCGTCAGTAAATGCAGGGAACTTGCACCGCACGCTTGTTTGCTCCACAAATACGTCTACAGAAATAGGGGTATATTTCTAATAAAAAATAATTTTATATATACATATCCAACCTCTAATGTTCCCACTCCTGGTCCACTGCGAATGACAATGCCCAAAGGCTTTCGTTGCTTTTATGGTTGCCGTAATCCCCACGCTTGGCTGGCGGGTTGGGGATGGTACTGATTTGCTAATCCATAGGAGAAGCGCTGCTGACAGCTTCCTGGTGAGAGTTCCCTTAGTCGCCTCTTACGACACCCACGGGAAGATATGGGTTGGTTACTATTCTAAGCCCGGTACCACACGGGTGTAAATTAATATAAAACCTCCAATAATAGCGAATTCATCATTCACCTAACTGACTCGTCATGTCATTGTGCTAACTTTTTAAAGAACACATTGATATTTAAATATTTTATTCGGAAAAAATATTGTACTCCGTTTTAAATAAAACATTTTTGGAAATAACTTACTTTCCAAAGAGAAAATCCATTTATAATAAAAGATGGCGATCTTAATGCTGGTTTTAATTCTACAAATAGATAAAAGATATTACCCAAGAAAAGGCTGCGGTAAAATAAAAACAAAAATTATGAAAGACGAGATTAAGAGGAGTTGTCAGGTGACAGTCGCAAGCTTCCAGCTTGTACCCAGCTGAATAAAGGTTAGATAAAAATTGTGTGCATTTATGTGGCGGGAGTCTTTTATATCTCAAGGAAAATTTTGTATGAATATTATTTACCTACTCTTTTTTACCTTTAGTATTTTGTTTTTATATAATTACTAGCGGACCCGGCAGACGTTGTCCTGCATATGATATTTCAAGCGATTAGGGTATTAAAAAGTATGAAAGGAAAGATCAATAATATTATTATTATCCTTTATTTTGAAATAACATAATTTTATCGAAAACAATTCGTTACAATCAATAATTGCACAAAAAACTTGTTAAGATGCGACGAATGTTTTACAATAACCGCTGAAACCTTCAAGTTTTGCATCAAATGCGGTTAAAATTTGAGCCGAATGATACAAATTAGTAGGGCTAAGGAACAAAAAAATCGAGTGAAGCAACTACTTGTTAAAACGGAAATACATCTCAACAATGTCACCATCATCTTCTGGGGGAATAACATTTTCAGAGCTTAATTTAACTGCCGAAGAACTAAACGATTTGAATGAGGTAGAAAAAAGTCAGGAGCGCAACATCGGCAATATTCTGGTTCAGCCAGACTTGTCCGAGTCACTGAGGCCTCCCGCCACGTCGTCAAGTTCGGCGAGCCAAGTCAAGATATCATCAGCAAGCCGGGTTAGCCTGTGATGTTTGATTAATTACTATATGTTGCCAGAGTGATTAATATAGTCTAAAAATAAAAAATAAATTAAATTGTATCAAATTTAAAAAAAAATCGTTCAAATCGGTCCACCCGTTTAGTTGCAGTATAGATAAATAACCTAAATACCGACTACAGCGCCATCTGCCGAATTGTTTTTTTGTGAATGTAAATTTTCCAGGCCCCCACTTAAATGCATAAACAAAAATTCATTCAAATCGATCCAGCCGTAAGGGATAAATAACATAGATACCGACTGCAGTGCCATCTGCCGGGCTGATTTGTGAATCTAAACCATTCGGGGCGTCACCCAAATGCAAACAAAAAAAATCATTCAAATCAGTCCAGCCGTTTAGTTGCAGTAGGTATAGATAAATAACCTAGATACCGACTGAAGCGCCATCTGGGTTGATTTGTAAATGTAAATTTTCCAGGCCCCCACTTGAATGTATAAACAAATATTTATTCAAATATGTTCAGCCGTTTAGGATAAATAACCTAGACACCGACTGCAGCGCCATCTGCCGGGCTGATTTGTGAATCTAAACCATCCAGGGCGTCACCCAAACGCAAACAAAAAAAATCATTCAAATCAGTCCAGCCGTTTAGTGCAGTAGGTATAGATAAATAACCTAGACACCGACTGCAGCGCCATCTGCCGGGCTGATTTGTGAATCTAAACCATCCAGGGCGTCACCCAAACGCAAACAAAAAAAATCATTCAAATCAGTCCAGCCGTTTAGTTGCAGTAGGTATAGATAAATAACCTAGATACCGACTGAAGCGCCATCTGGGTTGATTTGTAAATGTAAATTTTCCAGGCCCCCACTTGAATGTATAAACAAATATTTATTCAAATCTGTTCAGCCGTTTAGGATAAATAACCTAGACACCGACTGCAGCGCCATCTGCCGGGCTGATTTGTGAATCTAAACCATCCGGGGCGTCACCCAAACGCAAACAAAAAAAATCATTCAAATCAGTCCAGCCGTTTAGGTGCAGTAGGTATAGATAAATAACCTAGATACCAACTGCAGCGCCATCTGCCGGGCTGATTTGTGAATGTTATTTTTCCAGGCCCCCACTTGAATGTAAAAACAAAAATTCATTCAAATCAGTTCAGCCGTTTAGGATTAATAACCTAGACACCGACTGCAGCGCCATCTGCCGGACTGATTTGTGAATCTACACAATCCAGGGCGTCACCTAAACGCATAAAAAAATCATTAAAATCGGACCAGCGGCTTAGGAGGAGTTCAGTGGCGTACACACGTAGAGCAGATTAAGGAATATACCCACGGAAAGCATTGTCTTCTACATGTTGTAACAATAATATCACACCTCTCTCTATCTCTAGAGCTCTTGTTTCAGTCTCTTAAAGTTAAATAAAAATATTCAAATATTTTTTTTTCTCTTTTAGTTCTTAAGTACTTACAATTTTAGTTAAATTAAAAAAAAAATATTTATTTTTATTTTTTTCCCCTTTCAGTTCTTATGTACAATTTTCTTTTTAAGTGACTCCAAAAACTACAAAAAAACTATAAACTTGTCTAAAAACAAAAAAAAAAAATACTTGAGTCTGCCTGGGTTTGAACCGAGGAACACCAGCCACCGGGAGTAGAACCATACCACTATCCACCACGCCACAGCCGTAATGTCAAGCCGCGCGAAATTAGCGCCCATATTACGCATGAAATATTGCGAAAGAGAAAACTCGAAAACATGCGCTTCCGCAGACATAACACTGAGTTAGATCGATTTCTCGTCCCCGAAACCCCCACATATCAAATTTCAGCAAAATCGTTAGGGCCGTTTCCGAGATCACATGCTTTTTCAAGCAATCAGCGCCATCTGCCGGGCTGATTTGTGAATCTAAACCATCCAGGGGGCCACTCAAACGCATACAGAAAAAATCATTTAAATCGGTCAAGCCGTTTAGGAGGAGTTCAATTACATACACACGTACAGCAGAATTATATATATAAAGATAAACTAGTGCTTGTAATCCCGCCTGATATTATTTGTAATGGCAATTATATCGCTTGGTTTAATGATATAAATTATAATTTACTAATTTTTGGTTCCGTCAAATGGCGATTTGTTAATCGCCAACAATACTCTACATATATGTCAACGTCAAAGCTACTCTGAAATATCCATAGCATGCATAAATCCAGCTTCAGGTGCAATTAAATATCAGCTGCTTTCAACTACATTTGTAATTACATAATAGAATGCGAGACGATGAGGCATTTTTTATTTATTTTTATAAGTATAAACTACTGCTTGAATGCAATGCCACGTGATGATAAACAGTGATGCAGTCGTTGATGGTACAGCGCGCTAGTGTATTAAGAGTCTATTCATTAAAAAAAACTAAGTGAATAGGAAGGAAAACGGCGTTTGAACGATGCATTGTTAAACCCAAAAATACGACCAACGATGCTGCGCCAGAGGGAGATTGATCTGGAGTCCCTTCACGATCAAACTTCCGACACAACAACATTTGTTGAATCGTACCCAGGACACATCTTAACACAACTGCTCAGATCCGTCCTCCGTACGGCTTCACCAGACATCATGCCGGAACACGACGAATCGACAAGCGACAAGACTTTTTGTGATGGGTGGTAACTTACTTATTTATTTTATTAGCTAACATTTAAAACACTGTTTAGTTGACATGCCTTAAAATTTTATGACGCAGGTTCAAGTCAAGTAAACATTATCTAATTTCATAATATAATATTACAGGATTTATTTCTTTTGGCAGATCTCTTATCACGTAGAGTTGACCAACCATTTGGCGATATCTCCATAAAACTAAGTAACTAAGTAATTATGTGTCCCAAGTAACAATCATTTTAGAAGGACAGGCAGCCTCGTACTTATGGCATGGTAGGTTCTCGAAATACGCGACGTAAGTCTAAACATATTTTTTTCGTGTTTTCATGTAAACTCAAGGGTTAGGATGCACACGGATTCGGAGCGGAAGGGCATGTCAGACTTTCCCTGACTAAAACCCACACGTATTTCTTCACTTGCCTGAGCGCGAGTGCCACGTTTTCTCTTTTGACCAACCCCAACCCTGACCCAGGCATCGATTTTCGTGAACCTCTTCATGATGTGCCGACCACACATGGAGACTAAGATCAGTCTTTAAATCACTCGAGTTACCCTTCAGATGACGGAATGTATAATTCTCGTTAGTTATAAAGTAAATTATTAATAAGTATTTGTTCATCCCGCAGATAACTAGTGCACTTGCATTAAAGAACAGACGCTCCTTTGCTTCACAATATAATTCTATTATAAAATGCATTATATATCATCTGAATAAAACGCTGTCTGGTACAGAAATGTTAGTTTTGTAAATACTTTATTTCAAGACATCTAAGTATTACGGGGGCATCTGTTTGTGCTGCTTGATTATAATTATGATTGTCTGGCGTTAACGTCCCAAACTCGCCGGGGACTTTCTGGAACTATCTGGTACATTCTAGACTCCTATGGAACATTCTAGAATCAGATGAAACTTTCGCGCACATTCTGGATTTGGCCGGAGCGTTCTAAATTCGGCTAGAATTCTCTAGAACATTCTCGGATGGAACCTTCTAGAATCCCATGGAAAATTCTGTATCAGTAAATCATTCTAGATCGATTCACCGTCTTACATAAAAAGAGACATTCGCCTAGACAGTGAGTAAATTCTAATTATTCGATCGAGAAGAAGAAAACAGTAAACCATAAGTTCATTAGCAAGGTTAGATAATCGTTATTGTGATGTTACTTTTCTCCATAACCCACAATTGAATAGTCGAGACTAGCAATGTGCTGTGTTTTGTGTAATGGACAAATTTAGAGAGTGCATTGTTAACTTCGTCAAAATATGTTAGCTGACGCTTGACTTTAAAAATAAGAAAAGTCTCATCCGCGAACAATACTATGTTGTGATTATCCCTCACGTGATGAAGTAAGGCATTAATATAAATTAAAAACAAGAATGGACCTAGAATTGAGCCCTGCGGAACGCCCATGGTGACCACAGATCCTGCAGATCTCTTGCCATTAACATCAACCCTCTAAATTTGATTATTCAGATAAGAAGTCAGAAGGTCGAGAGCTCTGTCCCTTAAACCAAAATGGTACAATTTCCTAATAAGAGTATCATGATGTACGCAATCAAAGGCCTTGGACAAATCACAAAAAATACCAAGAGCATCTTGCGATTCCTCCCAGGCCCCAAATATGTTCTTTAGCAATGCCACGCCCGCATCTGTAGTTGAACGATCCTTTGTAAAACCAAATTGTTTCACGTGCAATAAATTGTGTAAGTTACAGTGCCTCAACAACTGTTTCAAAATTATTTTTTCAAAAATTTTGCTCAAAGTTGGTAATATCGATATTGGCCGAAAATTCGTGGGATCAGTTGTACTACCAGATTTGAACAGTGGAATTACTTTGCTTAGTTTCATCAAATCAGGAAATACACCAGATATGACACAAGAATTAAAAACAATTGCTAAGAAAGGTGCGATAATATCTATTATTGAAGCTACAGTGTATACTGACAAACCCCAATGATCGGGTGTGACGGGTCGTCACATTCTCCAAAATGCATCCTATAGAACACCGGCAGGCTAACTACCCTACGCCTGTGCTTTGCGCTTGGGCTTTGGAAATCGTTATGGACCAAATCTGGATCGCCAACTAGCCTCTTCGCTTGTCTTTCGGCCGAATCTGAAGTTTCCATAATATAATATATTTTTAATATATTTCCATTTCTGCTAAAACAAGAAATGTCAAAGATAACAGCAGGTCAAGCTACCCGAAACTGTTAAATATTCCTAATCAATACTACCTTGTGTCTTAATGCTTAGCGATAAAGTTGTTATGAAAAAATAAAAATACAGGTTGTAATAGGTTTCTGAGTCTATACAAATAGATAAATAAATAATACGATGAACGTTGTTGAACCGTCAAATGACAGCCATGTCTTCTTCTTCTTTTTTCAAGGTGAGATTCAACCTCTACTCTTGATCAATGGCCTCTGTGTATTAGATACCACAATTTTGCCAATAATACGTGTAACGTGTAGAAATTCTTTGAACATTTTATTTCACAATAATGGCGGATATCGCCAATGACAGTTGAAAAAGACGGCCGCGTGAACTGTCTATGAGGGAGGCTTGAGGCAAAGTCATAATGTGGCCACTATGCTGCAATATTTCAATGTTCTTTATGAATGGGGAAGTGATTGCTGTCTCCTTGATGTCTCGAAGGCCTTCGACCGGGTATGGCACGCTGGCCTTTTGAGTAAGCTTCCAGCGTACGGCATTTCCCCTAGCCTGACTGGCTGGGTAAAAGACTTCCTGACTGAACGGTCTCTCCGAGTTGTTGTCGACGGATGCTCATCTGAGCCCATGTCGACTAATGCCGGTGTTCCTCAGGGGTCTGTTCTCTCTGCAACTCTATTCCTGCTGCATATTAACGATCTGCTGATGCCCGGTATTTATGGGTATGCAGATGACAGCACAGTTGTAGAGAGATACCTGCCGGACGCTCGGGCTAGTAGGGAATCAATCCGGTCCGAAAGAGAGGCCATGGTTGAGCAAACGAGTGTTGCACTACAGGCAGGCTCCGAATGGGGCAATGCCAATCTTGTAGCATTCAATGCCACCAAAACACAGGCGTGTCTTTTCACCGCCAAAAGGAGCCGGTTCACCTTGGCTCCTACTTTTCGAAATGTGTCCTTGGAGTGTACCGACCGCCTTCAGCTTTTGGGAGTTGAAATTTCCTCGAACCTTAACTTTGGGCAGTTCATTGAGTTAAAGGCCAAGGTGGCTGCCAGGAAACTTGGCGTTATCGCAAAGGTCCGGCAGTACTTCACACCTGGGCAGCTTCTAATGTTGTACAAAGCACAGGTCCGTTCCTATGTGGAGTACTGCAGCCACATTTGGGCTGGTGCTGCTAAGTGTCACCTGGCCACTCTGGATTCGGTGGAGAGACGTGCGAAGAGGCTGATTGGTGACCCTGTTTTAACTCGAGATGGTCTCCAAAGCATAGGCGTAGAGTAGCCAGCCTTTCGGTGTTCTATAGGATGCATTTTGCGGAGTATGTGAGGGAATTGCATGATTTAATTCCCCCGTCTCCGTTCCACCATCGGACGACCCGTAGTACGGCTAATTTCCACACTTACGTTGTTAACACCACTACGATCCGGACGAAGCGTTTCGCCTCCTCCTTTATATCGCGTACATCGCCGGATTGGAACAATTTGCCAGCGGCGGTGTTTCCGTCGGACTACAATTTGAGTGTCTTCAAGGCTAGAGTGAATAGGCTCTTAATAAACTAGTGCGCTTTACCATCAACGATTGCGTCACTGCTTACCATCAGGCGGAATTGCGGTGATGCGCTAGTTTATAATTTATAAAAAAAAGATATATTTACTGAATGCACTTTTTAATACATAAATCACGCGCTT
Organism: Sesamia nonagrioides; assembly: GCA_017933935.1. NCBI lineage: Eukaryota > Metazoa > Arthropoda > Insecta > Lepidoptera > Noctuidae > Sesamia > Sesamia nonagrioides. Next base: position 93,941 of record JADWQK010001483.1, read on the forward strand.
TTATTTACTAAAAGTATATTACACAATTACCTTGTTGGTGGGATCTATCTACTGACACTACAGAAAACCTTCTTCTTTCCATCCTATAGAGGTCCACTGCTGGACAAAGGCCTCCCTTAAGGCTTTCATTCCATTGGCGTGGGGATTATGGCAATACCCCCCGTATTGCCATAATCCCCACGCTTGGCAGGCGAGTTGGGGATCTCAGTAATTTGTTATTTCACAGGAGAAGCGCTGCTACCCGCTTCCCTGGTGAGTTCCCTAGTCTCTTACGACACCCACGGGAGGATATGGGATGGTACTATTCTATACCTATAGAAAATAACTACTGAAAATTACATATATAACTTATCAAGCTTTTATATTATTTTCAGACTTGTGTCCCGCTTTATTTCGATTCTGTGAATATTTGATCTTGTTTGAATTGTATTCATTGACATGACATAACGTGACGCCTGTGATTGCCAAAGGGAATATGAATTTGTTTTGATGATTGGCTTGCATGAAAGAGAATTGCTTATATTTTTCAATGAAACTTTATCAAGTTTGATGTAGGTATATTAACCTTAACTAAAGATAAGTTTAAAAAACAAATTGTTATCTGTCTCAAAGAGTTGCTTCGTAAATAAAACCTGATTAAGTTTACTATTGTATGCATGAATTGCCGCATCAGGAACTCTCGCATCCGTGTCAGTCTTCGTGTCCGTGACACAGCAGACAAACTGCAGGAGGGTCGCCTACGCTACGGCCACGTCTTACGCAAACCGGCATGTTACGTGGGTAACAAATGTCTTGCCATGGCGCCTCCGCCGGGACGGAACAAGCGAGGTAGATCAAAAAAGTGCTGGCTTGACGTTGTAAGAGATGACATGCGTACCAACAAGCTCTTAGCACAGGATGCTAAAATCGTGTGAAATGGAGGAGAATGTGCAGGAAAGCGGACCCCGGGCTCCAACGCGAAAGCCGCGGATGCAACCGGGATAAACGCTGAGATGATGATGATTGTATGCATGAATTATCTTCTCTCATATAGTTTGAAACTATATATCTTAAAACATAAGTAACCTGTGGAAACGTTCTGGATTGTGCATTTCTTTAAAGCACTATATATCTAAATTTATCATGTAATGTGTACAAATGTTTGCTTTCCCCAATAAAAAAATAAAAAAAAATCAATAAAGTTAAGGTATAAATAAACACTTCTTCTTCTTCTCAGCTTATAAAGGTCTACTGCTGGACAAAGGCCTCCCCCAAGGCTTTCCATGATGACCGGTCTTGTGCTGCCCGCATCCAAAAAAACTCAAGGTATTATTTGTAATTGTTTCGCACTGCCATTTAAACCAAATTTATCTCACACAAATCTCAAGCAAGAATAGAAATTAACCGTTAACAAAGACGAAACCCAAGTTCAAATTACAGTTAACTAATAAATCAAAACCACGAAAATTAACTTCTAAACCCCATTGCTTAAACCAACTATTGTTACACTGTACAAACCCTATCGCACCTCTATTTGGTTAGGCGAGGACCAGCATTTGTAGTATGCTTCATACAATGCGAAGAACCCAGGTGCTTTTGGATTCTTGCACAAACACTTGGAACAAAACCGGACTCAGTCTTACAAAGGAATAGAACTGTTTTGATGGCAAATAAGGGTGCTTATAACCGTCCTAATAAGTTTTCGCTTCATGCGGTATTTGTTTAGGTACTTTATAAAAGGATTTTATTTAGCAAACTGAGTAATAAGTTGAGCAGCTCATGTTGAATAAAGAGATTTTGTTAACATTTATGGGGATCATTTGAAGGTACTTTTATGTGCAATGTTACCTTTAAAGGACGACGTGTGTTTGTTTATATGTAGTGGTTAAATCTTCATTATTATATAATTTTTTCTAACTTTGTTGGGTTTGACTTCTAGCCAGTAAAAAAACAATGAAAATGGTTTAATCTGCATAAATCTTGCCGCCAAGCGATTCTTCGTGTTCCGGCATGATGTCTGATGACGGAACAGGGAAGGAAGTCTTTGTCTGTAAGGAGGACGGGTCTGAGCAGTTGTGTTGCGATGTGTGCCGGGTATGATGCGCCAAATGTTGTTGTGTCGGGAGTTTGGTCGTGGAGGGTCTCCAGATTAATCTCCCCCTGGGTTAAACATTGCATCACCTCGCTCAACTGCCATCTTCCTTCCTATTCACTCAATTTTTTGAGTGAATGGGCTTATTAAAAAATTAAATGGCCTAGCGCGCTTTACCATCAACGATTGCATCACTGCTTAACATCAGACGGGATTGCAATCAAGCACTAGTTTATAACATACAAAATCAATGAAAAATACTCATACAAAGTAGCTATAAGCCTCTGACTCAACCATACATGTATACTTTAAATACTTTTTAATTTTATCCATTGCAGATTTAGCTCAAAACGGTCTACAAAGCCATTGTACAGACGAAGAGTAGGCAGCCTGTCGGTGTTCTAAAGGATGCATGTTAGAGAGTGAGCGAGGGAATTGCGTGATTTAATTCCCCCATCTCCGGTCCATCTTCGGACGACCCGTCGTACGGCGAGTTTCTACCCTTACGTTGTTGATACCACAACGATCCGAACGAAGCGTTTCGCCTCGTCATTTATACCGTGTACATCGAGGGACTGGAAGAATTTGCCAACGGCGGTGTTTCCGTCGGATTTGAGTGTCCTCAAGGCTAGAGTGATGAGGCTCTTAATAAACTAGCGTGCTTTACCATTAACGACTGCATCACTGCTTACCATCAGGTGGGTTTAGAAAATATTTTATATAAAAAGAACATGTGTAATATCTTTAGTCTCTAGCCATTCTATCATCATCTAGAGACTGCTTCATACCAATATTTTCCATGGACCTCCACAATCCAGATACTGGATAACAAGATACCCCATTGCTGATTTCCTGAACTTCGCCATCTTTTCTCCGACCGTGCTTATTTTCGCCACGTATTCGCATAATATTTCCTACTAAACTAACTTAGCATGGTCCGTAGTTTTACTTGCATTCTAGCAGAACTACATCATACATATATTACCAAAAAATCTTATATACAGTATGTCAGGTAACCGCTTAAGAGTTCATTGTACTCATCATTATGAGCAAGTAAGTAGGTACAGTGAGACTGAACCTAAAATAGCAAAAAAATAATCTTTTAAGCTTTTACCTACAGCTCAGCGAACATTAATGAGGAGAACAGTTAGCTGGTTTTTTTTTTTTTTTGACGTGATTTTCAACATAAACAGACAAGGATAGAAATCATTGCATAATATAATATACCTATAGTTTAAGTGCCTGATAGCCACACTTATTTATTTTACTTATGTTCAACTAAAGTAAATACAACTTAACAAACAAGGCGTAACGAATTTAAAACTGAACGCTGTGTGGACTGCAAACATTCGTAGTTCTAACTCCCGACATATGCACTCATACCAGGGCTGGCAGGCGACAGTTTAAACGTCGACCTTTTTTAGAAATAAAACCATATATTTTGACTCGAATTTTATTTTCATTTTTGGTATAGTTTCTATATATAGTTGAGGATAAAGTAACTGTGAAAGGTGTAAAAATGCGCTTAATCATCAACATCATCACCATCTTAGCGTTGATCCCGGTTGCATCCGCGGCTTTCGCGTTGGATCCCGGGGTCCGCTTTCTTGCCCAATTTCCTCCATTTCGCGCGATCTTTAGCATCATGTGGTGTGAGATTGTTGGCACGCATGTCATGTACAACGTCAAGCCAGCACTTTTTTCGCCATGGCAAAATGCGCTTAATATTGTTCAATAATAAAACACCAATCACAAAACAATATGAATATACATTTTAGAATTGAAACATGTAAGTACATGTCTCAGACGTTGACATTAATCTCATCGATACTGGTGGTATATTTATGTGTACTAAGTGATACGAATTAAACCTACGTCAAGTAAATCCTACGCCTTTTACCCACGTTTCCATTAGGGCACGTATTAATATTGACGTATTTACAATTACTTTATCACGTTCCAGAAAATGTTGTACATAATAACACAAACATTTAACACATACAATCGGCGGCCTTGTCGCAAATTCTCAGGTCTAAGTTTAAAGGATCCAGCCATCTATTCTTTGACTACTACACTTTTTTTTGTTAAAATTACGCATTGCGGATTGTGAAGAAATAAACGTTATTTTTCGATAAATTCATGTTTGTTTAAATTTTTGGCGAATATTCAGGTTCTTCTTCTTCTTCGGCCTATAGATGTCCACTACTGGACAAAGACCTCCTTCAAGGCTTTCCACGATGACCGGTATTGTGCTGCCCGCATCCATCGGCTTCCCGCGATATTCAATAAACATTACATTCCCAAAACATTGTACCTTGATTTTTACTACACTGACACTAACAGCTATAAAATCTATATAAACCAATTAATTCACGAATTTAAAACGTTCAACGATTAACATTGTCAACCACAAAATCAAATCATCGTACAATAAATTTGAAAACCAAAACATCCAAATCTTGTCGCCCGCTAACCCTTGCAAACATAATTCCCGACATTCTTAACTCGGCAGCTTAAAATGGTATCGTAAAGTGACTCGCACGAACCAGCCCCTGCCTTAAGGGGTCATGACATAGTCGAGAAATAAAAGTGAGGGCAAAATTATAACTGGAACAAGCTTTTTGCTAAAGTGGAACGAAACTCTGCATTATGAACAGATTCAAAGTATGGCATACTAAATAGGGAAAAAGCATTGTGCTTTTGTTGTGTAGACTGTAATATATTGTCTGTTGAAGAAGTACTCCGATGTAACAAAGGGGCTGGATTGTATTCGAATAGATGATTGTGCGGTACATGATAAGCAAAATGATGTATGCCTAGTAATGTCTCAATCTGGTCTTAATTATATATTGCTTGGAGCGGTGCCTTTGCATACAGAGACGTACATAAGTCTCGGTGACTTTTTGCGGCGATACAATATCTGGTTTCAGGATCACTGAAATGCAAGTTTATGTATAGCTAGTATGCTGCCCTAAACAGCAGTTCTTTGTTACTATAGCAAAAAGTTACACAGTGCAAGGGTTTTACTACCCTAAGTTACGTGGGTAACAAATGTCTTGCAATGCCAGGGTAGACCAAAGAAGTGCTGGCTTGACGTTGTAAGAGATGACATACGTGCCAACAGTCTGACACCACAGGATGCTAAAAATCACGCGAAATGGAGGACATAGAGTAGGAAAGGAGACCCCGGGCTCCAACGCGAAAGCCGCGGTTGTAACGGGGACTAAACGCGGAGATGATGATGAGTGCAAGGGTTTTACTGTGAAGTCTATGTTATACATTGGCTCTATCAACTTTTATCCATAACCTGGCCTATTGATAAAAAAAAACATCAAAAAATATCAATAGTATTACGAGGCGCGTTCCCATGCAAAGTCCGGTTAGAAATATTCTAACAAATGTACAAACAGAGGCAATAGCCGAAATAAATGTAATCGTGTGGTCGGCACAATAATCATTTGAATACGAATGTACTGATTTTGTAAGGGAAAAAACTTGGTCGGTAATGTATCCGCCTTACCGACCAAGTTGTTGGGTACGGCGACGGAAACGAAAAACTTTACGGGTGTCTTTTTTTCCAAGGTGGTGTTTGGAGTATTGCGCCTAAAGTGTAGTACGGCAGTTATTTTTTTTTTATCCATACTAATATTATAAATGCGAAAGTGTCTCTGTCTGTCTGTCCAGCTTTCACGCCAAAAGTACTGAACCAATTGTAATGAAATTTGGTACACAGATAGTCTGGAGCCTGAGAAAGAACATAGGCTATATATCATCCCGCTATGACCAATAGGAGCAGAGCAGTAACAAAAAATCTTGCGAAATCAGGGTCAAACACGGACGTACATATTGCTCCCATTATTTTAACTGGCGCTTATTTTGTATCAACACGCGAACGGAGTCGCGGGCAACAGCTAGTATAATTATAAACTAGTGCTTGACCGTAATCTCGCTTGATGGTAAGCAGTGTTGCAATCGTTCATGGTAAAGCGCTAGTTTATTAAGAGCCTATTCACTCTAGGCTTGAAGACGGACGTAAACACCGCCGTCGGCAAACTGTTCCAGTCCCTCGATGTACGCGGTATAAAAGACGAGACGAAACGATTCGTCCTTTTATTTATTGTATTACTAGCTTTCCGCCCGCGGCTTCGCTCGCGTGGCGATTGGTTATATCACGCTTTTTAGATTTCTTTTTGGATAAAAAGTACCCTATAATTTAATCCGGACATCTAACTTTAGGATTGAAAAATTTCAAAACAATCGGTTCAGTAGTAATGGCGTGAAAGTGGAACAAATAAACAAACAATCTCACTTTCCGATTTATAATATTTGTAAGGGTTTTTGTAACTTTTTAGTTCATCAAGACTATTTCCTTGGTCATACACTACTTATATGAACTAAATGTAAGTTTAGCGTATCTTTTTCTTTTTCAATAGAAAAATGACAAAATATTCGAATTTCTTTTATTAATTTAGTCCTCCTAACTTAGAAAGAAAGAAAAATTCTTTATTCCGCACAAACAAAACGCACGTTACAACTAAATACCATAAATTTACAATAACAAAAAAAAATAATAATATAATAATATCACCAAAAGTCTCTTACTCCAAGCATGCAAAACTGTCAAACTATATACAAAGTTGATTTAACTTAGTGCGCGGTTGACGTAATTAGCCAATTTTTAATCACGTCTAAACTTTTTTTATGGAGAACTTTACTTACATTGCTATTACGTTTCTATTGTACATGTTTTTATTGCTATAAACTGGTATTTACAAGTAGCTGCACAAACAACAACTACATTTTTTGTTTTATAAACAAATGCGTTGTTAAAACGTTGCCTAACCCTAGGAATTTCTCGTGTATGGTTGGTGCATTTAGAAACATATTATTAACTCACATACACAAACCGCCAATATCGTATAATTGCTATTGACTTATCATTATATGCTTATTATTATATGATATTCTCGGTGCTAGACCTTAACACTGGCTGCCGGCAAAAGTTACCACCCACCAGACAAAGTTTTGCGGCCAAGCGAGTCGTCGCGTCCCGGCATGATGTCTAAGGAAGACGTACGGAGGACGGGCCTGAACAGTTGTGTTGTGATGTGTGGGTACGTTGCGCCAAATATTTAGTTTATAATTATTAAAACAAAATGTTTATATGATATCTGTCAATATTTTTAATTGCTAATGTTTCAATAAGCCTCATACGAAGGCTCAGAGTCACACAATGGGCAACGGAAAGAGTTATGCTCGGAGTTTCTCTGCGTGATCGAATCAGAAATGAGGAGATCCGCAGTAGAACCAAAGTCACCGACATAGCTCTTCGAGTCGCTAAACTTAAGTGGCAGTGAGCAAGGCACATTGCTCATAGAACCGAAGGATCTGGAGTGGCGACCCCGTACTGAGAGACGCAGCGTAGGGAGGCCCCCAACAAGCTGGACCGATGACCTGGTGAAGGTCGCGGGAAGCCGATGGATGCGGGCAGCACAAGACCGGTCATCGTGGAAAGACTTGGGGGAGGCCTTTGTCCAGCAGTGGACATCTATAGGCTGAACAATAAAAAGAAGAATGTTTCAAAGCATAAGGTTTAGGTAATCAAAGAAAAAATAGAGTCATCCGTGTCATTTTCCTGTCTGCCAGTGTAGTCACCTACCTCTCAATACCGGTTGTATCGGTTTTCCACGCTTTGCCAATAATAACCGACTTTTACGACTATCTCACCTATTTCCACTTCACGTTCGCTTTTTCTTTGCTTACAAATGGCTATGAGTTACAATGAGAGTGTCATATAATTTTATTATTTTATTCAGCTATGCTTATAGCTGTTCTTCGGGAGATGTTAAGTTTAGTGCCGAGTACCTACTTTCTACGAGTGTTGTTTCATGTATGACTTCTTTGTTAGGATTACGCTCTTGGAATAAAAAGGTTAAGCATTTTTAGAATAATAAAAGTCAAAGTAAAATTTGTTTCACGTGTAATATCGCAGTCATAATGAAAATATTAAGGACTAGTGGCCGCCAGCGACTTCGATCGCGTGGATTTATTTATGCTCCGCTCCTATTGGTCGCAGCGTGCTGTTATAATGTAACCTAAAGCCTTCCTGGATTAATGGGCTAACCAACGCAAAAAGAACTTTTCAAATTGGACCAGTAATCGGATGAGTATCAACATTTGAATTAATATAGTTACTAATTGCACGAAATATACACAGGGAGATATTTATTGTAGTGTTAATTATAATGAAAATTTAAAGCAAGCAGTGACAGTGAGATCGAAGGCCTTGTCAATGACCAATGTCGATCGATGGCCTAGATGAAGCGATGATCTATGAAAATTAGAATGGTACTTCATCGGAGAATTCCACTGATAATACTGGACATGACCAACGCAGAGTTATTGTGCCTATAATATGATCAGGGGCAAGAATAGGCATGTTTGAACTACTGGTAAATGAGCAAAATACAGAAGAACGTCTGCGATTAATATAATTCATTCCAATAGAGTGCATAGTTGCATGTGTGTGTTGCGGGCATTTTTGCACCGTGTTTGAAAACTACCTAGGTTGGAAATTCCAACTTTATCACGAAGCTTGAGAGAATGTATTGATAATATTCTCCCACAAACTAACCGAGAGATGTCTGAAGAAGCTATAGAGGAATCTCCAGATAAAATTCGACGGTACTGCAGCTTATTTACCGACGACCGCAGGTCAAGCTACCCCAAACTGCCAAATACTCCCAATCAACCTTGAGCTTTAATGCTCTGCAGATAAAGTTGAAAATCTAATAAAGAAATCTGACAGACTGTAGTAGCTTGATGTGCTGTCATCTGTACAAAAGAAAAGAATATCCAAGATGACCTGCACAAAATGTAAAAAGACAGTGTGCGGTGAACATAAAAAATATGTTTTCAACTTCTCTTCAATCTTTAACCGTAGTTTGTTCCAGCCATATTATAATTTACTACTTAATAAGAGAGAACACTATTAAAATTACCTATTTAAAAAAAAATCTACCCAAATACCTACAGGAGACTTCTAATTAATTTTTGTTCATTTTTGTTAAGTGTTTATTTTATTAAGTGTTTATTTTAATGTTATTACGTGTGTATTTTATTTCCTTATTAATAATACAACAATTTACAGTAGTTCATGAAATTAAAATAATATTGACATTCATGAAAAAAATTGGCTATTAAAATAATATACGCCTCTCAGACTATGTTTATCTTTTCAATATAAAATACATATAAAGTTATCTTTCTAGTGTTAGGAAAAGGGATGCATGTTCGTGAGCGTAGTTAAGCGATTCGGCGACGCCTTGTTTTCGTAGCTAACATTTAAAACATCAAAATTAGGTAAATGCCATTAATTCAACGAAACTGTGGCCAAAAATACTATTGCCTGCACCCAATATTTGTTGGCGTAAGGCTGAAGAAGAAGGAAAAGTTTCTGTATTCTTTTGCCTGTCTACTTGAAGGCAATAACTTAATTTATACTATCTGAAATGATAATTTCACGATTTTTAAAGTTTATTTAAAAGCAACTAAACATCCAGTTCCTGATGTTTTCAAAATATTATATGTTGTATTCGCAACAGAAAGATTTATAACTAATCTATAACGTAAAAGCTTATCGTCAATCATTTGATGTGCTGCCTACATTATAAGGTGTGTCTACTTACATATTATAAAATACACAGGTATACTTATACGGATAACCTTCAGTAGTTTTCACGGAATAACACGTCTCTAATATATTATTAAAAGCGCGGATCGCTACTTGATGTTTTCCATATAATCGTACTCGGGGGGAATAGAAAATCAAGTACATTTCAGGCTTGGTAACATTTGAGACGCCATACTTGTAAATTACTACATTTTACTCCAATATAACATAAACAGATGTAGTAAGTATTGTTACGGGCTAGGGGTACTTAAACGCCGGTTAAGGGTTACGAAGTTTATTAGCAACGAAGGTACAGTCGATTGTAGGCAATGACAAGTAGAACGTAGCTGATGTCGCACCGAAGTCTTCTCTTACGTCCACGAAGTCCGTGTCGTAATCACACAATAACAGTACAGATGTTACTTCACGTAGTACTCACAGTTCTCGTTACAGTTGTCGCAGTAGGTATTCTCAAAGATCGCTTCTTAATTAACTGTCGCTGTTTTCGTATCGCTAGACGAGTGTAGACTGACTCTGCGCCGGCGTCACGATGCTATATATGGTCCAGCTGATCGAACATTCCAGATTCCTCTAGACGTAATAATAATAGCACATAACTTCGAGGTCACTCGGAAGTACCTACGGTAATTCCCGGAAACGGGTTCCTAGAAATTTCGATGTCGACACTTTGTTGACAAAACTGTTGAGGCCTGTACCATTCGATAGGCCGTCCTAAGTCTAGCAATGCGTTTTATTATTGTACCTAGAAAATGTCTAGATCTGAAGAAATAGGGCTTAAAAGTGACTCACTGCATATCACGCGATATTGAACCTTATGCCATTGACATAAGGTCCATTTGTAACAGTATGCTTTAGTGTCGCGACACATCTGCGGAATGTACGGCGGCGAAAGTTCGGCTAAATACGCTCGCAGTGTATGTCAAGTATTCTATGACACATCAGCCGCAATTACGCCGCGTTCGGCGTAGGGCCTCACCTTCCTTCGGGCGGTTTTTTCAGTTAAGACGCATTTAAAGTATTTTGCATAGCAAGCGATACATCACGCGATGCGTTGCGCGACCGAAAGTTCGGCGGGCGTAGCTGAACGTTCGGGGTGTGTTGAGCATCGCGCGCGTGACGGTAACGAAAGAGCGGCAACGTCTTCTAAGCCCTCTATAATAGCTAATATTCTAATTGAATCCATTTTTCTGGGAGGCGGCCACGGAGGCTGTCCCTGTCCACGGAAGTTCCTTAAATTTAAATGAATGCCCAATATCTCATTTGGTAATCTTAGTTCCTACATTTGGCATCGCGTGTTTTCTGATAAGTAAAATTACGTTTAATTGGATAAAGCAATGGGAAATGCAACCTTCCTTAAGCTTATCTTTCGTTACATTCTATGCCACAAGTAATTTAGCAATCTAGTTATGCGACAGACTTACATAACAATATAACCTAGTTTCTTTGTCCTCATAACAAAGTTTTTCACTTATTATTGTATCAACCTTCAAAACGTTTTACTTCATACCTTCGTGTATTATAAACAAGAAATAACTGCCTAGTTTCTGTCCAAAATTAACTCCAAAGCCATTTTAGTACAAGCGAAATTAGTTCTTGCTGACGAACGGTTTTGCTAGCCGTAAGATTGAATTTGGCAAGCACATAGATCAGTGAACTTTCTTAGCAATATGTTTTTCGTAGACTAGTATTAAATTATACGTTGCAGTCGGAGCATGCCACTGACGTTGTAATGTAGAAGAAGGTATTTTCAGTTTCACAGATATTTGAGCTCAGTTTTTCTTGTTTTATGATTGTATCGTGTTTAGAATAAATTAAGCTTTTCTAAAATGTTGCTGTCAGCAAAACTGCTAGTATTTTTATTTAACAGTCCTATTTATTTTCTGTTGCAATTTGAAGGGATCAAAGGTTTTCTCGCTGAAAATTTCGCGTAGTTGTGGAATTTTGAGTTGGATTTTTTTTTTATAATATAATACGCTTTTACGAAATAAGGTTTTTAAATAAATCTTTCTATGAAGCTGATTTGTGCACATATATGATTGAACTTTTTGCGTTTGTGAAAAAGGTGTGCCATTTTATATAACGTGTACAATTTTTTATAGTCATACATTAAGAATCATTTGTTATTTTGGTAAAAGTGAAAAGACTTTCGGAGCCACAGATAATTAATCACATTTAACTTTTAGGCAGTGAGGTCTTCTTCTTCTTGTTCAGCCTATAGAGGTCCACTGCTGGACAAAGGCCTCTCCCAAGGCATTCATTACATTGGGGAGATTTCCCATAATCCCCACGGTTGGCAGGGGGTTGCGGATCGCAGTAGTTTGATATTCCACAAGAGAAGCACTACTGCCCGCTTCCCTGTTGAGAGGTTCCTCAGTCGCCTCTTACGACACCCACGGGAGGGTATGGGATGGTACTATTCTAAGCCCGGTGCTAAGGAAATGACAATGAGGTAAGTAAGGTAGGTCCACTTATAACTAACCTCTATGGTATGTGGGCTGGCCAGTATTCATGAGACACAGGTAGCCCCAGTTTTAAAGTTAAGTAGTTTTCGTTCTGGCTCCATTCCAGCGCCGTAATAACCGCATTACAAATAAGTGTCTCTCTGGATCGCCTAGCATACATTGTAATTCTAGGGAATTCGGTTTTGGCAACGAGAATGAATAATGTACCGAAGATCTATGTCGCTAATGTTGGCCATTTTAAGTGCAACGTTGCTATAGATTGCGATAAGTGCCTTTTGTTTTGGTAACTATTAACAACTAAAGAATATTTTTGAAACTGTATTTATTGTATTAATACAAAGCCTTTTCTAGTCATCATTTGAGCCCAAAGACGTCCACTGATGGACATAGGCCTTCCCTAATGATCTCCACGACGACCGGTCCAGCGCCTCCCGCATCCATCGGTATTTCACGACCTTCACCAGGTCGTCGGTCTACCTTGTAGAGGGCCTACCCTCGCTGCGTCTTCCACTCGAGAACCCGTCGGCTCCATCGAGCATCGGTCCTACGGGCAATGTGCCCACTACCACTAAAGTGTTGCAATTCTTCGGGCTATGTCAGTATGTCCTTTTTAGTCATCATCATCATCACAGCGTTAATCCCAGTTGCATCCGAAGCCTTTTTTTTTTTTCAGCTTTGGAGTCTGGGGTCCGCTTTACCAGTCCAACTGCTGAAATGGCTAAACTTCGATATTTTCCGTGAAGCAACTGCCGTCTGACCTTCACAACCCGAGGGCGACATCGAAGCATTGCAGTTAGACCAATTGTTGGACTTTTGAGGGCTCCAACAACCCGTAACGACTGCCACTAGATGTTTGTATGGCAACCGGGACCAACGGCTTAACGTGCTTTCCGAGGCACGACCAGACCAGTGCAAGTATTCATATTCATGCATACAAATACTTGCATTGTGCGGGGATCGAACCCGGGCCCCTTGCGCAGCGGCCGCGTCCGCTACCGCTACGCCACGGAGGCTGTCCAATTAGTGCTGGGAGTATGTCCTTTTTAGTGCTGGGACAAAATCCTGTTCTTGGTATAGGCTGTAATTCACCACGCTGGACTATTATAAATCAGTAGATGTTACTTGTCCTCAAAACTTTGTACATGCTGGTTTTCTCACGATGTTTGCCACCACCGTTACACCGTACAGAGCGGTGTTGATAAAAAACACTTCGCGAAGCGCCTGTCAGGGTTCGAACCTACGAACTAGAACTTGTAAGATGCGGCCGGTCTACCACTACTCTTTTGCTTAAGAGTGGACTCTAGTGCCGAGGAATTAGGGAAATAGGTATTTGAAGAATCTATTGCCGTTGCGCCGCTTTCAAGCTTTCCCCGTAAAGTGCGAAAAGGACAGCTGAAACTCAGGCTGATTTTACCTACAAAAACGTTGACCAAAATATGTTTCGTATTCCGATGTTTTCTTTTTCAAAACACGACAGGTCTCATTTATTTTTATACCGAAATTTGGAGGATGAGTATACCTATGCCTCTATTATTTTCTTTTTTGTCAAAAACTTATCACATTTGTTTAATAGTCGTCTGAACATCGCGGTAAAAATGGGTTATTTTTACCATAAACATCATATTTCTTTTATTAATTAAGTTTTCAAAAAAAATCAAATAATATTGGCGCGTATAATCAAGGTATGAAATTGTAGAAAAAAATCATTGCTCTAAAAGCGTTATCCACGAAGAAAACAGCGGAAAGCGTTCGTATGGAAAAAACGCGACTAGAGTCCCCTCTTAATTATAGTAATAGGTAGTCATATGTTACTAGGTATTTCTAGTTCGTGGTAAAACCAAACTGACTGCAGTCTTATGTTTTTATTGACTGCAAAACATCGTGAAAATTCTTCCGACATTTCTGTGAAACATTTGAACGTAGAATCTTTTGTATTTTTTAAGGCAATACCTTTGACAACTGACCAGGTGCTTTAGTCTACTATTACAATAGTGTTAGAATGATCGGTCAGTGATTTCATAATGATCGATTTTGACAAGTTTCGTAATCTACTAACAAAATGGGGTCATTATGACTTTCCAGTGGTCAATCAGCGACGCTGCACTCCATATTAATAAATGTTCAAATTGAGTTTTGGTTTTTTGAAACTCATTTCTATTAACGGGTTTTATTATAATGGCAATACGGCAATGGCATTCTATCACCATTCCATTACGAGACGACTGAGATAATTGATCGATCATTGTAAATTTAGCAGATTACGAACTTTTAAGCACAAAGGCAATGGAATCGTGTTGTAATGACAAATTTATAAAAATACCAGACTAGAGCCCCAGTTGAAATATGAGCAACATTTTACAAAACTGTTATTTTGCTGAAAATTCTCTTTCATTCCGTGCAAAGAAAATGCCGATCGATAATAACTACATCTATAACTGTCTATAACAGGGTCTTTTGTGAAGGAATCGCTATATAAATAACTTCTTGCCTTAAGACAGATTGCTGGGCCATTTACAGCAGCTGACGAAGGCACCCTTCTTCTTCATTAAAGCGCTTTACTGGCCTACTGCCAGTTGGGGCTGTTTAACGGGCGCTCATTAGCACCAATTCCTTAATCCATTACACAGTACATAACTAGAACAGAAAGATAGATCATTTATAGGGCGAATGACCTTGTGTTTGGTGTTGTAGCACAAACAAATTCTTCGACAAAATGTATCGCAAGAGCATGGGATAATAACAGCAGAAATAAGAACACGTATTACACTCGCTTCGTTTGTTTTTGAGTAAAAATCTACCCAATAATGGATTTTATCTTCAAAGAAAATCTGTTGTCAGAAATGTTGTTTATTAAGACTACTTTTGAGTAACTGTAATGCCTTGGATGATTCACGGTACTATAGTTACTCAGTAAGTAACAAACTGAATTACTCATGAGTAGCTACAATGTCACACCACTATTGAAACACAATACTTGAAAAGGAGTACAGGCGAAGAGTAGTCAGCCTGTCGGTGTTCTATAGGATGCATTTTGGAGAGTGTGCGAGGGAATTGCATAACTTAATTCCCCCATCTCCGTTCCAATATCAGACGTCCCGTCCTACGGCGAGTCGTCTTGAATTACGTAAGTCACTGAGTTCTGACAATATAATATACATTATGACAAATTATTATTAATATTATGAGCTCTAACAGAACACTCAACGGTCAAGTACTCTTTTCGGGGAGAACTCCTAAGGCATGGAACAGGAGCGTGGTGGTTCTGTTTTTCAAGAAAGGTGACAAAACCTTACTGAAGAACTATAGACCCATTTCCTTTTGAGCCATGTCTACAAGCTGTTTTCGAGAGTGATCACGAACCGACTAGCGCGTAGACTCGACGAATTCCAGCCGCCTGAGCAGGCCGGGTTTCGAGGAGGATTTAGTACCATAGACCACATACACACAGTGAGGCAGATTATACAGAAGACCGAAGAGTATAATCAGCCCCTGTGTGCCATTTGTGGATTATGAGAAGGCCTTTGACTCCATCAAGACCTGGTCTGTTCTTGAATCTTTGCAGCGATGCCAAGTCGATTGGCGACATATCCAAGTGATGAGGTATCTCTACGACGCTGCCATAATGTCCGTCCAAGTCCAGAACCAGCAGACTAGACATATCCCTCTTAAGCGAGGAGTGAGACAAGGGGACGTTATTTCCCCCAAATTGTTCTCCAATGCCCTCGAGGATATGTTTAAGACGCTGGATTGGCAGGGTCGGGGCATTAACATCAATGGCGAGTACATCTCACACTTGCGATTTGCGGACGATATCGTCATCATGGCGGAAACGCAGCAAGAGCTGGAACAAATGCTGGCCAACTTAGCTGACTTCTCCCAACGCATCGGTCTCCGGATGAACTTAGATAAGACCAAAATTATGTTCAATGAACGGGTCACTCCGGGACCGGTTGCCGTAAACGGAATGCCGTTCGAAGTTGTTTCAGAATATGTGTATCTCGGGCAAACGTTGCAATTAGGGAAAAACAACTTCGAGAAGGAGGCAAATAGAAGGATCCAGCTGGGATGGGCAGCATTTGGTAAACTTCGTCAGGTATTTTCGTCGCCCATATCCCAATGTTTGAAGACCAAAATCTTCAACCAGTGCGTCCTACCCGTCATGACTTACGGAGCCGAGACGTGGACACTAACGGTCAGACTAGTCCATAAGTTTAAAGTCGCTCAGCGAGCTATGGAGCAGGCTATGTTGGGCGTCTCTCTGAAGGACCGCATCAGAAATGAGGTGATCCGACAGAGGACCAGAGTTACCGACATAGCTGAGAGGATTAGCAAGCTGAAGTGGCAATAGGCTGGTCACATATGCCGCAGGACCGACAACCGTTGGGGTAAACGAGTCCTTGAGTGGAGACCGCGTCTCGGCAAACGTAGCGTGAGACGCCCTTGGGCGAGATGGAGCGACGACATCAAAAAGGTGGCTGGTAGTGGCTGGCGGAGAACTGCTCAGGATCGAGCTTGTTGGCGTGCCATGAAGGAGGCCTATGTCCAGCAGTGGACGAGTAGGGGCTGATGATGATGACTATTACGTAATTATGAAAAAGAAAAATGCCAGCGTTATTTATTTATTTACTTTATTTATTAATAAAGGTACAACAAAAGCTTCTGTATATAAATTAACAAATAGAGTAGTTATGAGTAAAAGGCTTATACAGTTGCCAATAACAGGTGAACAAACATGTGAGAACATAAGTGGCAACTTAAACTAAATAAATGTAAGTACTGATATTAACTGGAAATAAACTATACAAAGATACAAGGTTAGACTTGTACTTAAGTAAAAAAAAAGGAATCCAAAACTAAAATTAAACATGAGAACAAAAATTATAATAAAACTTAAAAAAACTTAAATCAAGATACAAAATTAAATAAGTACAAAGTATAACTTAAAACATACAAGAAAAAGATTGCAAATGTATAGGAATAAACAGACACAACTATTATTTAAGAGCTTTTTGACTTACAATAAAAGGCTTAAAGGTTTTCATAGTGTTGTGGTATATGTCAACATCTGGGTTTGATTTTATGAAGCAATTTATCTCTTTACTGAGCCTATTGAGAGGTGAATTTTCTCCTATATCTGTGTTGGAAGCTTTAGTGTGGAATAAATGGGTAATGGGATATCTGGGTATTTTATAGCGGACTTTTATTCCAATTTGATTGACCAAGTTAATACAATCTAATTTATTGTTAACTAATTTGTAAAAAAAAAAAAACATAAGATCTTGTACCAGTCGCCGATCGCGCAGTGTTGTCATTGCGTAGTGTTGAATACGTTGCTCGTATGGACAACGTATTCAACACTACGCACAACATACGGTACAACATCTTATGTTCGTTATAAGTACTGGTACAAGATCGTTATATTATAATATGTACCCACATCTCTGCCTAACCATTCATGAGATATAGGTATAATTGTGTAGTAGTATGTACCAACATCACATGGGAACAACGCGTTATACTGACGTAACACAAATCCTGCATCTCGCAAGCAGAGTTTGCTAGCATTTATATACTAGCATATTTATATACAACGTCCCAACATCAACTTCTGGGCAAGTGCTCGCCAGACACCACACTCGTTGGTCAGAGGACCCTCTCTGTTTTAGGGAGGATGAGTGAACTGTTCCTGGGCAGTTACTCATTCCTCAAAGCTAGCTTCGAAAATGCACGCTTTGTAACCACACAAACGATTCATCATCATCATCATCATCAACCTTTTTATCGTCCCACTGCTGGGCACAGGTCTCCTTTCATACATTGATTGACCGTATATCACCACGCTTGCTCAATGCGGGTAGGCGATTTCGGACTTAAAGTCCAGGTTTCCTCAAGATGTTTGTGTCCAAGATATACTTAGAAAGTATTTATAATTTTAGAAAAGTTACATTGGTACTTGCCTGACCTGGGATCGAACCCACTCATACTTGACAGGCTGGTGTTTTAACTACTAGGCAAACGATTGTATCGTGAATATCGTATGTGGTTTGAAAACCTCTCTTAGCGTCAGTGGACGATAATTGTAGGCCTCACACTATCCACACGCTTGAACAGGAATAGCTAAGTTATATATTTAGCGGAACGCTGTAATTGCAGTTCAGTCGTATGGCTACTAATTACTGCTGCTGTCATGACTACCTCAAACAAATTTGAGCAGAATCTGCCTAAAATATTCCTACTGCTGCTCCTTGAGAAGGAGTGGACTGTAATCTACGTGCGGGTTGGTAAATGTCACATGTCTCCGAATTTTCGGTTCTAGGACATGCCGGCTTGCTCATTATGTTTTCCTTCAGCGCAGCAGTGAAGAAATAATTTATTCAAAGCAAAGTTCCTGCTTGAAATCGAACTAATGACCTCGTAAGACGAGGCCATTACCTCCGGGCCACCACAGCTTCTTTCTTCAATTTTGCCTCTCAAATTTTAACAATAAGATTAAATCAGCCCAAATACTTAAACGATCCATAGTTTTCATTGATGGCGCTTAAGCTTCAATGTTTTTGCCTGAGCTAAATCCACGCAATACTACACGGTATAGTAAATTTTGTGCATATATTACTTTTTTTTCTTTCTTTTTTGGCTTCGCACGGTTTCTGCATTTAGCCAATGTCACGTAATTAATTATTCATGTCGAAAAAGACAGCCGCGTGAACCGTCTTACGAGGGAGGTTTGTGACAAAGTCATGATGTGGCCACTGTGCTGCGATATTTCACTGTTCTTAATGAAATATTTACTGAATGCACTTTTTACTACATAAATCACGCACTTTTATTTAGTAAACAACGCTACAAATAATTTTAAAAGTCCAATGAAAAATGAGCGTGACACTCAGCTTGACTTTCCCGCCAAAACTCCTTCATTACTTATACTACCTACATGGTGCAATAAAAACTGAACTCGCTCAAACTTTGTTCAATCATTGTTCATTCTTCAATAATTATCCCTAAGGGAGATTGCGCACGGTGATTTTTTGCAGCGATACAGTCGCTATGCTGTCGCTGGTCGTATACGTTCGCTTACATAATATAGTATTGGTACATTGGCGATTCTGCGTCTATACAACGTGTAACATAAAGGGTATATACATAACAAAGGCATGGCATCTTTACATGATATCAAACGATATTGGAAGGGTTTTTTAATCCTATCTCTTTATGTTAGGAAGTAATGAGGAAAAACACCGCCTGTGATAGGCTACTATCATACTAGTCGCACAGAGATATTGAAGACATTTATCGGATTTTGCCAAGTAACGTGACGGGTAACGAGTAGTTATTAACGTATGTAGTGTGCTGCCACGTTTGTTATGATTTTATTTTAAGAAATACACGAAACCGAAAATTTGGTACCAATTTTTTGAGTATTTTATTTTGAGTTGAAACCCTTCCGATATCGTTTGATATCATCTAAAGATGCCGTGCCCTTGGTGTGTATAAACCCTTTTTGTTACACGTTGTATAGTCGTGTGCTGTGAACGCCTGAGGACGTTATACGATCTATAAGCCCCGCACGATGATATTGCGATGGAACCTTGTCACAATAACAGCATTGTGACGTCATCTGTCACACAAAAGGACAGCTAGCAAAAGAATGCTAAATGCAAAATTAATATTAGGGTTACGTGTTTATTTGTATTTTTTATTTTTGTTACACTCTTTATAAAGAGTGTATGTATAAATTAATATTAGGGTTAAGGGTTTATTTGTATTTTATAATTTTATTACACTTTTTCTATAGAGTGTATGTATAATAAAATTATAAAATACAAATAAACAAATAATTCAAATGTTAAATGCAAAATTAATAAATATTAATTTTGCGTTTAACATTCTTTCGTAGGTGTACCTACTCACCCATATTCTGACAAATAAACTTTCATTATTAAAAATTTCAAGGAAATAATTTTTGTAGACGTAAGAAAAATATACTTATTCGTATATCTTTCTTACATGTATACTATTTTTTTCTAACTACATTTCTGTTAATTTGCGAGCGGCAATTGAACCAGAGTCCACTATGTAGCAGTCATGTTTTAATTACTACCCACATCTATCAGCTTATAAATAAAACCAGGATAATATGTAAAAAAATGTATATGGTCTTCCGAATCAGAACTGCTTTCTGTGTCTATCGTTTCCGATTCACTGTCGTCGCCGTATTTATGACAAATAACTCGTCAGTTATTCGATCTTTATTCCAATATTCCTCTTCAAGCCGTTTAACATGATTGACTTCCTTTCGCCAGTCATCTGGAGTTATTGACGCCAACGCCTCAAACGTCAGAGCTTCAATGCGACTTTCCAACTGCTCCACATTCTTTTCTGACACCCTCATCTTTACCAGGTTCCAGATGTACTCAATGGGGTTGAGGTCGCAGTTGTAAGGTGGTAATCTAACGACTTCATGGCAATTGCCAGCTAATAAATTGTCAATTTTATAATTTTTCGGCGGTCTGTGCCGTTTAATTAATAAATACAGTTCAGGTTTTGTACTGTCGTTGGGAAAGTCGATGTTGTACAGTAAAAAACAGTTGATTGTTGAGTAGCTTGTAGCCACTCAACAATCAACTGTTTTTTATTGTTCATACTTGGTGGCCTATTCTCATCCCTACTGTGATAGGGGGCGTTGTACATCACAATTTTGGAGTTGCGTGGTATGTTGGGTACTAATTTTTCTGTAAGCCACTTGGTGAAATTCTCAGCATTCATTGGATCATAGTAATCCCCCGTTTTGGTGTCTGCTTTAAACATTAAAAGGGCATTGTCAACAAAACCGCTTTAACTTCCCGCGTGATCCATCGGCGGCCGGGGCTGTCGTTCCGTCTCACTCCATCGGTTGCTGTTTGCAAACATTTTTCTACCGTGTAGTGTGCGTGTATCCACGTTTCGTCGATATAAATAACGGGTCTTTTGTTATTACCAAGCGAGTCATTTTCTTTCATAGGTCGTAAATATATAGCTCTCCACGCTTGAATTTGGGGTCTTTGAATTAGGGCCAGTCTTTTTTGGTAGCATCGTTTAAATTGGTAGCCTAAATCACATTTAATTATTTATCTTAACCCTCCCGCTCGCAGATGTTCACATTGACGTACTCCCTTTCGCTCGCGAACATGGCAGCGGCAGAAATAACCGAAATCGCAATAGTTTGGACTTTTCCCTCCTATTATGTTATGGGGCACTATTTTTCATTGAAACTTTCAGGTTTTGTTGAGGAATAAACAAGGAATGCATTTTTTTTTTTACTGATTGCGAAATAAATACAATAGCTTACATAAATGGCGTACACAAGATACCAATTATAATTCTCAGCACGAAAGCCCAGTAACAATTTCGAACACATTTTATTTACTTGCCTTTACTTTTACACCATAAATTATATATTTGTATGCTTCTTCTGGTTATAAACTATAATAAAATAACAATACATACCTTTTTATCCTCAAAAATACACCAAAAATACCCAAAAACACAAGAGCACCGAAATTTTGGTTCACACGCTTCCAAGGACAAACTTTGTAGACAGATTTCTTTGTTTTTTTTACTGGCTTGAGTACGGGGTCCAGGTACTAAATTCAAGAGCGATATTTTCTCCTTTTCTTTCTCATAGACATCATATGTCAAGAAAAAGACAAAACATTATTATAACCCGATGTTTGACTTGACAGGACACATGCACACGTGCACACATGTGTTCAACACGTGCACACATGTGTTCACGTCCCGAGTGGAAGGTAGTAAAATTAAGCGTGCACACATGTGTTCACATCCGAGTCAGAGGGTTAATGTAGTTTCACTACCAGTATAATTAAGGTCTACTTTTGAAGTCGCCAAGATTTTGCGCATTGTGGGTATTTCTCTCCTCACCGTATACACTGAATCTATAATATTTCTTAAAGCTTTAAGGAAAACCCGTCGAAATATTTCTTCTTTTGTCTTTTTCCTTTAGTAGGAGTTCTCATTTTACTGCCACTGGCTGTAGCTTACTCATGCTCTCGTCTGAATTTCGTTACAGTATTTTTTGCAACGCCTGTGGCACATGCCACACACTCCGTGACTTTGATAGAATTTTGCAAAATATTTTTAATAACTGTAAGCAGTTGCTTCGGTAATAAAATGTCCGAAGCACTTTTTAAAGCACGGTTTATACTTTCAAGAACTAACTTACAGTCCTCTTTCTCTTTAACAAAATAATTGTCCACTTTAATTATAATTTCACGAGCACGACTATTAATTAATTTCTTATTCATTTTAACGAGTAACAGCTAACAAAACTAAACAACAAAACTCAAGAACAACAATAAAACAGGATAACAAAAACAAAAAGCTAACAAAAATATTCGATGTGCGTAAGTGGGTAAGCGCGGACTGAACTTGCGAACGGTACCGACGGGGCGAGTTCGACTACGTCACCAAGATGGCCGCCAATCGCAATATCATCGTGCGGGGCTTATACTCGGTTGAGACAACGTTGGTCACTTTGTATTTGTTGCTATGCCCAAAAACATTACGTTGTACCGGTACATAAAACAACGCGTGATACTGACATTATACGTAGTCTACATCTCGTAAACAAAGTTTACCGTGCAATTAGCATTCATAAAACTTCCCAAATTCAACCGTTGGGCAGGTACCCAGTCTGATCGGAGGATCCTTCCTTTTCTATGGAAGATCAATGAAATTTGCTCCCTGTTCCTCATGCCTCCACAGCGTTATTGTTAATATGGTGCAGTTTAGTTTATTATCTAGAACCTACCTTACAGTGAGTCGTGTAGCCTAGTGGTTAAAACACCAGCCTCTCAAATATCAATGTAGGTGCAGGTCAGGTATGATTGGTACTCGCAACTTTTCTAAGTTATATATACTTTCTAAACTGAAATGACTGACCAAAACTTCAGTAAGGTTCTGGAGTGGCGGCCACTTATCGGAAGACGTAGCGTAGGGAGGCTCCAACAAGGTGGACCGATGACCAGGTGAAGGTCGCGGGAAGCCGGTGGATGCGGGCAGCACAAGACCGGTCATCGTGGAAAGCCTTGGGGGAGGCCATTGTCCAGCAGTGGACATCTATAGGCTGAAGAAGAAGATTATGGAGGGTGGCAAGGTTATCGACGTGTTACTTGATATCAGTGATTTGATACTTCATTTTGAACCAAGTGCGAAGTGATTTTTAAAAGGTGATTAAAATGAAAAAAGCTATTCCATTTATTTTGACCGAGTGGGTCTTTTTTTATTGGACTTCTCCGTGAAACAGTTGGCGTTCTTTTTTTTAATACTGTTTCTTTTACAGTTTGCGCGTCAATATTTGTGTCGAATGACATTCAACTTTTTCAAAAGTCAGACAGAATTAAAAATGTGACTCTGACAAATTGAAATAATATAAATATTTTAGGCTTATGTCAACTGCTGGCTCAGCACCGCGCCTTCAAAAGATGTAAGGTGACTTGATACAAGAAAGTATTTGAATGACAAATAAAAGAGTCGACTGTACGGGTTCCACGGTGTCACAAAGTTTTTTTTTAAACATTTTGGAAAACGAATGGAGTTCTCCTTCCTTTTGAATTCTATTTACCTCTAGAATGGTCTACATCAATAATTACTTAACAAAATAGATTAAAGCTTTACAAAATTGTGCCTTAGGCTTCGTCTGGATCGTAGTGGTATCAACTCATGAGGGTGGATTGGATACTCGCCGTACGATGGGTCGTCCGATGATGAAACGGAGGTGAAGGAGTTAAGTCATGCAATTCCCTCGCACACCTTCCAAAATCCGTGCAGAACACCGACAGGCTGGCTACACTTCGCCTGTGCTCCAGTCTTTGGAGAACATTTTGAACTAAATCTGAGTCGCCAATTAGCCTCTTCGAACGCCTCTCCACCGAATCTTAAGTTGCTAGGTGCTATTTTGCAGCAGCAGCCCAAATTTGGGGACGTTCTCTCATTTCTCTAAGTTTTTGATATTTCACAAGCTGCAAACGCTATTCAGATTACCAGAATTGCCCATCTGATATCATTGTTTACTGACCTTAGTCTGTAGTGTGATATCAACAAACATAGTAGTCTTGATAATGACAGTGACCTTTGTCACTTGCAATTATTATTGACGTATAATCACAGAACAGACAAAGTAATTAGAATGGAAATAGTTCGGAATCAGTATTAGAACGCGTGTCGCCGCTTGATTCCCCTCTATAACTCGCCTGTATGCAAGAGACCAATACGGAAGCGCATTACGCACACAAATAAATACTCGCACTTCGATTATAAGTTTGTAATTGGTGATCACACTAACGTAAACAGTGCATTTGACGTACACTCCTACATTCAAAAATTTCTCATACACGCTATGGCGACCAAAAGGTCGATATTTATATCGATAGTTTATATCGATAGTTTATATCGATAAAATTGGCAGAAAAGGATTAATTGTGTTCTCATTGTGTAGTTTCGTATGAATTAGGATCTTTACATATAAGTATACATGAGATTCCAGTTATATGATTTTTAAGTAATTTGTAGGGGATTTAAAAAAAAGAAATGTACTTATAAATTTACATAACTTGATAATGTGATTTTTTGTTTATGGTGCTATCAACATAAAATTAGAGTTGAATGAAAGGTTTAGGTGTAAAACAGTTTTACAAGAAGTTTTGAGGTGATAGGAATTTTCGAGATTTTAGCAAAACTGTGTAATAAAATGTCGTACCTACCTAACTTTACTTATTTTAAATATTTTTTCTTATAAACAAATATATTTCCTATAATATATACAATATGTTAAGAAAACCCTGTCCGAACCGTAAGGGTAGTAAAGGTTAGGTAAACACATGACCAAATAACATATGAAATTTTACATAATCATCATAATGACAATACTAGTGAATTTTGAAATAATCTTTTTTTCCCGCGATTAATTCCAACTTCCCCAAAATTTGGTAATTTTTAAAAAGTGACAACATTATTTTTGGCGGTATAATTCTGAGCGAATAGCGACGCGGCCGCGTGCCGCGTGCCCTGCCCCTCTTCGCCCGCGCCTGTATGGCATACCGCACATGTTTTAAGTTACCTCTTTTTGCGAATATTTTTTTAGGGGGATTTTTTTTAAAGTTTAGCCCGGCTTTGTAGCCATTAGTAGAATTAGTTATCGATACCTAACAATACCTTCACGGATCGGATAGGGTTTTCTTTACATATTGTATATTTCCTATAAAAAATAATTTATTAAAAGTTGTGTTGTGTCTGTTTAACCTTAAGGATCAAATTTGTTCATAATTAACGATAGTAGAAAATAGGAATAAAATACGGAACCTAAGTCCAACAAATATAAGCACAACGGTTATGACAAAACTTACCAAAGAACAAATCCGAACGATTTGCTCTCTTGGGACCATACCTGGTTTTAGGTACCTTTTACCCGGTTTTTTAATGATATAATCATTTTCGATAAACTGTTTAGAGCAAATAGTACTAGTCTTTGTCGGAATCCTATTTACTCTACCAGTCACGTCAATCCATCGCTCTCTTATAACGCTAGCTTGTTTAGGAAACCTAAAATTTATAATTTATTTATTTTTATTTGCAATTTATTAAAATAAATATTAACAGCTGACATGGCTCTTTATATCATTCCATTACATTTATTTGATAAGATAAGATATTTTATTTTGCACATAAGGGTGCAAACATGGCGGTACATAATATTAATACGAACAGCCATATTTCGGCAATTAAATGGCATGCACAATTAAAATGTTCACAATTTAAAAATACACAAATTAAATCATATGAGTAGTTCTAGTTTATTGTTTGCTTAATAATATATTAATGTCAGTTTCTAATAATTAAATTATATAAAATAGTCAACCAAGATGTTTCTAAAACAAAAAGTCTGCAAAACTATAATAATAAGCCTTGACCACATAAAAATTACGAAGGCTTTTCTTAAACAATTAGTAATATATTATTTAAATATGTCTAATTAAAAATAAAATATTATTAATTTATTATAAAATGATTCAAACAATATATTTATGAAATCTGAATTCTATCGATAATTTTAATTAACCACATGGTCACCTCACTATAAATAAACATGGCGCCCTGCATTTCGGCCAATCAGGGCTAAGGACAAAATGACAATGAGTAAAGTGTAGAGGACGCATTGGATTCACTACATCGTACGCGGACTTTCTTATTGTTTTTCCAAAGCGAAGACAAACCGAGCAATGTAATTTTTTTCTTCCTTGAAGCAATAATATCATGAAAGTTTGGAATATCATTGTTTTCAGTATGTTTTTGTGTTTTTTACAAATTTTACTACAACATAATATTATTTTCGACTTACCGATGGAAAGATATACCACTTCGTTGTATAGTTGAGGTCTGGCTTTTTGCCCTGCATGTTATAATTGCACAATACGGCATTTTAAAGCGGAGCTCCGACTCGTGAAGTACTTATAAGAATACTAAATGAATGTTTCGGACGTTCGGTCGACATAAGATTTGCGTCTCACATGTGTGGCACGGCGGCCACGCCTACACGGCCTTTCCAGTCTTATATTAACTATTCCGTGCGTATAATTACTTACTTAGTAAATAATAAATAGTAGTTAATAATATTAATAGTTTCTCGGTAGCAGGCCGTAACATCGGCTGCCGGCAGAAGTTACCACCCACCAGACAAAGTCTTGCCACCAAGGCCAAGCGATTCGTCGTGTTCCGGCATGATGTCTAGTGAGGCCGTACGGAGTGCCGGGTACGATGCGTCAAATGTTGTTGTGTCGGGAATTTGGTCGTGGAAGGTCTCCAGGTCAATCTACCTCTGGCGCAGCATCCTTTGTCCTCCTTCCTTTCCCTAGTATCCTTGGTGTTTAACATTGCATCATCTCGCTCAACTGCCGTCTTCCTTCCTATTTAATCAGTTTTTTTTTAGTGAATAGGCTTAATAAACTAGAGCGCTTTACGGGTGGGATTGCTGTCAAGCACTAGTTTATAATTATCATTTTTAAAAATAGATTTCACATTATTGTCTAAGTAGGTACTGACACTATGTTTAAGTTGTGTAGGTACATGTAATTACGATGAAATTGTATTCTAGATCTGGAAATAAATAACTATTTTTAATATTACCATACTCACATCTGTACATCTCTACAGATATATCAGAATTTATAAAAAAAAAGGATTCGTAATATAACCGTCAGCTATGTCTCTAAGGGTATGTCCAGTGACATTAACCTGTATCTTGCGACCTTGAAGACCTTTGGTCAAACAATAGGTCACCTCCATCGCCCGTGGGCGTCATAAAAGCTGACATTAATGTTCCAACATGTGTTGCCTACCAATCAAATGTGAGAAATGACAATATGCTAGTCAAATATAAACAAAAGAAATATTTTACACGTGCTTGAATATATGGTGAATAAAAACTTAAATTGTTTACCAGCATGTTTTTTATTGCGGGATCAAGTTGCTATTAACATTATATTATTAATAAATAATGTTGATAGCAACTTGATTCCCGCCGAAGCCTGAGCCCTAATTAGGGCACAGGCCTCCTCTGTTATGCCATTTGTGGTTGGACCTCCTATATTTCCTCGCGATGTTTTCCTACACCGTTGTGAGCAGTGGTGATGACTTATAAGTCGTGTACCTATTGGGTTCCAACATATTTATATCTAATGTTGGTACATATATTCAATGTATATTAGATTACCAAGAGGTTAACACCTTACACAGAGTTTTGTTTATTTTATTTTAACCTTTTTTATTTTATTATTTATTTTATTTTTACATTTTAAAGAAACTTACAGCTAGCATATATACAGGTAGAAGATAATTAGTGAAAGAAAGCCAATTATTAATTTTATTAATAAGTATGTTGAATCAAGTTAGTAATGAACCAAAGTCACACAAACAGCAATGAAAAGAGCGATGCTCGGAGTATCCCTGAATGAGTGAATGAGAAATTGAGGAGATCCACAGAAGAGAGATCGAAAGTCACGGACATAGCTCTTCGAGTCGCTAAAATTAAGTAGCAGTGGGCAGGGCACATTGCTCATAGAACCGATGGCCGATGGGGCAGTAAGGTTCTGGAGTGGCGGCCACGTATCGGAAGACGCAGAGTAGGAAGGCGCCCAACAAAGTGAACCGATGACCTGGTGAAAGTCACGGAAAACCGATGGATACGGGCAACACAAGACCGGTCTTCGTGGAAAGCCTTGGAGGAGATCTTTGTCCAGCAGTGGGCCTCTATAGGCTGAGAAGCAGAAGTTAGTAAAGTTCATAATAAGGAACACACACAGATGAAGGAGACATAAACTGAGAGGAAGTGCTTTTTTGTCATGGTTTTAAAAGTGGACAGAGTTTGAGCATGCCTTAGGGACACGGGCAAGTCATTCCATAGCCGAACTGCTTGTACAGTAAAGGACTTATCGTAAAAACTAGTGGTATGCATGTCTAATATCAGGTTTTCCGATGACCTCAGATATATATTATGTGTGTCATGAAGGAACTTGAAACGTTCTTTAAGGTAAGAGGGGGTTTTAGGATTAAATAAAGTGCTGTAGAGCTGAAATAGGATATGAGAATTCCGGGAAAGACGTATGGGAATCCACTTAAGCTTTGTACGAAATTCGAATATGTGATCATATTTGCGCAGGCCAAATATAAATCTTATACAAAAGTTTAGAAGTCGCTCCAGTTTAACTAGTTGTGTAAATCGCAGAAGGAGAAGAAGAAGAGTTTTAAGGGAGTGTGCCGAAATTAACCCATTGTTTCACAAAAACTCTTAAACCTACCTCACGAATACAAATTAGGTCAAAATAAAAAAAAATAAAAAACTGGAAAGAATCATTCCACCATTCCACAGCGTTCTATCAAATACGGCGTCATGTTGGTACCTACATGACCCAGGTGTGACGTCATAAAGGTAACTGAATGAACGAACCCGTCAGGCCAATCCATCAAAGGATTTTAGAGAACCACGGATTAATTTGTGAAAAATTGGATTCAGCCATGAAAAAGTTATAGGTTGGGTTGTCGAAGCCACGAAATTGGCGGACTTGATGGTTTTTGAGTATAAAATATAAATTGATTTTCTCTTTTGGTACCTATTTACTTTCTACGCTTGCCGCCTTCGATCTATAGATGGACCTTTGTGCAAATCGGAAAGCACCCGTTTTGGTCCCGGCTGCCATTCGTAGATCTTTTTTAGTCATTACGAGTTAGAAACCATAAAGTTTGACAACCACGTTATTAAGAGGGAACTCTAGTGGTGCTTTCTCTATATAAACGTACTAGCTTTCGCCCGCGGCTCCGCCCGCGTGGACTAATATTTTTCGTATCCCACGGGAACTGCATATTTTTCCGGGATAAAAAGTAGCCTATGTGTTATTCCAGACTATTATCTACCCCTGTGCCAAATTTCAACCAAATCCATTCAGTAGTTTTTACGTGAAAGAGTAACAAACATCCATACATCCATACTTACAAACTTTCGCCTTTATAATATTAGTAGGATTCCGCTGTTTTCTTCGTAGATAATGCTTTTAGAGTAATTATTTGTTTTTCTACAATTTTGCACCGTGACTATACTTGCCCCTATTATTAGATTTTTCCGAAACTTAATTAAGAAAAAAATACGGTACTGTAAAATCGCGAAAAAGAACCCATTTTTACCGTGATGTTCAGATGACTATTAGACAAACATGATAAGTTTTTGAGAAAAAAGAAAATAATAGAAGCATAGGTATACTTTTCCTCTAAATTTTGATGTAAAAATAATTGAGATCTGTCATGTTTTGAAAAGAAAACAGCGGAATACGAAACTTCTTTTGGTCAACGTTTTTGTAGGTAAAATCAGCCTGAGCTGCAACTGTCCTTTTCGCACTTTACCGGGAGAGGTTGGAAGCAGCGCGACGGCAATAGTTTCTTCAAATACCTATTTTCCAAATTCCTCGGCACTAGAGTCTCCTCTACCCAGTAACTGGATTGTGGACGTGAGATAGACAGTCTAGATATAAAATGGCTTGCTAAATAAACTCCATGGTAAACTGGTTTTCAGATTTTTGAGCTTCTAACAACTCGACAGGGCTGTCAAAAATCCATGAATGGAAGCCGTGACCAACACCTTAACGTGCTTTCCGAGGCAAAGAAATTCACCCATGCGCGAGAAATACCTGTATCCACAGTAGAAGGAACTTTGTATGCTGGTTATGATTTTTGTTTTTTAATAATTATACCTAAACTATTGCTTGACCGCAATCCCGCCTGATGGTAAGCAGTGATGCAATCCTTGATGGTAAAGCGCGCTAGTGTATTAAGAGCCTGTAGTGTATTTCATTAAAAAAAAACTGAGTGAATAGGAAGAAACACAGCAGTTGAGTGAGGTGATGCAATATTAAATCCAACAACACGACCAACGATGCTGCGCTAGAGGGAGATTGATCTGGAGATCCTTCACGTCCAAACTCCCGACGCAGCAATATTTTGCGCATCGTACCCGGTACACATCGCAACGCAACTGCTCAGACCCGTCCTCCGTACATGATACGTCAGACATTAAGAAGGCTATACGATATGGCCATTGCGTAACTAGAACTTCAAGTAATCAATACGTTCTCATCAGAAT
Source organism: Sesamia nonagrioides (assembly GCA_017933935.1). Lineage (NCBI taxonomy): Eukaryota > Metazoa > Arthropoda > Insecta > Lepidoptera > Noctuidae > Sesamia > Sesamia nonagrioides. Next base: position 124,846 of record JADWQK010001483.1, read on the forward strand.
TCTTTTCGAATCTCAGAAAAATAAAAACCAATCATAGTATGGGAATGGTAACTTAAAGGACTGAGTAAGGAAACTACATAGAACATAATTTGGGATTGAATTCAATAAAATAATTTTTTTTGACGTTATCGACTTGTGCTTGACCGCGATCCTATATGATGGTAAGCAGTGATGCAATCAATAATAATAAAGCGTATTAGATTCTTCTTCTTCTTCAGCCTATAGATGTCCACTGCTGGACAAAGGCCTCCCCCAAGGCTTTCCACGATGACCGGTCTTGTGCTGCCCGCATCCATCCAGCGCACTAGTTTATTCATGCCATTAAGACACTTAAATTGTAATCAGTTGGGAGCCGCCTGTGGCAAATTGTTCCAGTCCTTCGGTGTACACGGTATAAAAGACGAGGCGAAACGCTTCGTCCGGAACGTAGTGGTCTCAACAACGCTAGGGCGTCACTATCCCGCTAATTTAGCGGCTCCATGTTCAAAGTAGGATAATCTGATCAAGTACCATCGTCCCAGGAAAGCTGGCTTCTTTCATTAGCGTTACTACGTCACTTGATTACTGAGCATAAAAAAGCCTGAGTTCTGTATGTATTTGAAATTTAATATGGCACGAGCATTGCAAAGAAAATCCTTTTTTCAAGCAACTCGTATGTAAGTCGTTCGGTGTGGTATAATATTTCTACCATCGGTAGAGAATATTTTCAAATGAATTATATTTTACTAGCTGTTGCCCGCGACTCCGTCAGCGTGGACTTCAGTTTATAGCGCGATGTTGTTCCCGTTTCCGTGGGAATGTCCATTCCGAAAAAAAAAACAGTTGATATATAATGAGGGCCTGTTAAAATAATGAGAGCAATATGTACGTCCGCATTTGCTCTCGTTTTCGCAACATTTTTTGCTACTGCTCTGCTCCTATTGGTCATAGCGGGATGTCATATAGCCTATGTCCTTTCTCAGGCTCTGGACTATCTGTGTACCAAATTTCATTACAATCGGTCCAAGCCGGACAGACAGACAGACAGAGATACTTTCGCATTTACCATATTAGTATGGATTATAGCATATATTTTTCGTTGAAAAGAGGCTGGAAGTTAATTAAATATGTAAATAAGATAAGTTGAATTGTGGTTCTAAATGGAATTAATTCCATTTTATTTTTTTGTAAAAGCGAATCCATTTATTATGTAATGTATGGCGTAAGTAGCTTTATCAAATTAAAAATATTAATTGTTTGCAAAGTACGGTTTTATATGTCACATTGCACAAACATTGGCAGATTTTTTTTTTGTTACACTGTACCTACTGTACTAAAACTGGGCAAAGGTGTCCCCAAAATGCATCCACGAATTCTTCTCTAGCGTCAAGTCAATATTAAGTTAAAATAATCCATACTAATATTATAAATGCGAAAGTAACTCTGTCTGTCTGTTACGCTTTCCCGCTTAAACCTCTCAACCGATTTTGATGAAATTTGGCACAGACAATCTTTAGACCCTGAGAAAGAACATAGGCTACCTTTTATCCCACAAAAATTTGATGTTCCCGAGGGAAATCTAAAAAGCGCGAGAAAGCTAGTATATTCATAATTGTATAATCAACAGTAGGTATGTTGATAAATTTACATTATTTAACACTTTAGTTTTCCAGTTTAATTACTGAGCAAAATAGTACATAAAAACAGAAATCGAAATGGCATTTCACCATCAACCTTTACACACGGCACAGGTCTCCTCTCATACAGAGAAGGGTTGAGCGTAATCATCACGCCTGCTCAATGCGGGTTGGCGATTTCAGCCTTAAAGTCCAGGCTTCCTCAAGATATTTTCCTTCACCTTGTAATTAGACATTGGTGTCCAAGATATACTTAGAAATTACATATAACTTAGAAAAGTTACATTGGTACTTGCCTGGCCTGGAATCGAACCCGCTCACTCATACTACTACGACTCTAAGGCATTTAAATAAGAGAAATTCTTCTTTAAATGCCATGTAGTCGTAGGTCCGTATTACAGAACGTCACTCAAAACTCAAGCTCTACTTAAGTCTCGTTTCAAGCCATTTGATTGGTTGAAACTAGTTTTAAGTAATGCTTAAGCAGAGATCAATGCTTGAGTTTCGTTCTGGAATACGCACCTAAGTCTTGTAGTCGTAGTATTCTCTGATTCTCTGTCTCTCTTCTTTAACCCGGCGAGCGTAAGGTTAATATTTGTTACATCAAGCGTAAGGTGGGTGAAATTAACCCATATAGTGCAATAGACCTTTTAATGTGTTATCTATATTTTATATATGTTTTTATTCACTAATGTAATTATTTAACAATCCGAGGATTGGTTGAGAGGGAAAAATAAACCAAAACTAATACTTTATAATATTTATTTATGAAATTATCAAAATCAACATTTTTCAATTAAACGCAGCATGCCACTTGGAATTATTACTTAAAAAGAAATAAAACTTTACGACAGTTAAAACGACATATTTTCTTATTAACTAATAAAATTTGGAAACAAACGAGATCAAACTTGTACTTATATAATTATTCAGACTTGTCATAACCATGTCATATCCAATCATAAAAACAGTATGACCTTTGCATAAATTACGATTGAATTTATAGCAGGTGTGACTAGTCCTGTGATCTTTTTTTGTGGGACGTATTTCACATCACCCGATAGACTTAGCAACTTTAGTTGGAGGTTGTTGTGTATGTGAGGAGGATTCACTGACTTGATTTACAATTATTTGGCTGACATTATCAATTTCGAAGTTACTACCAGAATCATCACAAGATTCATCGCCACTAATTGCTTCTAAAAATCTTAATATTCTTCTTTGGTTTTCTTCATATGACATTAATAATTATTTACCTGAAAAAATAAGAAATAACGAATACAAAGCAAAAAACCTTTACGCGAATTTGTAACAAGAAGCGTAAGGTGGGTGAAACTCACCCAGCTGCAACTTTAACACCGTCCAAATACTTTGCCAATTGGCGGACAACTGCGACGTAACGCAGAACGCTTACTTACCTCCCCCCACGCAGCTACTCAGGCTCACAAGTCATTTTGATGTACCTGACAAAAAATATCGAACGATTTATTACAGGCTGGGTGATTTTCACCCAGCCTTACGCTCGCCGGGTTAACTGTTATCTTCTGTTAATATGTTTAAAACAACCGGCCCTTTTTTTCTGGGTTGGAAATCATCAAATGAACTTTCCCGCCCTGGGCGGAGCGGAAGGGCGTGTAAAACATTTACTGACTAAAACCCACCCGTGTTCCTTCACTTGCCTGTAGGCCAGGGCCACGGTTTCTTTTTTAACCAACCCGCAACCCTGAACCAGGGGGCCTTCATGGACCCCGTCAAAATATGCTGACATCTTTTTGAAGCGCACGTGAAACACGACGCGCCATCGACTGAGGCCTGGTCCTCACCGGGCGGCGAGCTACCCACTGCTCAACACCCGCAAGACCGCGGCTACGGTGGCCCGGAGTTTGATGTTGTCTCCCGACCAGGGCGTCTCCTGCGGCGGCTAGAGGCATGAGAGCGCTGGGATTCCCGCTCCCTCACGCGCTCCGTCTCCTCCCTTGCTAGCATCACTTTTTCGCAGAAGGAGCTGACGGTCTGCCATGCACTCTCACTCCGGACCATGGCCTGGACTAGGGTCACACGCGAGAGATTGCCGCCGATCGCCGCCACGAGGACACGGCGGTGCTCTACCCAAGCCGAGCAGACCTCCACCGTATGCTCCATCGTGCCCTCAGAGACCAATTAGAACCCTGCACCTTATTTCTGAAGCTTCATTGGTGCCTATGTTGTTTAATGTGATATAAAATATTTTGACTTTAATATTAGTTGATAACGAGCAACTTCTGCTATTGTTTTGTAACAAATGAACAACGATTCTGAATTAGATTTTACATTACGAACTACAGTGTTAACTTTTAGGTGCCTAACTAACTAAAATTATGTAAATTTTATTTCAGTGGTTCAGAAACAAGACCTTTTAATCACATTTAAAACTGCTGCAACTTACATCACTTTCAAAATGGTGTCCTAATTTAAAACGCTTAACTAATCTTGATCACGACTGTTCTAGCAGGGCCAGTGCACACTGTTACCATTCCGTGTTTAATTTTATCCCAAGGCACCGGACAGTGAGTCCTTGCCTAATTAATTTACCTACTGTGTCACGGTAGGAACACTCCGCTGATGAGATACTGCAGGGATGCCACCGCGTTCAGCTGTTTTAGTTGTGGCTTGAATTTAGTAGAAATTTAATGCTACTCTAATATTTACTAGTCGTGCAAATCGAGCATTTCTATGTAATGATTTCGAAGGCTTAGAAAATTGGTATACAATATATAGACAACAAGAAATGAAAACACTAGCAATAATAATGCGTGAATGTATTTGGAAATCATATCATATCTAACAAACTAAAGAGCAGGGCCAGGTCATCATGAAGTTTGCCAATCTTTAACTAGTGACTAAAATATTGGATATATGTGATTACATTTTCGTATGCAGGCTGGAAACAGTATGGTATTGGCGTATTGATGACACCACCTTGTGTAACAGACTAGCTGCATCCGCCGGTTTCACCCGCGTAGATTTCGATATGTATTTTTTATATATGCTCCGCTCCTATTGGTCCCAGCGTGACGTTATATAGCCTAAAGCCTTCCTAGATTAATGGGCTATCCAAAGCAAAAAGATTTTTTCAAATCGGACCAGTAGTTCCTGAGATTAGAGCGTTCAAACAAACAAACATACACTTTGGCTTTTTATATTAGCCCGCTTTAGGCTATATAACATAACGGTGCGACCAATAGGAGCGGAGCATAACTAAATCCACGCGAACGAAGTCTCCGGCGGCCATTAATATTAGTATAGATTTCATTGAGTCGCTACTGCCATTTACAAAATCACTAGTGGTGTACAAAATAGTTCATCTCAGCAAAATTTATCCATACTAATATTATAAATGCGAAAGTAACTCTGTCTGTCTGTCTGTCTGTTACGCTTTCCCGCTTAAACCTCTCAACCGATTTTCATGAAATTTGGCACAGACAGTCTTTAGATCCTGAGAAAGAACATAGGCTACCATTTATCCCGGAAACATTTGATGTTCCCGAGGGAAATCTAAAAAGCGCGACGTAACCGAACTCCACGCGGGCGGAGCCGCGGGCGGAAAGCCAATTAAAAATAAAAATTTAAATGTACATTTCTAAAACTTCATATTTTCAAAAGTTATCCAATTTAACTAGATTTAAGTATATATTGTAAATAAAGAAAAAACAAGAACGCAAAGCAATTTGCGTGCAATGTTTAATTTTAAACTTATTTCATAAAAACTAATCTATTGGAAATTGAATTTAAATGAAGCCAAATAGTTTGAAAAAAACATTTAGCGTTAGGTAAATAAAAGTAAGCGAAGGATAAATGCGGGTTTAAACAATCAGTTTAGATTCACAAAATCGAAATTAGTTCACTAGATTCTTAGTATTATAAAATTTTTGTTTGTTTTGTTTTTACATTTAAACGTAGATGACATAGCTAGGTATATAAGTTTTGATTGCGATACATAATGGAAATTACAGTAAGCACCTGTGTAGATTTGTGAAATATATCATACCTTTGGGGAGTTTGTTGCCCCAATTTTGAAAAGTTTTGTGGGTGTGTCAGTCATCATCATTATCTCAGCGTTAATCCCAGTCGCATCCGAAGCTTTTTCAGCTTTGAAGTCGGGGGTCCGCTTTGCTGTGCGCTGCCGATTTTGGCTAAACTACGATATTTTTTATAGGTGTGTCAGTATATTGATAAAAAGGCTATAATAAAATATCTCATATTTTTGACAACAGGATTCCACAATACATTGCACTAAATGTTTATCACCTGCGTTTATTTATATGCCCCGCTACTAATGGTCGCAGCGTGATGTTATATAGCCTAAAGACTTCCTGGATTAATGGGCTATCCAACGCAAAATACTTTTTTCAAATCGGACCAGTAGTTCCTGAGATTAGCGTGTTAAAACAAACAGACAAACTCTCCAGCTTTATACAGTATGTTAACTAACAGAGGGCGTTCCCGTTAACCCGAAATAGTATAGCATACATAAATGCTAAAAAAAATATTTCCATTCGAAAACAAAATGTTTTAAATTTTTTTCCAATATGAAAATATTCAATAAAAATTTTAAATTGACATGTAAAAGAAACACACTGTACACGGGAACATGAAAGACGGCAACGTCGCAATTTATTTATACATGACGACTACTATTTTGATTTAAAACAGGAGGTTTCAAATTTATTTCCAATTAGAATTTTTTTTTATTCGGATTTTTTATGCTTATTTTTCTATGCTGATATTTTTATTTTAATCTATTAATGATATATATTAACGAGTTTAAGGGAACGCCCTCTGTTATTTAACATACTGTATATTAGTGTAGATTAACAGTTTGTCAGTAAATCAAAAAGAAAAAAAAAACAATATAATAATTAGGCTAAATCGCATGGCAAAACTGGATATTTGATGAAATTACATAAAAGTATTCCTTTATTTCAAAATTGTATATTTTTTTTATTGTTGTTTTATTAATAGTTATTGTATAAATTAAGATAAATTGAAATAATAAGAAAAAGGCTGGCAAGGCTGGCAAGGCAAGGTTCTATATAAACAAACCTTGCCTAATTATTCAACTTCTGGAAAGTTGTACTAGGAGTGGCATTGGACTTCAGGTATCGAGTAGCAGTGTTCAGAAATCCCGGTTCAACATCCGAGAAAACATCCGCGGTCTCGTCATACAACAAAATATTGTTGATATGGGTGAGAGCTAAGTACAATGGACTTGTCTGAAGGGTTATGGGTACCGGTGTGAGGTACTTTAAATAGAGGACTCTAGTGACGGTGAATGTAGATAATATTTTGTAACACTTAGTTTCTATTTTCCCTTTTATGTTCTTCCTGGCAAGACAGTTTATTACAAATTCTGACAAAATAATGAAATGCACAACTCATAAAAGTGAGAATAAACTACCTTGCATCCTCTAGTACCTCATCCTGCATTTTTAAATTCCTGTGAGACGTCCTACGTGATCCAACATATCCACAGATGTATTAAAATTTCACCAAATATTTTGTTAAGAAGGAAAAAGGGTTTTTTCCTTAACATATATCCCCAAGACGTTAAGACTGACCCACAAACCAAGTTGTAACTTAACTATGAGGAGAGTAATAACTTATGTAGGGTGAGCGGCAAGGCATTGTGTGGTCTTAGTATTGGTGCAAGCTGTAGGGTAAACTGTATAGTTTTCTGCATTAGAATACTACTAATTCTAATTTAGAAAACTGAAAATGGAAATAAAATCGTTGATAATGTAAGTAGGATCACTGATCACTTTTACACGTCATATTTTTTAAAGTAGCTGGAGTAGATTTCCTAACTGACTACCTTTGAGAAGAAAAGCCGAAACAAGCTCAAGGATCATCGTCTTTTTTCAAGTCGAGACTTTAAAAATGAAAATGTTTACAATAACAAACAGTGTATGCTTTGTACATAACAATCAATTTACGTGATTTAAAAAAAAAACCAGTGATTAAAATGTCTTAATTGTAGAATAATTACCTACGCATACTGTATCCAGTATTTTTAAGTAAAGAATGTATGTACCAAATTTCAAAACGATATCATGATAAATCACAAAGTTATGAGCTTGTTATCCTACTTGGTTGTCCCAACAAAAATATGGACCACACTCCGTTTTTACGGGCGACCCGGGTGCATTGACCTGTGGCGTCAGCTGAGCGCACGCGTCAGCTGCGTAGCGCGCTCAGTAACCATACTGTAATAATTTCTAAATGTATTAGTGATAAAATATAACATGGTGTAAAAATGATTGGAATCGATTCAGTTGCTTATTCTGAACAAACTGTATTCAGGTTTCGCATAAATAAAAAATAACCTTGTATAGTTACAAAACAGTAGCAGCAGTTGAAGGTTTTTTACTGTCAAAGCACACGACCAGGGTTACCAAGGGGTACGAATACGAAGTAACAAGATTGTGGAGATCAGATAGGCAGTCGCTTTGGTGTTTTGATGCATCCGGTGGTACTGGGAGTTGACCCAACATGGTTGGAAAAAAACTATCAGATCATGATCTTTTTTTATGATCATAAACTAGTGCTCGACCGCAATCCCGCCTGATGGTAAGCAGTGATGCAATCTTTGGTGGTAAAGCGCGCTAGTTTATTAACAGCCTATTCACTAAAAAAACTGAGTGAATAGAAAGGAAGACGGCAGTTGAGCGAGGTCATGCAATGTTAAACCCAACAACACGACCAATGATGTCCCACCAGAGGGATAGTGATCTGGAAACCCTCCACGACCAAACTCCCGACAAAACTGCTCAGACCCGTCCTCCGTACGGCTTCACCAGCGGTAAGACTTTGTCTGGTGGGTGGTAACTTCTGCCGGCAGCCGATGTTATTGCATACCATCGAGGTAGAGATTATTAGATTTCTAGAGATCTAGTGAGTCTAAATGACTTTTAATGTTTGTTTTAGTCAATTCGTACCGCTTTCGCCTATGCCTCACACCGTCCATCGCCAGCGTCCCAACAGACAGCTCCGTGAGGCAAGCTACCAACTGCACAGTGGTTAATTAAATTCTATCCACTGCCCGCCCACTGTATAAAACCATGCCGAATACACTGCCTTAATAATATTAACGTAACTTGTAATAAGTTGCTGTTCCTACCAGTTTATGGCTGGCTTTTGTTTTAGTTGTATTTTTAATAGCATATTTTTGTTTGTAATTACGTTTTTGTAAGAAATATTGTTGTGTTGGTACTCTGTGAGTTTGCAGCGAGTTTGTTAGAGATATGGAATCGAGTTCCAGACCGCTTAAACTTATAATTTTGCCAAGTTAATTTCGAAAATGAAACCTCACGTATAGTTACTTTATAGTACATTACGATATTAGTGCGTAATGATGGTTATAACATGCGAGGCGGAATTTCAGCCCGAGCCGAAGGCGAGGGTGTAATTGAGCCGAGCATGTTATAACCAATACGCACGTATATCGTACGACATTTTTTAACACACTTGCGAGGAAACAGAAAAAAAGATATTCAGAATACAAGTACAAAGAAAAGAAAATTTGAGAAAAATGGCGCGAGGTTTATTTTCTGCCGTAGCTGCGTGAAAATGTTGGCAAAGATGCTAGAGCATGCAGTTAAGTTTTTAAATTACCGAATAAACTGTTTTATTTTTACAAATACTCATTTAAATACAAACAAATACAAATTTGTTTATTTCAAATAGGACATCAGTTATTTTAAATAAACTCAATCTGTGAATGCTCACTGTTGCTTTCCCGCCATTAGTATTATCATTTGCCATTTCAAATATGGAACAGCGCGCTGCTCACTGGCTAGAGCCACGCGGCAACGATCAGTTCCATAATTATTTGAAATGACAAATAATGCTGTTATGGAATTTGTATGGACTATAACTTAACTATTTGCTTTGATAACACACGCGTTTGTTATGGCCCGCTTTACATATTTAAAACCGGTGGGATTACATCAGCTTTACGAGCAAGGGTGTTAAAAAGTTGTTTAACAAATAAATTGAAAACATATTTATTTCTAGAAGGGTTATCTTTTTCTTGGCGTGGGGTTAGCAATCTAAATGAGATCGGCCCAGATTTCGGCTACTTGTTGGGCGCCATCACCAGCAACCATCAGTTTTCTTTCCTTATTTTTTTAATTTCTATAATGTGCAGCTGACATGACACATAGTAAACGTTATTAAGCGCACTATTGTGTGTGTGTAACAGAACCAAATTTACATTCCAAGGCAGAGTAGTCTCTGCCGGGGACGCGAGTTGTTTGAAAAAGATTTCGTGGATCCTGGCACATGCAAATGAAGGAATAAAACTCGCCGAGACTTTTACTAACTGAAAAGTCAGTCAAAGTCTGACATTCCTTTTCACTTCCTCTTCACCCAGAGCGTGAGAAGTCATTTGATTTCCCACCCAAAAAAAAGCGGCGTCGTGTATGAATTTCCATCTGAAAAGGATTTTCTTGCTTCGGTCAACCAGCAGCTTAATTGCGTAACACACTACTTATTACTCATCATCATCTCAGCGTTAGTCCCAGTCGCATCCAAAGCTTTTTCAGCTTTGGAGTCTGGAGTCCGCTTTTACCAGTCTAACTGATAGACTAGACTTTGTTGATCTTGGCTAAACGTAATTACTATCGGGTGGAATCATTTTGAAGCTTATTGCTATTCCATTGATCTATACGTTCGAAAAATGTGTCTGTTCAACAACGTAAATAACGCAGTGAATGTTGTTGAACTGTCAAAATGAAACCCATTGCTATTGATAGTGTTTTACGTGTGACCCTGCTGGGTCCGCATATATTTCCGTCTGAGTCAGATGGAAATATATGAGGTTGCTTGAGTGCGCAAAATGCAAAAAGGTTGTTTTTTCAATTATTTTATGTTAAAACTGTTTCGCAAGTAATAAATAGGCTACGTAGTTCAAAAGTGGACTACTCTATCGAGCGAACGCAGTGGAAATATTTTTGTGCATGAATATGAATATTTGGACTGGTCTGGTTGTGCCTCGGAAAGCACGTTAAGCCATTGGTCCCGGTTGCCATACGAATATCTAGTGGCAGTCGTTACGGGTTGTTGGAGCCTTCATAAGTCTAAAAATTGGTTTAACTGCAATGCTTAGATATCGCCTTCGGGTTATGGACGTCAGGCGGCAGTCGCTTCGTCAAGTTTAGCCAAAATCAGCAGTTAGACTGAAGCGGACCCCAGACTCCAAAGCTGAAAAGCTGCGACTGGGATTAACGCTGAGATGTGCAAAAGCTGAGTAAATTTTCGTTGTATTTTGTAAGAAAAGAAACCATTCCTTCTCTGTATGAGAGGAGCCTGTACCCAGCATTGGGAAGATAAAAAAAGGTTGATGATGATGATTATGTAAGAAAATTTGTTCGTTGTTTTTCTAATTTCACTAATGGATTTTTATGGGCTTAAAATAACTAATAATAACTAAGTCTTAAGGTTGTTTTTAAGTCGTTATAAGAGTGGGAGGTAGAATCACGTCACTAGTAATTTATATAACAAAGAAATAAATTGTAAACAAGTCTATGATACTGTGGAGGCATGAGGAACAGGGAGTAAAGTTCACTCACCCTCCATAGAAAAGGGAGGATCCTCCGACCTTGAGCTTGAAATTGGGAAGTTGTATACATGCTAGTTGCACGGTAAACTCTGATTGCGAGATGTAGAATTCGGGTGACGTCAGTATGACGCGTTGTTTATTTGTGGCATATGTAGGTACCGCCACAATACAAAGTCAATAGGCAACTTGTCCCAACCAAACCAAACCAAAGAACCAAAGTCACCGACATAGCTCTGCGAGTCGCTAAACTTAAGTGGCAGTGGGCAGGGCACATTGCTCGTAGAACCGATGGCCGATGGGGCAGTAAGGTTCTGGAGTGGCGGCCACGTACTGGAAGACGCAGCGTAGGGAGACCCCCAACAAGGTGGACCAATGACCTGGTGATGGTCGCGGGAAGCCGATGGATGCGGGCAGCACAAGACCGGTCATCGTGGAAAGCCTTGGGGGAGGCCTTTGTCCAGCAGTGGACATCTATAGGCTGAGGAAGAAGAAGAAGAAGGCAACTTGTCACGTGAGTTTAGATCGACGTGATCACGTTTTGTTAACATCACTTTAGGTATCTTAGATCTATTTATTTTTCGAACTGATGTTATTTGTAGTTATAACAAATATCAAGTTTATTGCAGTGTGAATTAAGTTGATTTCAGAATGACTGAAAAATCTTTAAATGTTTAAATTTAGAAATGGAAAACTTGAAAATTGGAAAGGAAAGTTTACTGTGGAGAAATAAAGGTTATTTTAACATAAACTTTTATTAGTTTACATGTTATAAACTAAATGGCGAATAAAGATTAGTTTTAGTCACCTTGGTACAATATAGCCATTACTTTAAGTGTGAGTCAATGGCGTAACATGGATCTTGGATATAAAGGTTTCCGAGGCACTGAGTAATAGATAATAAACCGCCGACTTCCAAACTCTGGACAAAAACTCCTGACAAAAAATCCAATAACACTTGACACTGGACAACCACGAGACCAGTATTCACCAGTAAGTACCGATTTACTATACTGTAATATAACAAAATGATTTCTGCATTAAATATTAGAACTATGTTTCAAACATCTAGCAAGCATTACTTTATAAGAACTGGTGCTTGAGTGCAATCCAGCCTGATGGTAAGCAGTGATGCAATCGTTGATGGTAAAGCGCGCTAGTTTATTAAGATCATCATCATCACAGCGTTAATCCCAGTCGCATTCGTAGCTTTTCAGCTTTGGAGTCTGGGGTCCGCTTTACCAGTGTAACTGCTGATTTTGAACTTCGAGATTTTCCATGAAGCGACTGCCGTCTGACCTCCACAACCCGAAGGCGATATCAAAGCAATGCAGTTAGACCAATTTAGAGATCAATTGTTAGACTTTTGAGGGCTCCAACAACCCGTAACGACTGCCACTAGATGTTCGTTTGGCAACCGGGACCAACGGCTTAACGTGCTTTCCGAGGCACGACCAGACCAGTGTAAATATTCATATTCATGCATACAAATATTTGCACTGTGCGGGGATCGACCCCGCGCCTCCTTGCACAACGGCCGCGTTCGCTACCGCTACGCCACGGAGGCTGTCGCTATTCACTCTAGCCTTGAAGACACTTAAATTGTAGTCAGACGGAAACACCACCTCAGGCAAATTGTAGCAGTCCATCGATGTACTTGGTAAAAAAGACAAGGCGAAACGCGTCTTTCGGATCTTAGTGGTGTCACCGCCATAAGAGTGGATACTTACCGTACGACGGGTAGATCGATGATAGAACTGTGATGACAGAATGCTATGCTATCATGCTATTTCTGTGCATACTCTCCAAAACGCATCCTACAGAATACGGAAAAGCTGGTTACTTAAAGTCTGTGCTCCAAACTTTGGAGATTGTTCTATATCAAATTTGGATCACCAATTAGCGTCTTCGCACACTTCTCCACAGAGTATAAGGGCTATGTTTTACTTGGACACCATGGTGGCGCAACAAGTCGCCGCTACCAATAAAATGTATACAGGGTTGCGCAACCAAATAAACACCAGGTGAGTAACTTTTTATAGAGGTGTATACATTTTTTTTTTTTAATAATTATGAACTAATGCTTGACTGCAATCCCGCCTAATGGAAAGCAGTGATGCAATCGTACATTTTGTATGTAGTGGCGACTGGTTGTGCCACCATGATGTTCCGGTGAAATATAGCCCTAAATTGCCTTTTCCTAGTTTCAGTAGAAAAAGAAAACTAGATCAATACTGTTCAAATTATACCTAATTGTCAAGATTTGGTAATTGCCTTTCTAGACAAAAAATTGGCCAACATAACGTTTAGGTACCTACCACAAAATTCATACCAAAATTCTATGTTGTATTAATTTTATAGACGAAAATTAGGTCCATAACATGTAATAATGTGTTTTATGGGCGTTCTTTAATGAGGTTGAATATTCGGGACCATACAATCTAAATGTCAGTCATAAAAGGAAATTAGCTTAAATTTTAGGCAGCAATACCGTGGTTGAACCTATAAAAAAGTCTAACCTGTATAAGAGGCTAGTGCTATGACTTTAGGATAAATACATGATGACGTCAGCGACAGCGGAGCGAAAGGGCCGTCACCATCTTGGTGTGGTGGTAAGGGCACTATTTCGTAGGTGGAGTTTTGAATTTAAGCACGATGTGTAAATATACCCTCCAATCTTGGCAATAACAATTTAAATAAGCTAAAGCTAACTGACAGTTTCGCCCCGGAGAAGTTCGCTGGTCCGCGCCTCAAAGCGAAGTCACCGTTCGACAATCTCCACTTTCCAAAACGGCTCTGTACGTGCCGCCATTACAAAATAATGTCACAGCGTTTGGCCCACTACTATTGTATAAATCAAATGAGCAAAATTTTTTAAAATGATGTCGTTAACACCACATACATATGTACATAGAATAAAAAAAAATAAAGGTTAGTAATAATTTTATTTAACTACTAGTGTTAGTAGGTTACAGACACAAATATACATACATAAAATTGAAATATAAAACTTATGCGCACTACACACCTTCAGTTTTATCTGTACAGTCGAACTGTACGGATAAGTCGTTAGGTGTGTAGAACAAATAGTTGAACTGTACAGTTAAACTGTGATCTAATCAAAATATGAATAGATAAATCTGTACAGATAGAACTGTACGGTTAAAATTGAGAGTGTGTTGTCGAAAACTGCGCAGTTTTGTCAGTTTTGTCGCAGCGAGCGTGAAGTGAACACGACATAAAAGTATTTTTCTTTGCTCTCCGCCTCACCGAAAACTCGTCGACCATGGCCCAACGAGAATGGCTGGAAGAGTTTATACAACTATACCAATCGGAGTCTTCATTATGGAAAATCAAAAGCAAGGAATACCATAATCGAGTAAAAAAAGTTTTTCGTTTTTCTTGTAACACACAAATTAGTCCTACGGTCGCTAAAGCCTCGTCTATGGAGGCCATGATGATAAAAACTGAAAGATCGTTTACTTGAAAGTGTTTAGGCTGTATGGACCTACGATTTATCTGTGCAGTTTGACTGTACAGATAAATCGTACAGATGAAACTGAAGGTGTGTAGTGCGCATTAGCGTGAAGCTGCATCCACCCCTACGACATGGGAGAATCCCACCGATCCGCGATCACACTGAGAATAGCACAAAGAATAGCATAAAAGAACCTAGGAAGTGTCGATGGATGGGCGTTTTGGGGACTGTCTTATGTAATATTGACGTTCAAAAAGTGCTGACTCTCAGCCTAATTTGAATAAATGACTTTTGATTTTGAATACTGTTGTTGCTGCGGCCAACACGCGTCAGGGATGCGCATCTATTCCTAATAATGGCAGTAAAACCATTAATATAATAGAAGAATAGAAGTCTCTGTTAACTCGTTCACTTTTAAACATACGTTTATGTAGATATACAAGTATATAGTTTTATGCTAAATTTATAATAAGCCCACCTTTTGAACGTACATAGGTATACAAGTTTGAAGTTCTATCCTAATTTTTAATTAGTCCACCTTTTAAACATAGGTACATATACAAGTATGTAGTTCTATGCTAAATTTATAATTAGTCTACCTTTTAAACATACATAGGTATACAGGTATATAGTTCTATGCTAAATTCATAATTAGTCCACCTTTCACACATACATAGGGATACAAGTATGTAGTTCTATGCTAAATTTATAATTAGTCCACCTTTTAAACATAGGTACATAGGTATTCAAGTATGTAGTTCTATGCTAAATTTATAATAAGTCCACCTTTCACACATACATAGGGATACAAGTATGTAGTTCTATGCTAAATTTATAATTAGTCCACCTTTTAAACATAGGTACATAGGTATTCAAGTATGTAGTTCTATGCTAAATTTATAATAAGTCCACCTTTCACACATACATAGGGATACAAGTATGTAGTTCTATGCTAAATTTATAATAAGTCCACCTTTCACACATACATAGGGATACAAGTATGTAGTTCTATGCTAAATTTATAATTAGTCCACCTTTTAAACAGAGGTACATAGGTATGCTCAACACATACATAGGGATACAAGTATGTAGTTCTATGCTAAATTTATAATAAGTCCACCTTTCACACATACATAGGGATACAAGTATGTAGTTCTATGCTAAATTTATAATAAGTCCACCTTTCACACATACATAGGGATACAAGTATGTAATTCTATGCTAAATTTATAATTAGTCTACCTTTTAAACATACATAGGTATACAGGTATATAGTTCTATGCTAAATTCATAATTAGTCCACCTTTCACACATACATAGGGAAACAAGTATGTAGTTCTATGCTAAATTTATAATTAGTCCACCTTTTAAAGATACATAGGTATTAGTCCATCTTTCCAAAATATTTTGGTGTCGGTTCCCAGTCTAACTAGATGCAGCTGCAGTTTAGACATCTGCCTATTTGACCAACCATTTCCACAGCCTAGATTCGGGGAAAGGAAACCCCTCGGCGAGACAACCAGTCTTTTACCACTGGGTATCATTTTAACTTCTGTCTTCGAGGTATCTGAACCGTATCGGTTGTCAATGAGCTACGAACAACAGCCAGAACCAAAGGCTTTTTTTTTAATAATTAAAAACTAGCGCTTGACTGCAATCCCGCCTGATGGTAAGCAGTGATGCAATCGTTGATGGTAAAGCGCACTAGTTTATTAAGCCTATTCACTTAAAAAACTTAGGAATAGGAGGTGATGCAATGTTAAACCCAAGACCAACACGACCAACGATGCTGCGCCAGAGGGAGTTTGATCTGGAGACAACAACTTTATTTTGGCGCATCGTACCCGCCACACATCGCAACACAACTGCTCAGACCCGTCCTCCGTACGGCTTCACTAGACATCATGCCGGAACACGACGAATCGCTTGGCGGCAAGACCTTGTCTGGTGGGTGGTAACTTATGCCAGCGGCCGATGTTGTGGCCTACCAACGAAGCTAAACGTGCTATCTGAGAAACAGCGGGGTTTGATCTATTACTATGGTTACCTATCCATCCTCCACGTGGGGGTGAATGGGTAGAAACTCAATTTTCCAACGACCCAGAGGCAGTTATTATTCTGCTACAGCAAACATTGAAAATATCACTAACAAACCGAATATTAATTATTCGAATCATGAAATTCAGTAATTGAAGCGCGCTGTCATGTCAAAAACCTTACAATTCAAAACCAACCGTACGAGTACGTATCGCTGATACGTCTAACGTTAACAAAAGCTGACTTAATTGGATTCGACTGCTGTGAGTGGAAATCAAATCAACATGTGTGTATGAAAATCGAGGTGCTATGTAATTTTTAGACGGGAAATACTAGATGTTACTTAGGTGCTTTTAAAGTTGAATTTTGATTACGGAACAAAAACTAGCGTTTTTGTTTTAATTGTCTTGGATTCGAAAGCAATTCCTTTTTAAAAATTATCGGCTCTTAGCTTCATCAAAATGGTTCAAACGGGGGCAGTTTTTATATATGTACCTAAGCTACATAGTGCTTACCTATTTGATTATTTAAAATGATTTCACAAAATTTCCATATTATTATTATTATTAATCTATTTATTTCGAGCAACCAGACTCATAGTGTTAGTTACATGTGCCTACAAACTATGTTAGTAATACATTTACAAACAATACAAAAGCAGCAGTGGTTCACAAACTGACAGTCCAAAACATTTCTTGTTAAAAACCCCACATTTTAAAATTATTTCAACAGCGCAATTGATGGCCCCGATAAGTGTCCCAATTTTGAATTATATAAAATAATGAAATTGTCAAATCGTAAAATAAAATGTTAATTAAAATGTCAACATATATGATTTATTTTTATTATTAATCAATCTCCGCCGATTTTTTCTTCCCTATTTTATCATCATCATCTCAGCCACATGAAGTCCACTGCTGGATGTAGGCCTCACCAAGGATTTCCAAAAAGATCGGTTGGACGCGGCCTGCATCCAGTGCTTCCCTGTGATTTTTGTCAGCTCATCGAACCACTTAGTCGGTGGGTGTATCGGCCATCGGCTCTACGAGCTATGTGCCCCAGTGTGTTCTATGAGTTTTTTTTTTTTTTTATAAATTATAAACTAGCGCTTGGCCGCGCACAGTCTCCAAAATATGTCCTATAGGACATTGACAGGCTGGCTACTGTTCGCCTGTACTCCAGGCTTTGGAGACCGTTTTGAACTAAGTCATATCAAAAGCGTGATACAAACTTCAAAGTACCACAAAGCCGTCTGAAGTGCAAATTATTCATCAGTATGGGTCTCTCTAAGCTGATTTATTAGAAATTGATGTTCAGAGTAGGTAAGGAACTAATGGTGCCGCTTCTATTGTTCACAAACTAAACCAATTTTAAGATCAGTGCATATTTTTCTTTCTACTAAATTAAGAAAAGGATAGAAGATAACATATTAGTTTAGTCCTCTCAAATTAAGATACTTTCCATAGACAGTTTAGACAAGTTTAAAAACATGGAGACTAAAAATACTAGTAGATTTACGTTAATAGGCTAGGACTAATTTGAAAGGACTAAAATGATATTCATCTTCTGTCCTTTTCTTAATAAAGTAGAAAGAAAAAGATGCACTAAGTTACGTTAAGTTAGTAACTAAACTACTACTCCTTCCTCCTTCTCTTGTTCACAAACTAAACTAAACCTAAGTTTAGTTTAGTTTGTGAACAAGAGAAGGAGGAAGGAGTAGTAGTTTAGTTTTTGAACTAAGGAATCGGCTTCCCCTAAGGATTTCCTAAAACACCTGTTGGACGTGGCCTGCATCCAGCGCTTCCTGCGATTTTGGTCAGGTCATCCAACTACCTTAGTGGTGGTTGGATGAACTGACCGAAGTCATGATGTCTAAAATATTATATATGACTCTTGTAGAAAAATATATCATCATCATCATCATATCCGCGTTAATCCCAGTCGCATCCGAAGCTTTTTTGGAGTCTGGGGTCCGCTTTACCAGTCTAATTGCTGATTTTGGCTAAACTTCAATATTTTCCGTGAAACGACAGCCGTCTGACCTCCACAACCCGAAGGCGATATCGAAGTATTGCAGCTAGACCAACTGTTGGACTTTTGAGGGCTCCAACAACCCATAACGACTGCCATTAGATGTTCGTATGACAACCGGGACCAACGGCTTAACGTGCTTTCCGAGGCACGACCAGACCAATGCAAATATTCATGCACACAAATATTTGCACTGCGCGGGGATCGATCCTGCGCCTCCTTGCGCAACGGCCGCGTTCACTACCGCCACACCACGGAGGTTGTCAGTAGAAAAATATATATGTCCGACCCATAAGGATAATAAAGGTTAGGTAAACACTTGACCAAATATAATATAAAATTTTTCATAATCATCATAGTAACAATACTAATGAATTTTGAAATAAGCCTTTTTTCCCGGGAATTAATTCCAATTTCCCCGATATTTGGTAATTTAAAAAAAGTGACAACACCGGTATTATTATAAGCGAATAGCGACGCGACCACGTCACAGGTGCCGCGTGCCCTGCCCCCCGCCGCCCGCGGAAGGGGTTGCTTATCGCACATGTATTAAGTTACCTCTTTCTGCGAATTAATATTTATTTTTTTCGGGGGATTTTATTTTTAAGTTTAGCCTGTCTTTGTGGGCATTAGTAGAATCAGTTATCGATACCTAACAATACCTTCACGGATCGGACAGGGTTTTCTTTACATATTGTATATAAACTTAATTTTTATACAAATAAAAATTAAGTTTTTTATATTTTTATTTTCGACATTATCGGAACATTAACAATTAGTTTTTTATATTTTTATTTTCGACATTATCGGAACATTAACAAACTGAAGTATGATGCAAAGAAATATAACAAGGCGCTTTTAATTTTCCGACCACGTATTTTCAGCCATTTAAATTGGATGGACGTCGACGTCAACGACAATATAGTAACATTAGAACTGATTAAAACGTTTGACTGTGTACCTACATAAAATCGGATTGGCTAAGGTCTGCAAAAAGAAAATCCTTTCAGAATAAAATAGACTGAAGATATACAAAACCAGGTACTCCGAATCACCGTTTTAAATCTGAAGCAGAAGCAGGAGTAATTAAATCGTGCAATGCAGGGTGACTATCAGATTGTAGTACCGAGGATAACGATATTTTACTTACACTCAAAGCCTTAAAACCAATTTTAAATTGCCATAGGTGTTTGGCAATAAGAAAAATGAATTAAGTTCCGTTATGCTTACTGGGGTATTCTTCTTATTATAATAAACAATAAAAAGAGCGACTTTTTTTAAGTCGATTGTTGGAAGAATGTAAACACAACCTTAGCCGGCCATGAATTAAAAAGTTTTGATGTTCTGTTTTCCCACGCTTGGTGCGCCACTGTTTTTTCCTTTTCACAATTTCACTCTTCAAGTTTGATTTTGTAATCTTAAGGAAAAAACGTATTAATAATAATAAATCATTTATTTCAGATTATTCCATATATGTTAGTACAATTTTGAGCTAATAAACTAGTTTTAGTAATGCATAAAATATGACAAAGATACATTTTTATCATTAAGTGGCGGATCGCGTGGAGTCAAAAAAAAATGAAGTGTCAATAAATTGACACATTACACATACATTATTTTACTTAAACAATGAATATGTTCTCGGTGGTAGGCCACAACATCGGCCGCCGGCATAAGTTACCATCCACCAGACAAAGTCATGCCGCCAAATGATTCGTCGTGTTCCGGCATGATGTCTGGTGAAGCCGTACGGGGGACGGGTCTGAGCAGTTGTGTTGCGATGTACATGCCGGGTACGCTGCACGAAATGTTGTAGTGTCGCGAGTTTGGTTGTGGAGGGCCTCCAGATCAATCTCCCTCTGGCGCAGCATCGTTGGGCGTGTTGTTGGGTTTAACATTGCATCACCGCGCTCAACTGCCGTCTTCCTTCCTATTTACTCAGTTCCTTTGAGTGAGTAGGTTTAATAAACTAGCGCGCCTTACCATCAACTATTGCATCACTGCTTACCATCAGGCGGGATTGCAGTCAAGCGCTAGTATGTAATTTATAAAAAAAAATGTTACTTATTCTTTTCAGCCTATAGAGATCCACTGCTGGACCTTCCCCAAAGCTTTCCATAATGACCTGTCTTGTGCTGCCCGCATCCATCGGCTTTCCACAACCTTCACCAGGTCATCGGTCCACCTTGTTGGCCTCCCTACGCTGCGTTTTACGGTACGTAGCCGCCATTCCAGAACCTTACTATCCCATCGGCCATCGGTTCTACGAGCAATGTGCCCCACCCACTGCCGTTTAATTTTAGCGATTTGAAGAGCTATGTCGGTGACTTTGGTTCTTCTGCGGATCTCCTCATTTCTGATTCGATGGCGCAGAGAAACTCCGAGCTTAGTTTTTTCCATCGCCCTTTGTGTGACTTCGATATACCTATAAGTTACAAAAAAAAGTAAATTTTGGTTCTGTCAATATTTTGTTAAATTGAAAATATGATTTCATGTTTTAAAAAAAATAATCAATCAAAATATTTCACTACAAGCTGTTTAGAACACATTTTTATTGGGTTAATTTATTATGAACATGACGACAAGAATAAATAACAAAGCACGTGTCACTGAATTTTGTCGTTAGAAGGTCACATTTCATGGCTCCAGCTGACAATGGTGTGGCATGTTGGCACGTGTTCAATGCCTTTTAAATCTTTGATGAATCAATGGACGTTAAAATGCCTTGGCTCTTGTGTATAGACGCTATTGTAAATGCAGTGACAATGTGATATTTGACGTACAAGGTTAGTTGGTATAGCAAAATCTGCCAGGATTAACCAAAATCCTCTAAACACGAACGGGGCAAGAATAGATTGTCTTTTGTTTCGTTCTTCTAAAGTTGGATTATTAAACTATTGTTTATAAAAATACCAGTGCTTTATTGTAACAAAGAAAAATATTGCGGTGGATTTCAATAAGGCTTTTGTTTTTGGAGGCAGGAATAATATTTTATTCACTTAAAATAAATATTGGGACTTTTGTTAAAATATTTCATGCATTGGTTAGTTTGCATGAGTATTTCATAAGTTTTGACTGAAAAAAGCTTCGCATAAAGAGAACCGAACACAAACGATTATTCCACAATTGTTTAAACGTTTCAATACCTTTTTCACATTTATTGATATTTTTCTACATAAAAATACCTGGTGTGTTTGTAAGGTTTGAACACTTCTGGCATCTTTCCTAATTACGTAACAGAGAATTTAGCAATAGTAAACAACTGAAATTAATACAATTTCTGTTTATTCTTCCAGAGTGTATTTTTAACAGCATAGTAAAGACAAGGGTAAAATAACGATGATGTAAGTATTATAATTATATGCCAGTTAACATGATTAAAAATGATTAAAGTCGTGGTGGCCTAGTGGTTAAAACACCAGCCTCTCAAGTATGAGTGCGCGGGTTCGATTCCAGGTCAGGCAAGTACCAATGTAACTTTCTAAAGTTATATGTACTTTCCAAGTATATCTTGGACACCAATGACTGAAGGTGAAGGAAAACATCTTGAGGAAACCTGGACTTTATAGGTCTGAAATCGCCAACCCGCATTGAGCAAGCGTGGTGATTACGCTCAGTCCTTCTCTATATGAGAGGAGACCTGTGCCCAGCAGTGGGACGATAAAAAGGTTGTTGATGATGATGATGATGAACATTCAAAATTTATTCGTAATCTCATCTCAGCCACAATCAATGGCAAAGATTCCGACGAATTGAATCCCCTTCCTTTTTTTGAAGTCGGTTGTCGGTGGTTTTTTTATTGTCGGTTGTCGGTCGGAGGTATTTTGACAAATTGAAACTGAGATTAGATTATAAACTGTTTTAAAATTTAAATTTTTTTGCTTACAATATGAAAGATACAGTCCTAAATACAATTACATTATGGTGCACCTACCCTTAATCCACAGAGGGTAGGTAAGCAAATTACCTTCATTTGTATAATTGAACATCTAATGTTTTTTATCATTAAGTACTGCTGACAGTACTCAAATTAAATCAAGAGTTTTCTATTTTAATAGTGAGATAAAAATATACCGAACTGTGTGAGTCCCAGAGCAGATTAACAACTCTTTTAACGTCGATTGCATCCGATGTCAATCACACCTTCTCACAAAGTTTTGGCAATAATTGTTTATACAGTAATAAAATAATTGTTTATAATGAAAACCCTGTGCGATCCATGAAGGTATTGTTAGGTATCGATAACTGATTGCACCAATGCCCACAAAGTCGGGTAAAACTTAAAAAAAAAACCCCCTAAAAGTAAATATTATTTCGCAAAAACCGGTAACTTAATACATGTGCGGTAGGCAATCCATGCGCGGGCGACGGGGGACAGGTTAGGCGGCACGTGGTCGCATCGCTTTTAATAATACCCCAAATTTCGGGGAAGTGGAATTAATTCACAAGAAAGATTACTTCAAAATTCATTAGTATTGATACTATGATGATTACGTAATTTTTTTTATTATATTTGGTCATGTGTTTTACCTAACCTTTATTATCCTTATGGGTCGGACAGAGCTTTCGTTACATATTGTATATAGGCAACAGAGGGATAACAATCAGATCAAAACCCAATGTATAGAAAAAATCAAAGAATCAAATTAGCTTATTGCAGTCCACTGCAGGCTAGGACATAAGCTTCACCCAGGCTGCGCTACTACTTCCTGTTCTTATGAATCCAGTCTGTTCCAGCCAACTTTTTAAGGTCTTCTAGCTGGTGGGCGTTCCACACTACGCTTATTGAAATACGGTCTTTATTCCAAAGCAGTAATTTACCTAGCCTAGCCTACCCTTCCGAGACCGTAGGTTCTGGCACAGGCAAATGAAGGAGCCCGGGTGGGTTTTAGTCAGTAAAAGTTGGCCTGCCTTTCCATTCCTCCCTCAGCGGGAGAAATCATTTGATGAACCATACTATAATATTATAAATGCGAAAGTATCTCTGTCTGTCTGTTTGTCTGTCCGGCTTTCACGGCAAAACTACTGAACCGATTGTAATGAAATTTGGTACGCAGATATTTCAGAGCCTGAGAAAGGATACAGGTTATATAACATCCCGCTATGACCAATAGGAGCAGAGCAGTATCAAAAAATTTTGCGAAAACGGGGCAAACGCGGACGTACATATTGCTCCCATTATTTTAACAGGCGCTTATTTTATATCAACACGCGGACGGAGTCGCGGGTAACAGCTAGTTTCCTATTAAAAAAAAAAAACTGGTCACCTCATTCCAATTATTAGTCGTGGTGTTTGTTCTGGGTAGCAAGGTGTGATGTTATCTTATGGAATTGGTTTGAGTGCATCTTTTGTTGTTGAGTGCAAGCTTAATTGTTTTTTTTTTTATAATTAGAAACTAGTGCTTCACTGCAATCCTACCTGACGGTAAGCAGTGATGCAATCGTTGATGGTAAAGCGCGCTAGTTTATTAAGAGCCTATTCACTGTAGCCTTGAAGACACTTAAACTGTAGTCAGACTGAAACACCGTCGCTGGTAAATTCTTTCAGTACCTCGATGTACAGTTGTACACGGTATAAAAGACGAGGCGAAACGCTTCGTCTGGACCATAGTGGTGTCAACAACATAAGGGTGTATACTCGCCGTACGACGAGTCATCCGATGATGCAACTGAGATGGGGAATTAAGTCATACAATTCACACTCTCCAAAATGCATCATATAGAACATTTACAGGCTGGCTACTCTTCACCTGCTCCTGGCTATCATAACGCCATTAGTTCAAAAACTCATGATTTTCATACCTTTTGTATCTACAACGCCACATGCGAACAAGGCGTCATAATAACGTCACAAGAATTCTACATCTCGCAAGCAGAGTTACTGGCAAGTTGTATGTACTAGCATACATGCAACTTCCCAACATCAACCATTAGGCAAGTGCCCGCCAGACATAACACCCGTCTGGTCGAAGGATTCCCTCTTTTTATGGAGGATGAGTGAACTTAATACACTGTTCATCATACTTCCAGACCTTGTGTATCTGTTAAGACATGTTACATTATATACACGAAACAATGAACTGTCTTTACCCAGATTCTTCTTCTTCAGCTTATATGTAGAGGTTTACTGTTGGACAAGGGCCTCCCCCCTAGGCTTTCCATAATAACCGGTCTTATGCTGCCTGCATCCATCGGCTTCCCGCGACCTTCACCAGGTCATCGGTCCACCTTGTTGGGGGCCTCCCTACGCTGCATCTTCCGGTACATGGCGGCTACTTCAGAACCTTACTGCCCCATCGGCCATCGGTTCTTCGAGCAATGTGCCCCGCCCACTGCCACTTAATTTTAGTGACTCGAAGAGCTATGTCGATGGCTTCAGTTCTTCTGCGGATCTCCTCATTTCTGATTCGATCGCCCAGAGAAAATTCGAACATGACTCTTACCATCGCCCTTTGTGTGACTCTGAGCCTTCGTATGAGGCGCATTGTGAGCGACCACGTTTCAGTTCCATTTCCGATTTACCCAGCTATTTCGGTACTATTAGTACATCACTTCTAACGTTAACGTCCTCTGGCCACTGCATTCGCGTTACAATTTTAATTTGATTTACACAGTTGAGATAACACAGCTCAATTTGTCATTAGTATGATTGCAATGACCAACGGTCGCCAAATTAAGTAAATTGAACGTATCATGTGATGTTGCGCTGGACGATAAAGCGAGTTGTTTTTGTTTATTGATTTTATTTGCGTATCTAATTTGCGTTTTGTGATAGTTGGTATGTGGTTGCTATGCGATCGAATCGCGATGTAAAATAGTGATTGTTATACATTGAAATAAAGCCTATAATGTCCTAACAGTAAAAAAGGCTACCTCTCACAAAGATAGCGAGTGGGAATAAGAATGAGGAATTTAGTTTGCGCAAACATGAGCAATGAGCATACATAAAGAATTTTAAAAAATCATGCATGGGATTTCTCATGACGTGTAAATATTTTAGGTACCTACATAGTGCATACATAATTGTTACAATAAAATCGATGATTTTTAAATTTTACGCTTATACATTTATGCTGCCCTTTATGCGAGTTGGTAGAAATCACAAGTCGTCGTAGTGGCCTAGTGGTTAAAACACCAGCTTCCCAAGTATGAGTGTGCGTAGTCGTATCCAGATCAGGCCAGTACCAATGTAACTTTTCTAAATTATATGTACTTTCTAAGTATATCTTGGACACCAATGACTGATTACAAGGTGAAGGAAAATATCTTGAGGAAACCTGGACTTCGAAGTCTAAAATCACCAACTCGCATCGAATAAGCATGGTGATTACGCTCAATCCTTCTCTGTATGGGAGGAGGCCTGTGCCCAGAAGTGGGACGATAAAAAAGGTTGATGATGATGAGGCAAACAAGGATCTTGTGGCTAAGTAACAGCCGCACATACAGATCGGTCAGGTTAAGCTACCCTTGCCGCGCTTGTACTTTGGATGGGTGTACTTCACAAGAACCCTCCGTGTCTGCCGAAAAGAATATACTAATAATAAAGTTTTATTGACATAAAAAGGAGTTACGCTTAATTTGAAGCCCTGACTCCCGTGCTAGGTGGTACCTGTGTTACAGAAGTCCGTGTCTTCACCCGTTTTTTGGACAAATAATCATGCTACAGTACCTATTAATCTATACTAATATATAAAGCTGCAGAGTTTGTTTGTTTGTTTGAACGCGCTAATCTCAGGAACTACTGCTCCGATTTGAAAAATTCTTTTTGCGTTGGATAGCCGATTAATCCAGGAAGGCTTTAGGCTATATAACATCCCGCTACGACCAATAGGAGTAGAGAAGTAACAAATAATGTTGCGAAAACAGGAGCTAACGCAGACGTACATATTGCTTCCATTATTTTAACAGGCAGTTATTTTATATCAACTGAGCTCTTTTTATTTTTTTTCGAACGGGACGAACAGCGCACTCAGTTACCATTGAACTTAGTTCATGAGGAAATGCAATATTAGTAAAAGCAGTGAGCGCGGAAGAATGTTACAGAAGTGTAAGTTGTTAGTTTGGGATGAACGTGATGATATTCCACAAAAGGGCAATTGAAGCACTAGATCGCACAATGGGGGACATCAAAAGCAACCAAGATATCGTGGGAGGGATGGTGGTACTTTTAGATGGTGACTTTAGACAGACTCTTCCGGTGATTACTAGGGGTATGCCGCCGGCAGATGAAATAAATACCTCTTTGAAAGCATCTGCATTATGGGTTCGCGTGAAAAAGTATTGTCTCGCCACGAATATGCGAGGGCAACTTCCTCACGATTCTTAAGCCGGGTATATGCAATATGCAGCTACTCTTTTAAAAATTGGAGTAGATCGCATGCCAACTGACAGTAACGGCATGATTAGAGTGAGGCGTGAGTTCTGACAAATTGTGGATAGCTCAGATGACCTATTAAATAATTCTATTTGGATCTTCAAACAAATATGACCAACCGAGAATGGCTATGCGAAAGGGCAATTTTGGCGCCGACTAATGAAATAGTAAAATAATGAACAAATCATGTTAAACGTTCAGGGAAATGTTATCGAATACGTCTCAGTGGACAATATTACGGACAATGAACAAGTTACATCATACCCTATAGAATTTTTCAACTCTTTAGAATTATCAGGAGTGCCATCCCATAAGTTGATACTAAAAGTTTTCCAGTCCTATTAATGAGGAATCTTGACGCTCCAAAGCTGTGTAATGGTACTCCGTTACAAATAACACATTTGGGTCCCAACATTGTAAAGGATACAATCATGGCTGGAATGGCAAAAGGACAAAATGTCTTGATTCCCCGTATTCCCATCATCAGTCAGATTCCTTTATTAGATTTTCAGCTTTATCTCTAAAGCGTTAAGGCTTAAGGTTGATTGGGAATATTTGACAGTTTCGGTTAGCTTGTTCTGCTGTCGTCCGTATATTGTTCATCGGGAGAGATTGTGACTGATTACTCCAGGAGGTGTAGTTTGAGGCCCCGAGGGTCCTCACACGAGTTCGGAAACGCATTTTCTTTAGAGTGATACATAGTGCTTTGTATATACCTATCTACGAGGGCATAATGTTTTTTTTTGTTTATAAAATTGATGTGTTACAATTATTAAAACTCAGTGTAATACTTTAAAAGAAATGTTTATTTAAATTGGTTTGAAATAAAAAAAATTACTTTTGGCATTACGCTACATTTAATTGGGTTACCTACTGAATTGCACTTAATAAAAAAAAAATGGTCAAGTGCACATACCTAAACACCGCAATTTATGCTTTGGGATTTTTACCCACGCGGGTTTGATACCCGCACAGCGCAAATATTTGAATATTTGCACTGGTCTGGTCGTGCCTCGGAAAGCAGATTAAGCCGTTGGTCCCGGTTGCCATACGAATATCTATTGGCAGTCGTTAAGGGTTGCTGGCGCCCTCAAAAGGCCAACAATTGTTCTAACTGCAATGCTTCGATATTGTCTTCGGGTTGTGGATCAGACGGCAATCGCTTCACGGAAAATATTGAAGATTAGCCAGAATGAGCAGTTAGACTGATAAAGCGGACCCCAGACTCCAAAGCTGAAAGGAGCTTCGGATGCGACTGGGATTAACGCTGAGATGATGATGATGATGACTATATTTAATTAGGTTACCTACAGAATTGCTAAATAAGAAAAAAACGGTCAAGTGGACATGAACTCCGCAATTTATGTTTTTTCTGATTTTTACCTTTAATTGTGCTAAAAGGCATTGCTTCTTGTCATATTTGATGATTTTAGATCAACGGGATGTACTCAATAGGTTCTGATCTTCTAGCGCAAAAATATGTTGTATAAACGGAACTTAACTGCCTGTATCTTATCATTGAGTTTGCTCTAAAGTTTTTTTTGTTAATGTTTCAAGTTATTGCAACCTTGAGTATGTGAAATTGATATTTTAAGTTGATAACTAGCATTCCTGAGAATTTCATGAGGGATCTTGATAGACGGACAGACAGACAGACTGACAAGCGGACAACAATCATGTTTTTTTTTCTCCCACAATGGATTTTATACAATTTATTGATACGTGAGTAACAGCAGTAATGAAGTATTTTCAGTTTTATTGAAAAAAAAAGTTATCGCAGCAACAACGGAGCAGATTTAATGTTTTTTTTAAATAATTTACATTGCTCCTGGCAAATTGTTCCAGTCCCTCGATGTATCCGGTATATAGGTAAGTGGAGGCGAAACGCTTCGTCCGGATCGTAGTGGTGTTAAAAACGTAAGGGTGAAAACTCGCCGAGTCGTCCGATGGTGGAACGGAGATGGGGGAATTAAATCATGCAATTCCCTCGGACACTCACCAAAATGCATCCTATAGAACACCGAAAGGCTGTCACTTCCACCCAGCCTCTTCGCACGCTTCTCCGCTGAATCCAAATTAGCCAGGTGACATTTTGCAGAATCAAATGTGGCTGCAGTACTCCATACACAAACGGACCTGTGCTTTGTACAACATTAGAAGCTGCCTTGGTGTAAAGTACCGTCGGATCTTTGCGATAACGCCAAGTTTCCTAGCAGCGACCGTGGCCTTGAACCCAACGAACCGATTACGACGATTTATTGTCATTGGACATTTGCAAAATCAGACCCATTGCATCATCATCATCATCAGCCCCTACTCGTCCACTGCTGGACATAGGCCTCCTTCATGGCACGCCAACAAGCTTGAAAATTATGCTCACATGATAGAAGCAACATAAATATGTAACGAAGCAGCTGACCCATTGCATATGCACTGCCATCTCAGAAATTAAGAGGGGACCCTAGTGCGGATAATTTAAGAAATAGGTATTTGAAGAAACTATTGCCGTCGTACCGCTTTCAACCTTTTCCCGTAAAGTGCGATAGGGATAGTTGCAACTCAGACTGATTTTACCTACCTATACGTTGAAAAAGATGTTTCGTATTCCGCTGTTTTGTTTTGCAAAACACGACGGATTTCAATTATTTTTATATCAAAATTTAGAGGATGAGTATATCTGTGCCTCTATTATTTTCTTTTTTGTCTTGAAAACTTATCACATTTGTGTAATAGACCTCTGAACATCGCGGTAAAAATGGGTTATTTTTCGGGATTTTGAAACATCATATTTCTTGTATTAATTAACTTTTCAAAAAAATCATATAATAGTGGCGCGTATAATCAAGGTGTGAAATTGTAGAAAAAAAATCATTGCTCTAAAAGCGTTATCCACGAAGAAAATGCCACTAGAGTCCCCTCTTAAGCTAGAATATTTCATGTACTACCTATAAACCTATTAGAATACCCTACAAACCCCTAGTGATGGCTAACATTGTCTTGTCGTCTGAAAATCCGTGTTCTAATGTTACAAGAAAGAGGTTGTTATTCAACAATTGAAAACGATGAGTTAGTGAATGTTTCCAGAACTAAGAAGTCACATAACGTAAGTTTCAAGAGCCCTGCTTGTCGTTTTCTTAAGTGTTTTTATTCTTTCATGAGTATTTTCGATGGGAAACGTCTTTCTACTGTAGTGGTTAATGCTTGAAGTCTGGTAAACAACACTAAATGGCGGTCTCGCAGTTATAGAAGTTTCAAAAATATTGTTAACAAAAGGTAATTTGCTTGAGCCAGGTACTCCAGGCGCGCGGGTTCTTCGAAAGGGATACAGTGGCTCCTGGCACACCACGCACAGACAAATGAAGGAAAACGAGTGGGTTTTAGTCAGTAAAAATCTGATATATCCTATTGCTTCGCCCAGAGCGGGACAGGCCATTTGATGGTTCCCCATCCAAAAAGAAAACCAGTTATTATAATAATTTATTAATTTAAATTTAAGAATGAACTTTGCGTCCCAAGATGAGTAGAGTAATTTAACGGTAATGAAGAGTGTCTCATAGAAGAGGTGCTTCATACTGGGATCGGTTCAGAACAAAATATTATAATATAATCCTGAAAAGCGTGACCGGATGTTAGAATTCGATCAGAACTTGCCGTATAAAACAAACTGACCCAGATTTGTTTTAACACCAACTTGTGGGTAATTGCCCGTTAGGGGGCGTGTCGAACAACATCGGGGATATGTCCCCAGGTCACGGGCCTCCGCTACTGCGGACCCCTCGCTGTGTTTGCAAATGAAGGGTATGCAGTTTGTTTGACGCGCGTAAGTTGCACGCGTCTGTACTGCTACACCCGGTAACTTCTACTCGAGTAATAAAATTGACGTTTGACAGTTTGTGTATAGAATAACTGTCAAACTTTCAAAATTATTCCTCAAATAAAGTTACAAGATGGTAAAAAAATCCACTCTTAGGGAAAGTCACATAGGAGCGCGTGAGGACCAGCGTCCTCACTCCCCTGATCGCCGCAGGAGATGCCCCGGTCCCCCCGCCCGGGAAGGACTAAGCTCGAGTCGACGGCGCGTTGTATTTCACGAGCGTCTCATAGAGATGTAGGCACATCGTGACGGGGTCCACGAAGACCGATGCCTCCTTCGGCGAAACCCTCCTTCGGTTTGGGTTGTGGGTTTGTTTAAAAAAGAAACCTTGGCCCTGGCGCACATGCAAGTACATTCAAGACAACAAAATACAAAATGGGTAGCCTTATCGCTAATGCAATCTCAAAACCATAAAAGGGGCTGTCGTTGGTGCAAATATTATAAATACAATACACTTAAATAGGTACACAGATACATCATCATCATCAACCTTTTATCGCCCCACTGCTGGGCACAGGTCTACTCTCATACAGATAGAGATTGAGCGTAATCACCACACTTGCTTAATGCTGTTGTTGGCGGTTTTAAAAAGATATAAAAGATGAAGAAGATGAGAAGCCACTAGTCAAAATATTAAAAAAAACTTTTTCACTTCTTTACTAAGCAAGCTTGGCTAAAGATTCAATAAAAAAAAACTTTTGTAATCATTCGTTCAGACGGTTCAAAAAGTTTCCACCCTGTCGAGAATTAAAAGAAAGTTATTTCATCTACACACAGCGACCGCAAAAAGAAAGATTCCGTTAGTAGCACGCCTAAAAACCAAGCCTTTGAACACCTGTTGAGTTTCCTTTTTACTTTTAGTGTGTGGCGAACCTTAGCCAGACCTGTGCTTGTGCCTTTATACTTACTTATAAAAAATGTTGTTTTATGTCGTAGCTCTAGGTTTTTAAAAAACGATTTGTAAGGATGCAGTCAGTTGAAATTGCTGACCCCAGAAAATGTATTTCGTGGGCAAGGTAAGCTCTTTTTCATGAAATGTTACATTTCATTTTCTTCTTCTTCAGCATATAGAGGTTCACTGCTGGACAAGAGCCTCCTCCAAGGCTTTCCACGATGACCGGTCTTGTGCTGCCCGCATCCAAAGGCTTTCCGCGACTTTCACCGGGCCATCGGTCCTCCTTGTTGGGGGCCTTCCTACACTGCGCCTTCCGATACGTGGCCGCCACTCTCCTCAGCCTTAGCCTCAGCCTTACTGCTCCATCTGCCATCGGTTAATTTAAGCTACTCGAAGAGCTATGTCGGTGACTTTGGTTCTTCAGCGTATCTCCTCATTTCTGATTCGATCGCGCAGAGAAACTCCGAACATAACTCTTTCCATCGCCCTTCGCATGCTCGTCGTCCAATATACCATAGTGTCTCAAGACTAAAGTCTTTGAACAGTGTGTGTTGCCAGTGATGACATATGGAACTGAAACGAGGTTGCTCACTATGGGGCTCATACGAAGGCTCAAGGTCACACAAAGGGCGATGCGGGTTCACCTAGTCTAGAAATATACAATTTCATCATCATCCCAGCGTTAATCCCAGTCGCATCCTAAGCTTTTCAGCTTTGGAGTCTGGGGTCCGCTTTCCCAGTCCAACTGCTGATATGGCTAAACTTCGACATTTTCCGTGAAGCGACTGCCGTCTGACCTCCACAACCCGAAGGCGACATCGAAGCATTGCAGTTATACCAATTGTTGCACTTTTGGGGGCTCCACCAATCCGTAACGACTGCCACCTAGATGTTCGTATGGCAACCGGGACCAACGGCTTAACGTGCTTTCCGAGGCACGACCAGACCAGTGCAAATATTCATATTCAAGCATATTCATTATATCGGATCAATATCCGGGGGAAAATCAAACTGTATTATGTGTATTTAAGATATCAATAGTATTTCTATTGTAATTATAATTATTATGATCTTCTAAACATGCAGCACCGTTTACTTGGATGGAGAATTACGAGGAATTATAGCATGCCATAGTAAGTTCAATTTATTTATTGCTATTCACGAATTGCATGCAAATGTTTTACGCATGTAATTTCCATGCAATAGCAGTAATGGAATGCTTATTTTGCCATTGTGTTGGACTTCTGTTTGCTTTTTTAGGATCTTTTATCTCTAAAGACTTGCAATGACTTTTTTTTAAATATCTATATGTATATCTAATATACTAATATATAAAGCTGAAGAGTTTCTTTGTATGTTTGTTTGTTTGCTTGTTCGCGCTAATCTCGGAAACTACTGGTCCGATTTGAAAAATTCTTTTTGCGTTGGATAGCCCATTAATCCAGCAAGGCTTCAGGCTATATAACATCACGCTGCGACCAATAGGAGCGGAGCATAATTAATTCCACGCGAACGAAGTCGCTGCCGGCTGCTAGTAAATTATAAACCAGCGTTTGACCACAATCCCGCCTGATGGTAAGCAGTGACGCAATCGTTGATGGTAAAGCGCACTAGTTTATTAAGAGCCTATTCACTCTAGCCTTGATGACACTCAAATTGTAGTCTGACGGAAACACCGCCGCTGGCAAATTGTTCCAGTCGCAGTGTTCCTAGATGTATGACGATGCAAGTCATCTGTTGCATCAATTGTATTGCATGCCATAGGCAATAAAATTGTACCGTGTAAATCAGTCTCTGAGTTTTGCACGGTAACCAACTTGCACCGTAATGTGCAACAATTCTACATATATTCACTCAGTTTTTTTTTTATGTGAATAGGCTTAATAAGCTTGTGCGTTTTACCATCAACGATTGCATCGCTGCTTACCATCAGGCGGGATTGCAGTCAAGCACTCGTTTATAACTAATAAAAAAATATATAGATATATTGTTAAGACAATGCCAGTTGTTGCTTTAATTTTATGGTATACTGTATGCATTAAATTTGCACCATGTAAACGGGGCTTAGACCCATTCGAATGATTGCACACATACGGTAGGTTTTATGTTTATTTTTAGAATAATAACTATTAAAATTCCCTTCTACTACTTCATGATTACTTTATTAAATGCATCTAAAAGTACGGTATTTATGGCCTGTTTTTATTTTTGTCTATCTTTTTTTTAAAATTAGAAACGGGTGGCTGACCGCAATCCCGCCTGATGGTAAGCAATTATGCAATCGTTGTTGGTAAGTAGTGGTACAATCGTTGATGGTACAGCGCGAGCCTATTCACTCTAACCTTTTTTATTCTGGATGGGAAATCATCAATTAATGACTTCTCCTGCTCTGGACGGAGCGGAAGCGTGTGTCAGACTTTGCCTGGACACCCGAATTCCCGAAGACACCTATATTGAAGTCCGACGGAAACACTGCCGTTGGCAAAATGTTGCAGTCCTTCTTCTTCCTGTACGCGGTATAAAAGAAGAGGCGAAACGCTTCGTTCGGATCGTTGTGGTGACAACAACGTGAGGATGGAACTCGCTGTTTATTTAGACTGATTTCTTCATTTTGACAGAACTTTAACTGGCAGGTGTATCTAATAAGAAACAACACACATTTTTGAAAACATTTTTTTTTTTATAAATTATAACTATCGCTTGACCGCAATCCCGCCTGATGGTAAGCAGTGACGCAATCGATGATGGTAAAGCACACTAGTTTATTAAGAGCCTATTCACTGTAGCCTTGAAGACACTCAAATTGCAGTCCGACGGTAACACCGCCGTTGGCAAATTGTTCCAGTCCCTCGATGTACGCGGTATAAAAGAGGACGTGAAACGCTTCGTCCGAATCGTAGTGGTGTCAAGGACTTAAGGGTGGAAACTCGCCGTGTGACGGGTCGTCCGATGATGGAACGGAGATGGGGGAACAAAATAATGTAATTCCTTCGCAAACTCACCAAAATGAATCCTATAGAACACCGAAAGGCTGGCTACTCTACGCCTCTGCTCTTGGCTTTGGAGACAGTTTTGAATTAAGTCTGGGTCGCCAATCAGCCTCTTCGCACGCCTCTCCACCGTATCCAAAGTGGCCAGGTGACATTTCGCAGCACCAGCCCAAATGTGGCTGCAGTACTCCACACACGAATGGACCTGTGTACAGCATTGGAAGCTGACCTGGTGTGAAGTACCGCTTGACCTTTGCGATAACGCCAAGCTTCTTGGCAGCCACCTTGGCCTTAGTTAGACCCAATGAACCGCCCAATGTTAAAGTTCGAGGAAATCTCAACTCCAACAAGCTGAAGGCTAATTAAGTTCTGTTATAAAACAATAACCTTGAAATCCATTTTGTTTTTATTCTATTGCACTCAATCGAATAGTTAGTATGCTCGGCTTAATACATCAAGCTATAAATTACCAGCCTAAGCAGACTTCTGATACTAACAATAAACCTATACAATCCGAGGGCAGCTAAAACTGGAAATGCATGGTTTGATGTATAGCACGTGTTACTCCAGGTAAACTTATCCTTAACCTCAATTACTTTAACAGATACACGTGTATTTGATAGTGGTCTATTGTTTAACGTAAACTTAGACGTCTGGCGGCCACTTAGACCGGGTCGAACACATTAAGAAAGCTCGTAAAGTCGTTAAGAGAGGTTTATTGGTGGGACGTGCTTGTCTCTGTCCCAGTTTTGCGAATAATGTACTTAAGATACGTGTGAGAATCGTGAGTTATGTTGTGGGTATGATAGTTATGTTATGGTATATATGAGAAGAAATAAACGACGTTATACGAAACACATAGTTTAGTGTGGCTACTATGAGTTTACATTGCGAGGCTCGATCATACGCATCGACCGCGTTTGATGCTATTGGTTAAGAGTTCTTACAACCTTGAAGCGGACCAATCAATTGGTCAAACGCGGTCGATATTGACCTGCCCGCGACGCCCCGCAATTTTAAATCTGTAATATCTTCGAAAATATACATTTAAATCATATGCTGTAAAGGGCGATATAGATCTATATTAAATACTACAAGGATTAATTCTATATTGGTTAAAATCGCTTCAAACATTTGCAGGTAATTGTCGTAAAAAGTAAATGACAAAAAAATGTTATTGTGCGATATCCATCAAATCAAATCATTTATTTCAAATAAACCAGTTACAGGCACTTTTGAATTGTCAGAAGGTCGGTCAGTCAATAAGATGAAGCTAGTCGCCCATTCCAAAGAGTAGGTACTTATGGAGAAGAACGGGCAAGAAACTCCATGGACACTCTTTTATATTTTCAAGCTATTGTTACAAATATTTGATTACATCATTCATGTTGAAATCAACCGTGTGAGAACGATGCAGAAACATATTGTACGCTGAGAGCGTCCATAGAAAACACACAAATTAAAATATCAGAGATCATCAGAGATAGACATAGACCATCGTCATTGTAGACCTTTTCAATGTGTACAATATTTAGTTCATTATTTTGGTAAATCTCTTAGGGTTCAGCCAGCGCAGCGTTTCACTCCAAACGCGGAAAATGTAATTATTTACGACATCACATTAGAAACATCAAAAATAATAGTACTTTCCCACAATTTGGTCATGATGCGATGAGGCAAACGCGGTCGATATTGATCACAGATGACAGAATACAGAATACTTGATTGTCGAGTCTTCGTAATGAAAACTCATGGTAACTACATAGAAGACCGATATATACATACGTATTAGTCAATCTTTCGGGCAAAAATGGATTAACATATGGCATAGTTTGGTCAAGCCATTCCAACTTAGGAATCGAAACTAAGGCGACTGAAACGCGGGATATAGCTAGTTGTACATATACCCATTTATTCATAAACGTTGCTTATAGTTAACTAG
Organism: Sesamia nonagrioides; assembly: GCA_017933935.1. NCBI lineage: Eukaryota > Metazoa > Arthropoda > Insecta > Lepidoptera > Noctuidae > Sesamia > Sesamia nonagrioides. The sequence goes on from JADWQK010001483.1 coordinate 161,678, forward strand.
AGATTAGCAATTTGTTTAACCATGCATTTTGACGTTTGCACATCACTTAAATTTAATAATCGTTTATGAATAAACCCCTTAAATATTATGGTGTTTATTCATAAACAATGATTAAAGCTAAGTGACGTTAAAACTATGAAAAACTATGCCATATGTTAATCCATTTTTAGTTTAGTGATTAGTGACTGTTTACTGACTAATCACTAGTTAACTTTAAGCAACATTTATCAATAGAGGGGTTTATATCTAGTAATTGCCAGGTAAAACCTTGTTTGCGCCATGCAAAAAATTCTGTGACGTCACTATTATGGCATATCGTATTTCGTATCCCACAAATACATAATCCATACTAATATTATAAATGCGAAAGTAATTCTGTCTGTCTGTCTGTCGATCTGTCTGTCTGTCTGTCTGTCTGTCTGTCTGTCTGTCTGTCTGTTACGCTTTCCCGCTTAAACCTCTCAACCGATTTTGATGAAATTTGGGACACAGAATCTTTAGACCCTGAGAAAGAACATAGGCTACCTTTTATCCCGGAAAAATTTGATATTCCCGAGGGAAATCTAAAAAGCGCGATATAACCGAACTCCGCGCGGGCGAAGCCGAGGGCGGAAAGCTAGTATACAATAAAGATCATAAAACAACATACTTGAAACGTCACTAAGAGAGCCAAACCCACCAATTATATTATCGCCAACTGCCTAACACAATGATACATCGTTACTCTAAAATGATCAACAATGAAACTGTATTACGTGTCCCGTATAACCCGTGTATTAACCCATGTATTTCTGCAACACAACCAATTGTTTCTGAATAATGTAAGATACATTTGACAGAAATTACAAAGCAAACAACTGTTAACATGAATATGAACGGAAATTTGATCAATCATGGTACAGATATTGAAATAGCATAATGCGATTCCCTGATGAGTGTGACGTCATCGCTGACAATCATCAATCACTGTCCCCAATTAATTACGTATCTAATGTGGAACGATCGGTTTTGTTTTGATAGATGTGTTGAGGATTTGGGCCTTTGGACGGCAGAGAATGGTAGGCTTATTTTATAACAAAGTTGCTGTAAATAAAGAAAATATACGTTTAAGAGGGAACTCTAGTGGTGCTTTCTGTGCACAAACGTATTCTGCTGTTTTCTTCTTGAATAACGCTTTTAGAGCATTTTTTTCTACAATTTTACACCATGATTGTACGTGTCCCTATCATTTATTTTTTTCCGAAACCCAATTAACAAAGGAAATACGATACTTCAAAATCGAGAAAAATAACCCATTTTTACTGCGATGTTCAGATAACTATTAGACAAACGTGATAAGTTTTTGACAAAAAAGAAAATAGTAGAAGCATAGGTATACTATTCCTGTAAATTTTAATATAAAAATAATTGAGATCTGTCGTGTTTTGAAAAAGAAAACAGCGGAATACGAAACATATTTTGGTCGACGTTTTTGTAGGTAAAATCAACCAGAGCTGCAACTGTCCTTTTCGCACTTTACCGGGAGAGGTTGGAAGTAGCGCGACGGCAATAGTTTCTTCAAATATCTATTTTCCAAAATTCCTCGGCGCTAGAGTCCCTTCTTAATAACACAAAAGAAACCGGACAAATGTGAGCCGGACGGGTACCGAGTTTTGAAAGTTTCATACAAATTAGTAGGATTGTAATTATTATACATAACAACCGACTTCCAAAAAGCACTACAAAGTGAAAAATAACTAATTTCGGAAGTCGGTGTCTTTGGTTTTGTATATTCGTTTTTGACACCGACTTCCGAAATTAGTTATTTTTCACTTTGTCAAGTCGGTTGTTTTTTTGTAAAAAAGTTTTTGTTTTATACTTTTTAGTTGTTAGAAGTACTATGTATTCAGTTGCATCCGAAAAGGACGTAATTTTATTTATTTTAATGTTTACCCGTATGTATTCCCTCAACTGCCTATGGTCTTCATCATCAAATTTACTGCAGACCATTATTTTAACCCAATGGGTGCAAAGGTCTCATCAATATAAATGAATTAAGCCCAACCACAAAGTAGCTACTGTAAACCGTTGAGGAGTTCCCGGAACTGGCCTTTGTCTTCATCATCAGAGCACTTATGACAGTTACAACCCATCTAGGTATGAAGTTCTTATCAATACAAATTAATCGAGCCCACACACAAGGTAGCTGCTGTGAATTGTTGAGGAGTTCCTTCGACTGTCTCCCGGCTCCATCATCAGATCTACTCCAGACCTTTATTAAATTGTAGTGATTTAAAATACTTAATGAAAATGCTAAGAAATGCACTAGTCGCCCCTACAATTTTTGAAAATTCCCCTTTTTTCTCTGGTCTTCCACCATCAAACCCTGATATCTTTATCATGGGACCACTTTGGGAACGTCTTCTTTCCAACAGAAAAAGAATTATTAAAATCGGTTCATAAACGGCGAAGTTATGCGCGAACAAACATAAAAAAAAAAGCATATATACAGTCGAATTGAGTAACCTCCTCCTTTTTGAAGTCGGTTAATAAAACGGTTTCCAGGCTTTAACTCGTTTACTCGTTATGGAGGTCTGCCCGGTTTGGGTAGAGCACCGCCGTGTCCTCGTGGTGGCGGTCGACGGCGATCTCTCGCGTCCGACCCTGGTTCAGGCCATGGTCCGGAGCGAGAGTACATGGCAGGCGGTCACCTGCGAAACAGTAATGCTGGCAAAGGAGGAGGCGGAGCGCGTGAGGGAGCGGGAATCCCAACTCCCTCACGCCACTAGCCGCCGCAGGAGACGCCTTGGTCGGGAGACAACATCGAGCTACCGGCCACCGTAGGCACGGGCTTGTGGGTGGTGAGCAGCTCGCCATCTAGTAAGGACCAGACCCGAGTCGACGGAGCGTTGTGTTTCACACGTGCCTCAAAGAGAAGTCAGCACATCGTGACGGGTTCAACGAAGACCGATGCCTCATAGGTCAGGGTTGCGGGTTGGTTAAAAAAGAAAGCATGGCCCTGGCCGACCCACAGGCAAGTGAAGAAACACGGGTGGGTTTTAGTCAGTCAAAGTCTGATACGCCCACAGAAATCATAATAACAAGTCAATAGAAATGCTGTTTACTGAGTTTTACACCAGAACGCATGTCGCCGGTCGGCTGCCACAACCACATAAACAATCAATAAATACACTCGAACACTTACATGGTCATTTTGCATTATTGATACAAAATTAAACCCTTGAACAATAGCCTAACGTAATATTTTCTAACAACAGACAATCTCAGAAGGCGCGGCTCTTTTAACCAATAATAAACGTGCGCGAAAAGCAGAGAAACATATCGCGCGCTCGCTTTCACTGAGAAAAAGTGCAGTGCATAGGTTGTAATGGTTATGTCGATATCGAAAATTTGCCAATATGCGTTAATTAAAGTGTTTTTAATCCTCAACGCACTTTAAGGCGATTTACATTATTTATGAGATAAGGGAATGGAATAAAAAATTAAGTAGGTATAAGTTATATTTTTTTATTAAAAATCAATCAAAATCCCAGCATTTATTTCAAATAAAGCAATTACAGGCACTTGCATTGTACAAGGGTTGGTCAGTCAGTAAGTTGAAGGTAGTCACCCATTCCAAAGAACAATCGAATAGAATACTCTAATTCTATTATGTACATCATGTAAAATAAACAACATGAATATGAAGACAATCAGTCTGCAGAATCGGACGCAGCTCAAGCCCAAGTCATTTTGTCCTCATTATAATATTTTAACATTATAAAAGGCTTTCTAGCACAACTTACGTTTAATGAAAGACTTGAATTTATTAAGGTGTAGATTTTAAACCAGGTAAGGAAGTTTATTGTAAAAACGTATACATTGACATCTGAAAGAGTCACATATTTTTTGAGCCTTGTTGTAGGTACATTATTATGGATATCACTGTATTTTATTTATTTATTTTTATTTCTTAAGAAAACTTAGTTTTTTTTTATATATTTATGAGAATATAAAAGATTTATAGTGAAAGGGTCACTTTGAACAGTATTAAGCAAACTATTTGTAAAAATGAAAACACATAAGATTTATTATGTTGATTAAACAACTCGCCAATAGAATTCACTGCCCCGAAAAATGTAAAAATTTATTCAATAGTTGTCTTTTAGGGATTAACTGTACTGAATTTTGAGCAAAATGATTCAGGCGAATATCCATATATTTTTCTAAAACACATTTAATTAACTGAGTGACATGATTGTCAATTGGAGACTGGTCATATTGGTGCAAATCAATTTCTTCAAATAAATTTAGTCCAATAAAATGACGCATGGCTTTCGTGACAAATTCACTTTTAAACTTTTTATTTGCTATGAGCTTATTATCAAAGATTATACTTTTGAGTAGAACTTCTGTCTTTTTGCATATCAATATCACATCTTTGCTAGGAAAAAGAAGACCTCCTTTGTCTTTTAGTTTAATGAATCTTGTATTTTCATTGGAACTCTCAGGCTCTATCAATACAGAAATACAAGTTTCACATTGAATTTTATTTGTTAAATAATGGATCACTGATCCTGCAATATAAGTGATGACTTCTGATGCAAAATCAGACAAATCACTGATGTTGCAATGTCCATCCTCATCGCCGACAAGATCTTCATCATCTTCATGGTAAGAAAATGGCAACAATGTTGTCAGATTAATTTTCTCAACAGCTGACGTACAGCTCAAAATTGACACGTTTTCTAACGCCATGCAGTTGCCACTGTCAAAATCTTTAAGCTCAATGTGTACAATAAGTTTCTTATATATAGACATAAACTGACGAGCCGTGGGGTTATTATTACAACCACCATGAGCTCTTATGTGGCCAAAAGTGAGCTCTAAGTGGTCTTGAGAAAATTTATAAGCAGGCAAATACTTTAACGTTTTTTCATTTTCTATAATATTAATATAAATCTGTTTAAAACTTTCGATGCAAACTAGAAAACCGATAAATCCTGTTTTTTTAATAGACTTCACCACTTCTTGCCCGTCGATAAATTTTAGTTTTTTTATATAAATTACTACTGTGTCGAGAAATGAAAATATTAAATCTTTATTTCTAAAATAAATAGGTTTTTTAAAATACAATTGTTTCATATTTCGTGAGTTTAAAATGTCAAATAATTTATTAAAGTTTTTTAAAAAGGTTGATGTACCATTAACGTCAGTAAAGTCCGGATGTTTTAGTTGAGAGCAAAAGTCTAAGGCAAAAGCAACACTATCACTCATAAGTTGAGTCGCTAAACGAACTTTCATTTTTTGATTATGGAAAAAAATGTGGCGACGCCTCAATTTATTTGCCAAATGTAAGTGTTCCTTCTCTTGCAATTTGTTAAGGTTTACCAAATTTGACCACTTTACTAAATTTTTCTTATCGTCTATAAATACCTTACTAGACTCAAAAGAATTTCTCACTAGCTTCATCATGTGGCAAACGTCTAGAAAAATAAATACTGGATTTTTTGTTACGGGGTGCGGAAAGTGTGTAACCATTTGTTCCAAATCAAATGAACAGCCTAGCTTTTTGGCCATGGAAATGTGTGCAGGACAGCCGTCAAACGTTAAAGATATGATTACCATACCTGTGTTGTGCAGTAACTCTAGACACTGCAAAACTAAATTTGATTTTTGCTCTCCAGATAATCCGTCTACAAGAAAATATCCAACAGGAATTTTCCACGACCCGTTAATGGCAGTAACTAAGAATACAAGGGCCTCTTTAGCAATCGTCATGTTTTCATTATTGTTGTTACTATTGCCTATATCTACGTAACCATGCATGCGTTTACCATCCCATTCGATACGTTGCCGAATGGCCATCTCATCTAAAACCAAGTTTCCAACTAGGTCACATTTACTAGCTTCAACCTTAGCTTTGATGGCAGAAAGAGATTCTGTAGTGAAACCGGGTTCTGCATTAATGGACTGATACCATTTTTTTAAAGTTCTAACATGAGGTAAGCAAGTATTAAATTTTTGTCGCACAAACTCATAGGCTTTAGGCGAATAAAAATGTAACGTCATAGCGAAACTTCTTAAGTTTGGCGAGTACGTGTATTTTTACCGGATTTAAATTTTTGTTTATACTTTCCTAACAAATCTTGCATTGTAATGTTCATATTTTCTAAGCAGCAACCTTGATCTCCCGTAATTAATCTTTTATCTTCTAAATTTTTGATGAGGTCTTTTAGTTTCAAAATTTGTTTGCTATATCGTCTGGCTTTACATTGTAGACGTTTTATTTTTAACCGCTGGTCTGAAATAACGACACGACTTCTAATAATTTCCGAGCGTAATCTTTTTTTTCTCGGTGTGTCAGCTTGCTCAGTTTCACTATTCTGGGCCGCCAATTGCTGGTTACCTGTGGACTAAACACAGAAATTACTTACATGATAATATCTAATGCTATAGGCCTAAAAACAGGTAGTATTTTTATTTTGTATTACCGAGTAACATATCAAAAATAAGTTACAAAAAAAATATATATAAAATATCAATATCGATGTTTTTACTTACGTCTGTCTCCGGAAATAAACGTTTACGTGAAGGTATTGAAGGCGTCACCGTCGGCTGCAAATCATCTGTTGTCTGAAATTTTTGGTTATTAATATTTACATCCGATTTTTATGTACTTTTCTTCCACAAAATTAATAGATACAAGAAAAGTAGGTAGGTAGATAGTAGGTATAATACATTTTTATTCTCACCGTAATGAATTTCCATATATCAACTGTCGGTACAGCTGTTTTGGTCAAAGTCCTTCTTTTCGTGGAAGAGTTAAATTGTTCATTTGTGAAATGAACAGAACAAATTCTGCTATATTTAGTCGGGAACCAATTCCTTCTTCCAGAAGCAGATATCCATTTATCCTTGATGTCTGGATCTATTGGAAACCTGTAATAATATCAATATCATTGGATAAAGTAAACAGATGCATAAATAATATAAAAACGTGTTGATTCAATGCCACTTAATCCATTATCCTTACAATATAATAATAATATGAACACTTAATTATTTTGACATAAAAAAATATTTTATAAATACTGAAAACTTCAATTGTACAAGGATACCCAACGCAGACTAGTTTACCTACTGCCTAGTAGACCTACCCATGTACATACCCATGTACATGTAATAATAAGCATAATTCTTATTAATTTTAATAATGAAAAAGTAGTTTAAATATGTAGTACGGATTACCACATAATCGTTGAAAAACTACATTATATAAACTATAATTATGTATGAAGAAAACATGCATAATGAAAATACAATCATCTCATATATATTTAACGTTAATTCATAAATACTTCATTATTTCATTCCCATTTCGGTAAAGCTAATAAAAAGTAAACGTAATAACTTATCGATACAAAATAATAGTGACACATCACTATTTCATGCGGCATATTCCTGGAATTTACGTAAACGGCGATATTGTTAATTTCGTATGACTATAATTTCATTGCTGCTTTTAGCAGTTTTCATAGTAAACATGAACAAGCTAAGTATCAATGGTTACTGATTTGAAAAAAAAATCGTTGTTTATGATAATCGTAGATAATCGTGATATTTAAATTGTCTATATTTATTAAAAACGACATTATTTCAAAAATTAAGTACTTACATATGAAATGTTATCCCTTTATTTGCATAGTTACATGTTTTGGAAGAGTTTCCGCAGTTGGATATGCTGCAAATCACCATGTTTATCGCTCTCCGTCCCAAACAACACAAATAACCGCAACAAACGCTCCACGCGCTCTTGTGTGTCACAACACATATGGATGGCGACAAGGTCACGCGTCTATGCCACTTCTATTGACTTGTTATTACGATTTCTGTGGATACGCCCTTCCGCTCCGCCCAGAGCGGGAGAAGTCATTTGATGATTTCCCATCCCAAAAAAAGGCTTTTACTAGTGCTACGCGATATTATTGCTTCTTGCCAATTGTCATAATTTTAGGTCTATGAGAAGTTTTTGATTCTCTTTCTAGAGTCCGATAATAACATAAACAGCCGTATTTTTTTATTTTGTAGCTTCAATAGAATGTAATCTTGAATATTTGATGGTAATTGTTTCGCGTCCACGCGTTCCTTAGAAAAAGAGTCTTTACAGACAAACTACACTAGAGAATAGGTATACTTATAAGGGAGCTATTTTCCTTATGAGATACTAGGTGCCGCGCTACTTCGTTCGCGTGTAGTTAGTTATCATGCTACGCTCTTTATGGTTGTGTTTATGAGCGTGATTATATAGCCTAAAACCTTCTTGGGTTAATAGGCTAACAAACGCAAAAACATTTTTTCAAATCGGACCAGTGGTTCCTGAGATTAGCGCGTTCAAACAAACAAACTAACCAACAAACAAACTCTTCAGCTTTATATATTAGTATAGATGGACCCACAAAAGAATAACACCTGAAAATGAATTGTAATACATTCATTATTATGAATCTAATCCCAATTTATGATACAGTGACACTTTTTAAAACTACAGCTTCACATATATTCCGATTAAAAACGGTCCTGAAGACATTACGTATTCCGAATTTAGGTGAAATCGCATTTCATACGTCCACTGTTCCTTATAAGAATATATTCAGATAAGAGAATTCTGGTTTCAGGAAATCTCATATCTTCAAATGTCTTTCCGCAGAGCGTTTGTTGAAATTCGAATAGTATTTTCATTCTGCAAATGTAAAAGCAAAAAGTATTTCTAATTAATTTAGAAACAAATTAAAATACACAGGATGCTGACGTCGATATATTATAAATTATGCGTAAAAATATTTGCTTTTTCCAAAAGGTTGGCAAATTCAATGTAAAAAATATTTTATGAAGAGTTTAAGGGTTTTTATCGAATTAACTTTGACATAAATGGGACTCGATTAATCGTGTACCTATACGGTTTGAATTGCTAGTTTATTCACAATGTAAGAGATAACGTTAGTAAAAATCATACAAACATTTTTGATTAGTTGTAAACATGCAAAAGCTACAAAAAGACAAAAGAATATGAAATGGTTGATTCCAGCATCAGATCCACGCAAAATGTCGCTCAGCATTATGCTGCGAGACACAGCCTAGAAAATTTAAGAAAAGACATAAAGCATGATAAAACATCATCATCATCAGCCTTTACTCGTCCACTGCTGGACATAGGCCTCCTTCATGGCACGCCAACAAGCTCGATCCTGAGCAGTTCTCCGCCAGCCACTACCAGCCACCTTTTTGATGTCGTCGCTCCATCTCGCCCAAAGGCGTCCCACGCTACGTTTGCCGAGACGCGGTCTCCACTCAAGGACTCGTTTACCCCAACGGTTGTCGGTCCTGCGGCATATGTGACCAGCCCATTGCCACTTCAGCTTGCTAATCCTCTCAGCTATGTCGGTAACTCTGGTCCTCTGTCGGATCACCTCATTTCTGATGCGGTCCTTCAGAGAGACGCCCAACATAGCCCTCTCCATAGCTCGCTGAGCGGCTTTAAACTTATGGACTAGTTTGACCGTTATTGTCCACGTCTCGGCTCCGTAAGTCATGACGGGTAGGACGCACTGGTTGAAGATTTTGGTCTTCAAACATTGGGGTATGGGCGACGAAAATACCCGACGAAGTTTACCAAATGCTGCCCATCCCTGCTGGATCCTTCTATTTGCCTCCTTCTCGAAGTTGTTTTTCCCTAATTGCAACGTTTGCCCGAGGTATACATACTCTGAAACAACTTCGAGCGGCATTCCATTTACGGCAACCGGTCCCGGAGTGACCCGTTCATTGAACATAATTTTGGTCTTGTCTAAGTTCATCCGGAGACCGATGCGTTGGGAGGAGTCAGCTAAGTTGGCCAGCATTTGTTCCAGCTCTTGCTGCGTTTCCGCCATGATGACGATATCGTCCGCAAATCGCAAGTGTGAGATGTACTCGCCATTGATGTTAATGCCCCGACCCTGCCAATCCAGCGTCATAAACATATCCTCGAGGGCATTGGAGAATTTGGGGGAAATAACGTCCCCTTGTCTCACTCCTCGCTTAAGAGGGATATCTTTAGTCTGCTGGTTCTGGACTTGGACGGACATTGTGGCGGCATTGTAAAGACATCTCATATACTGGTTCAAAATACTGCTGAGCAGTCTGTTGCGCTATTTCTTAAAGGATTTACACACGGCACCGCGCACCGCTGCGGTAGGCGTTGAAGCGGATCTCATGTCGCATTGACCTCTACTAAATCTGTAGATACCTAACACATATACACCGGCCGACCACGCGGTCGAGCGGTACTCTCGCCATCACCGTCCCTCCGCTCTGCCGTCCGCGCGGTTGAGCGGCGCTTCACACACGGCGGGACGCCGCATAGCCGCGCGGATCATCGTGGGTGCAGGACGAAGATCAAAAGATTCTTACCCATATCTGTGAACAAACTGGTCAAAACCGTGTTAAAGCCATCCGCGTGGCCCGCGTAAACCGTCTTACCGCGCGGGGCACCACGCACCGCTACGAAATCTGCTTTACCGTCGCCGCCCTCCGCGGAGATACGCGGTCGACAGCCATTTTGGAAAACTGTCTTAGATCATTCTGACATTTAAAGAAAAGATTCTCAATCTAATTTTAATTCTGTTACGAATGGACCTTATGTCCTGGGCATAAGGTTCAATATTGCGCAACATGCAGTGTGTAACTTTTAAGCCCTATATCCCCAGATCTAGACATTTTCTAGGCGCAATATAAAAACGCATTACTAGACTTAGGATGGCCTATCGAATGGTACAAGTCGCAACAATTTTGTCAACAAAGTGTCGACATCGAAATTTCCAGAAACCCGTTTCCGGGAATTACCGTAGGTACTTACTGAATGACCTCGAAGTTATGCGCTATTATTATTACGTCTCGCCGAATCTGGAATGTTCGATCAGCTGACCTATATATAGCGCCGTGACGCCGGCGCAGAGTCAGTCTACATTCGACTAGCGATACGACAACAAGCGACAGATAAAAAGCGATAATTAAGAATACCTACTGCGACAACTGTAACGAGAACTTTGAGTACTACGTGAAGTAACATCTGTAGTGTTATTTTGTGTTCACGAGACGGACTTCGTGGACGTAAGGGAAGACTTCGGTGCAACGGCAGCAACATTCTACTTGTCATTGCCCGCAATCGACTGTACCTTCGTTGCCAATAAACTTCGCAACCCTTAACCGGCGTTTTAGTACCCCCAGCCCGTAACAATTCCATTGCTATATAATTGATTGCAATACAGGATAAAACTGTAAGTACACTAAGAATTCTAATATAAGTTACGTTTATTGTCTTTCGTATGTATCTATGTGGTAGCCAATATTTACTTAACAGTAACATAGCATGTATTACAAAATGTAAATAAAATAACAATTATTTACTCACCAATTATATTACTATTACCTACTATACAAAGTTACTTTTTGTTTATAACCCGAAAGACATGTCCAGTATTTTAGGTAAACAATTTATGTACCAAATTTCAAAAATATATCTTGAAAAAACACAAAGTTATGAGCTTGTTATCTTACCTGGTTGTCTCAACAAAAATATGGTCAGCGCACCGCTCACCTGCCCACGCCTGCAGCGTCGTCTTACGTTTATTGATAACTAGCTTTCCGCCCGCGGCTTCGCCCGCGAGGAATTCCAACATATCGCACTTTTTACATTTCCCAGGAATGTCTTTTTTTTAATAAAAGGTAGCTTATGTCCTTTCTCAGGGAATGAAGATTATCTGTGCCAAATTTCATTAAAATCGATCGGGAGGTTTAAGTGGGAAAGCGTAAGTCTGTTACGCTTTCCCACTTAAACCTCCCGACCGACATGACAGACAGACTGACAGACAGACAGAGTTACTTTCGCATTTATAATATTAGTATGGATAATTTCCGTTTGATTGTTTGTAATTAACTAGTAATAACATTTTCCATCACAATAGGCTATTTGACAGTATTAAATTTTTTGTGATTTTTTGCTTTAATTGCATAAAATGAGGGTTCTTTATGTCATTTACATGAGTTTTAATAAAAAATAATAACAATTAATACATCCAAAACACAAAAATATGATTGGATTTTTGTATATCGCGCCACACATTGTGAAACGATCCGGATAGGCTAATGTCGCTATGACGCCATACGCGCATCAACGCTTATTTTCGGCAAACTTATAAACTGTTTTTCGGGGGGTTTTAATCGATTTCTTTGTACAACCCAGTACAGCACACCATTTGTAAACCATTTTATTAGATAACAACAACAAATAATAAATAAAAACAAACACCACTGAGAACCGAAAACCGCTTGTGACGTCACTAAAGCACGACGCCATATTGCTATATATATATATCGCGGCTTATTTGAATTTTGAATTTTTATTTGCATATTTCTTACGAAATACGTATTTAAAATTAAAATCAATACTTTCGGTGAACTTCTCAATCGCAACCAAGTAATTCAAGATAAAAATTATAAATCTGTCAAATAGCCTATTGCAGGCTTTAGACTGTTTTAACGGTCAAGTGTAGGTAGATATTATTATGTACTTTACTCGTAAATTCAGCCGTAAGTGGTAAAATAAAATGTAGTATAATTAACATGTTAATTTTAATTAGAAGGTATTGCACCCTTGTATAGAGGGCCGGAGTGTGGGCTGTCCCTCTGTGCTGTGTAACCACACTGCAACAATTTCTAAATGTATTTGGGAAGAAATATAACATGGTGTAAAAATGTGATTGGAATCGATTCAATTGCTTTTTTTTTTAAATTATTATAAACTAGCGCTTGACTGCAATCCCGCCTGATGGTAAGCAGTGATGCAATCATTGATGGTAAAGTGCCCTAGTTTATTAAGCCCATTCACTTAAAAAAACTTAGTGAATAGGAAGGAAGACGGCAGTTGAGCGAGGTGGTGCAATGTTAGACGCAATAACACGACCAACGATGCTGCGCCAGAGGGAGATTGATCTGGAGACCCTCCAAGACCAAACTCCCGGCACAACAACATTTGACGCATCGTACCCGGCACACATCGCAACACAACTGCTCAGACCCGTCCTCCGTACGGCTTCACCAGACATCACTTGCTTACTCTGAACAAACCATGTTTAGGTATGATATAAAGTAAACATAACGTTTTATAGAAATAGGATATGTTTTTTATACCTGTAATATGTTTCCGTGTGAGGCACCGCGGCCAAAACCAAGCCTCTATAATTACAAAGATAATGTTCACAGAGAACATCAAAAAGTTTACGTTACATTTTTTCCGATACGTATAATTACAGTATTTTAAACCACGTAAATATACCTACAATATGTAAAGAAGACCCTGTCCGATTCGTGAAGGTATTGTTAGGTATCGATAACTGATCCTACTAATGACTACAAAGCCAGGCTAAACTTGCTTGAATGCCCTAAAAAAATGAATATTATTTCACAAAAGGAGGTAAATTAATATATGTGTGGTAGGCAATAAATGCACGGGCGAAGGGGGCAGGGCACGTGGCACGCGGTTCTATCGCTATTCGCTCATAATACGTCAAAAATTTTGTTGTCACTTTAAAAAAAAAATACCAAATTTTGGGGAACTTGGAATTCATTCGCGGAAAAAAGATTATTTCAAAATTCTTTAGTATTGTTACTATGATGATTATGTAAAATTTCATATTTTATTTATTCATGTGTTTACCTAACGTTTATTATCCTTATGGGCCGGACGGGGTTTTCTTTACTTATTGTACAACAGGTTTTATTTTAAAAAGAACTAACCACGCCTCGCGGTTCCACCCTCATAAATTGCCATCCCGGGAGAATATCGAGATAAAAACGAACAAACATAGCTCTTTCCATACAAACAATCAAGTTTATAAATAGGATGAAACAAACATGATTGTACATAAAAGTATTGTGGCTAAAAGCGTTCACTTGTTCTACATTGATTGGCTGGGTTTGAACGACGTTCCACTATCCAGGATATGTTCGACTTCAAACGGCTGACACTTCTTTAGATCCTCCTTGGATTTTACTCGTTACTTCAATCTTCTAGTATTCCTTTTAAAAATAAGTAAGTATTGTGATTAGACTGGGTTTTATAATTTGGTGTAACATTTTGTCGGAGAATAATCTTCTATATCCAAACCTAAAAAAACACATAGAATAGAAACAAATACCGGTTTTTTAATAAATAAAATGTATTTTTATTTATAAAAGGAAAATAAATAATGTATTTATTTTGACACGTAAAGGAAAATCATAAAAAATATTAAACACAAAAAAATAACTATTACATCACATAGATTATATAGATAATCATCATCTCAACGTTAATCCCAGTCGCATCCGTAGCTTTTCAGCTTTGGAGTCTAGGGTCCGCTTTACCAGTCTAACTGCTGATTTTGACTAAACTTCGATATTTTCCGTGAAGCGACTGCCGTCTGACCTCCACAACCCGAAGGCGATATCGAAGCATTGCAGTTAGACCAATTGTTAGACTTTTGAGGGCTCCAACAACCCGTAACGACTGCCAGTAGATGTTCGTATGGTAACCGGGACCAACGGGCTTAACGTGCTTTCCAAGGCACGACCAGACTAGTGCAAATATGCATATTCATGCATACAAATATTGGCACTGTGCTGGGATCGAACCCGCGCCTCCTTGCGCTACGGCCGGGTTCGGTACCGCAACGCATACTACGGAGGCTGTCAATATAGATTATAGATAACACATATTAACAGCCACACAAGTCAATCTGTCAGGTTTAGCTATGGTTACCGCGGTTATTCCGTGGGGGGACCATCTTTACACATCAAAACCCCTCCGCGCCTTGGAAAGCACGTTAAGCCGTTGGATCCGGTAGAATTTTGAACCGTTAGAAGCCCGAATGTTTGTCAACCAATCTTACCAAGGGGATCGTATTATCCATTAACTGGATGGCGGAAGTCAGATAGGCTGTCAGTCCATGTACACTACTGGTATTCATTTGTATTCAGTCAGATTGGAAGCCGACCTCAACATAGTTGTAAAAAAGGCTAGGCAGATTATGATATGACTAGCGGCCGCCAGCGACTTCGTTGGCGTGGAATCAATTATGCCCCGCTCCTATTAGTCGCCGCGTTAAGTTATATAGCATAAAGCCTTTCTCGATTAATGGGCTATCCAACGTAAAAAGACTTTTTCAAATCGGACCCGTAGTTCCTGAGATTGAAACGTTCAAACAAACAAACTCTTCAGCTTTATATATTAGTATAGATAGCTGATAACTATAAATGAAGTTATTTTGTACCCCGTGTGATACCGGGCTTAGAAACTATTCTATGTCCGAGTATCATACGGGGTACAAAATCCCCCGGGTGAGAGTTCCCTTAGTCGCCTCTTGTTTACCAACAAGAGGCGACTAAGAGAACTCTCACCAGGTGAGCGAGCAGCAGTTTTTCTCCTGTGGAATATCAGATTACTGCAATCCCCAACCCGCCTGCCAAGCGTGGGGATTATGGCAAACCCCCCCAATGTAGGAAGCCTTGGAGGACGCCTTTGTCCAGCAGTGGACCTCTATAAGCTGAAGAAGAAGAAAAAACAACGTGAGGTTTTATTGTTAAACTCTAGGTATATTTAAGTCTTTTAATGTATTAAAAGGAGATGGAGAGAAATATTCAACTTACATAGCACAAACAATAACATCTAAGGTTTCTGATGTAGTGAAACATTGTAGGCTGAAAAATTAAAAAAATCTAGGTGTGATAGTCTCAGTTCTGGAGAAATTAACTCCCATGAGTCACCACCAGCTCTATTCGTTCTATGATAATGTACACAAAAGCGGTGCAGTTCAACTTCTGCCCCGTTATAAGAGCAGTTAGTGAGTAGGAAGGGCGAACCTACTCGAAAAAACACCGATTCTTAAATCGATTCGAATCGTGACCTGATGAATCGATCCGCAAAAAAATCGAGGTCTTAAACTTCGATTTTCAAAAATCAATCTTTGTTTCAAATAAGTTCTTACAGTGTTA
Source organism: Sesamia nonagrioides (assembly GCA_017933935.1). NCBI lineage: Eukaryota > Metazoa > Arthropoda > Insecta > Lepidoptera > Noctuidae > Sesamia > Sesamia nonagrioides. The sequence continues at coordinate 177,728 of JADWQK010001483.1, forward strand.
TTAATGACCTTTTAATCAGTAAAATCAGAGACTTCGATAAAACTAATTGTTGTTATTACCATATCAAATCACAACACAAATACAAAAAGTCAAAGACTATAAACGTAACTTTTTTATTGATGACAAGTGTGGCGAATTAGACTAAACATACAGCTATCCCGCGGGTTTTTGAGTATACATGTAATACAGGTCTTCAACTAATTATTTGCTTTATACCAAAACAAAATAAATCGTATGTCGATTTTAGGGTATCTGAGATCGATTCACGAAAGCGATTTAATGCATAGTATCAATTAAAAAAGATCGACTGTTTTGCTCCAAATGTTCGATTTTTCGATTAAACCATCTCAGATCGCCATCCCTAGTAGTAAGCCTTTGGATCACACATCTCACCTGCAGTAATGGCACTAACTAATTAATGAGTTAAACAAAAGAGCAACAGCTCAAGGAGAGCACCTGACAAACAAATATTAATATCACTCCTTCTGGAACTTTCCCGAGCATCTGTCGCCCGGAATGGTTTCATGCATAATGCAAACGGCTGATTGTACCACATAGGGCCCTAGAGTTCTTTGCGAAAACATTCAGCCTTTATTTGCTCAGTCGCATCGCGCTGCGTTTATTTTTTTGAGCGCATGTTACATAATGCCGCTGTTGTCTATTATTTTGGCGTTTTGTTTCTCTTTTCTGGTTTATAATTTAATGTTTCAGTAAATTGTTAAATGTTTGAGAAGAAGGAGTCAGCTGGTCTGGGCAGTCAATTCTTGCCGCTGGGTTTGCCGCAGAGCCCAAAATCTTCAATCAGTATACCGTCTGTCCTTTTTTATTCTATAAACTAGTGCTTAACTCCTACCCCGCCTGTACTGCTGCGCTTCCACTAGCAATGATGCAATCTAGCAGTAGTTTCATCATCAACCTTTTTTTTCCTTCTCTGTATGAGAGGAGACCTGTGCCCAGCAGTGGGACGATAAAAAAGGCAGCAGTTTATTATGAGCCTATTTGTCTTGAAGATATTTAAAATATAATCGGACTGGAAGTTTGCTGCAAGCAATTTATGTCAGTCCTTTGATATCGAAAAGAATAACCACGGTACAGCTGGTCCATAAATTGAAGGTCGCTCAGCGAGCTATGCTTGGAGTTTATCTGAGGGATAGAATTTAAAATGAGGCAAAACATAAAAGATGTTAACATAGTGTTATGTTAGTTAGTAGTAGCTATAGATATAGATGTGTGACCTGCGTGTCATGCGCGTACGCTTATAAGAGCCAGTGCAATTAAAGAGCTTCTTATTTAACTGTGGCGACGAGGATGGAATACTAATCCACGCGTGCAAAGCACATTGGATTAGCAATACAACGCCCTAACCTAATAAGAAAAAAACCGGCCAACCCTCGGTGTGCGAGTCGGACTCGCACACCGAGGGTTCCGCCGTACAGACGTAGTATCTTTTGATCGCGTTAACTTAGAAGTTTGATCTTTTCACTGCTTAAAGGGACAATAGACGGTATAAATTTCAATTTGATACCTTTATTCGTTCGTGAGAAATAAGGTAGTAAGTTTCATTTTAGTAAAATATTTTATTATATTATATAACTAAAAAAATGTGATTTTTGCAATTTTTCTTATATTTGCATTATATGACAATGTTTCATGCCAAATTTCAAGATTCTGAGTTTACGAGAAGTATCCTGTAGGTTTTGATTCCTTTGCGAGTGTCGAAAATTTGTTGAAAATATCGACATAATCGGCTGTATCTTTTGATTGGCTTGGCTTAGAAGTTTGATATTTTCACAGCTCAAAAGGACAATAGACATTAGTATTTCATGTGAATTTCAGCTTGATACATAAACGCGTTCTTGAGACAAATGGTCTTGATAGACAGACAGACAGACGGACAACAAAGTGATCCTATAAGGGTTCCGTCTTTTTTCTTTTGAGGTACGGAACCCTAAAAATGAAGTGGTGATGGCCTGGCAATATCAGCCGTCGAACCGCTGAACAACAGACGTATTCTTGAGTGAAGACTATGAGTAAGTAAAAGTCAGGCTAGATGCAGCGTCGATTTTCGTATGGTGGATGGTAGCAACTACGATGATAGGTGCCGAGTGTGAAATTGGGGATAGGCATCATCATTGGGGATCAGCAGTGGACTATTAAAGGCTAAAACCTTCAACCCCGCCCCCATTTCTTTTTAAATTAAATTAGAAACTAGCGCTTGACTGCAATCCCGCCTGGATATAGCTTACAATTTATATTAAAAAAAAAAAATAATGTTGCGACTTTTAATTTTTGCAAGATGGTTGGATGGTAAGCAGTGACGCAATCGTTGATGGTAAAGCGCACTAGTTTATTAAGATCCTATTCACTCTAGCCTTGAAGACATTCAAATTGTAGTCCGACAGAAACACCGCGGCTAGCAAATTGTTTCAGTCCCTCGATGTACGCGGTATAAAGGAGGAGACGAAACGCTTCGTCCAGATCGTAGTGGTGTTAACAACATAAGGGTGGAAAGTCGCCCGATGGTGGAACGAAGATGGGGAAATTAAATCATGCAATTCCCTCGCACACTCCCCAAAATACACCCTATAGAACATCGAAAGGCTGGCTACTCTACGCCTACCATCATCATCCCAGCGTTAATCCCAGTCGCAAGTCGCATCCGAAGCCTTTTCAGCTTTGGAATCTGAAGTCCGCTTTACCAGTCCAACTGCTGATATGGCTAAACTTCGACATTTTCCGTGAAGCGACTGCAGTCTGACCTCCACAACCCGAAGGCGATATCGAAGCATTGCAGTTAGACCAATTGTTGGATTTTTGAGGGCTCCAACAACCTGTAACGACTGCCACTAGATGTTCGTATGGCAACCGGGACCAACGGCTTAACGTGCTTTCCGAGGCACGACCAGACCAGTGCAAATATTCATATTCATGCATACAAATACTTGCACTGTGCGTGGATCGAACCCGCGCCACCTTGCGCAGCGGCCGCGTCCGCTACCGCTACGCCACGGAGGCTACTCTTCAATTCAATTCAATTCTATTTATTTGCACAGAAAGTAGGTATACAAAATAGTGATGTTTACATAGTGTCAGACCCTTATACTATCTACCTTAAATTAGGCATGCAAATTTTGAATAGTTACATTAAATGAATCATTAAATTATTACATTGTCTATTATTTTTAACATTTTATATTTATTTGGGAAGAGAGGACACATTTAAAAAATCATTTACAGAGTAATAACATTTTTCTAATAAAAGAGCTGTAGGTAAGCTTCTTTTTAAATGTTATCATTGGGTAATTTTTAAATTCATTGGGAATCTTATTAAAAACAATTGGAGCCATGCCAAAAATACTTTTTTTAAACAATGCAGTATTACAACCGTCAATTCTTAACAAATTCTTACATTGGCTTCTTATAGGTCCTTTTCTAGTTTCTGACACTGTTACAAACTCATGCTTGTTCAGTTTTACAAAAACAGCTAATTCCAAAATGTATAGTGATGGAAAAGTTAAAATTTTCAGAGACTTAAACCTAGGCACACAACTGTCTGTCATTTTAAGACTACACATAGCTCTTATGCAGCGTTTCTGAGCCTTAAATACCTGTTCTCTCATACAACAATTACCCCAGAATATAACTCCAAATCGTAACATTGATGCTACTATACCATGATATGCCATAACTGTTGTTTTCATATTCACTTTTTTTGGATATGTTGAACAAAATATATGCAGATGTACTTAATTTTTTACACACCTCTTCTGCATGAGGTTTCCATGTCAATTGGCTATCTATTAATATTCCTAAAAAATTTGCAACCGTTACTTGTTCCAGTTTTTGTCTATTATATTCTATGGTCAAATTTTGTTTTGTTTCTACGCCTATCAACCTACAAAATACCTACTACCTCTATCCTACAAAATATTAAACCCCACACGCCAAAAGGGGACTCGATTAAAAAATACTGCTGCACCGCACATCGAAAGCACGCCCCACGAATACCAAATAAGACAATCCCTCATTTTGTTGTTACAAATCGTTCCCACAGCTGGGATAAATCACGGGATAAGGCAAAAACTGGGACCAACGATACGTGACTAATTCACTAACATGGAAAAGCTTTCACTAAACAACTATTGCTTGTGCATAAGTGTATCGAATGTATTTTATGTTCCCACTGGGGGGTTAGCAAATCCTGTAGTATATTTTCCATATTTATATTCTGGGCTCTGGAGAAAACTACGACGATTGAATGTATACTTAGGATTCTGTATCTGAGTTTTTGGAATAATATTTGTGTATATGACTTAATTATAGATTTGTGTAGGTATATTAAATACAAGAAAAGTTTGACAGCCACCGTGGCGTAGCGGTAGCGAACGCGGCGTATGCATGAATGATTTATGAAATAGTTGTATGAATGAATGACATATTTGCACTAGTCAGGTCGTGCCTTTTTTTTTTTATAAATTACAAACTAGCGCTTGACTGCAATCCCGCCTGATGGTGAGCAGTGATGCAATCGTTGATGGTAAAGCGCGCTAGTTTATTAAGCCTACTCACTCAAAAGAACTAAGTAAATAGGAAGGAAGACGGCAGTTGAGCGCGGTGATGCAATGTTAAACCCAACAACACGACCAACGATGCTGCGCCAGAGGGATATTGATCTGGAGGCCCTCCACAACCAAACTCCCGACACAACAACATTTCGCGCATCGTACCCGGCACGTACATCACAACACAACTGCTCAGACCCGTCCTCCGTACGGCTTCACCAGACATGGCCTTGGAAAGCACTTTAAGCCGTAAGTAAGTCCCGGTTGTCTTACGAACATCTAGTGGCAGTCGTTGAAGCCCTCAAAAGTCCAACAATTGGTCTAACTGCAATGCTTCGATATCACCTTCGGATTGTGGAGGTCAGACGGCAGTCGCTTCACGGAAAATATCGAAGTTTAGCAAAAATCAGCAGTTAGACTGGTAATGCGGACCCCAGACTTCAAAGCTGAAAAACTTCGGATGCGAATGGGATTATCGCTGAGATGATGATGATGATTCAATACAAGAAAAGTAAGTATCTATTGCTATTCCTAGATTTTTTTCTTTGTTCATAATTGACTATAATTAGGTACTTAAGCTCGGTCATTTTTCTAGTACTAAAGCACTAACCATGGGATGTCCTCAGGGTGCAGTTGTCGGTCCTTATTTATGGAATTTGGGTTTTGATGATTTTCTCGCGATCCCGCTTCCTTGCGGCTGTTCACTTACTGGTTACGTGGACGATGGCCTACTGCTCATTCAGTCAAGTACCCGAGCCGGACTTGAGAACTTGGCCCATACTTGCCTAAATCTAATATCTCAGTGGGGTGATCGTAACCGCCTAGCGTTTGCGCCGCATAAAACCTATCAACTTCTACTAAAAGGTAATCTTAAATCATTGCCTACTATTAAATTTAATAACGTTCCCGTTAAAAAACAGCAATCCGTATGCTACCTTGGTATGGTCTTAGAAAGGAATTTTTCATTTATCGAACATATAAAAATAGTTGGCGAAAAAGCTAAAAGGAACTTTTATGCCCTAACTAGAATATCCAAAGCAACTTGGGGTCTATCATTCCTAACTTTAAAAACTATATATGGAGCTACCTACTTAGGATGTATGTGCTACGGTGCACCTGTTTGGGCCGATAGGGCCAGCATAGGGGCGGCGCGACGTAAACTGCTTCAAAGCCAACGTTTGGCATTGATATTTTTATGCAAGGCGTATAGAACAGTCAGTACTGAAGCCTTACCCGTTCTGGCAGGTGTACTTCCAGTCGATCTTGAAGTACAGCGACGTGCTTCAATGTACTACTCCGCGAGGGGGGAGGCCATGGACACTAACTTTGTTACACAACGCGACTTCAATAGAATTTCTAGATTATTTAAACCTCAGACTGACGTCTGGCAGGACCTCTTATCCGAATGGCAAAGTAGGTGGGATAATTCCATCAAGGGCCGGCATCTCCATCTGTTCTTTCCATCCGTTGGCGATCGGCTGGCTAAGACATGGCTGGAGGTTGACCACTGCGTTGCCCAATTTCTCACAGGTCATGGCAACTTTAAAAATAAACTGTATTCTTTTAAACTTGTTCCTTCGCCTTTGTGTCAGTGTTCTACATCGAACTGTGAATTTGAACAGTCCGCACATCACATCTTGTGGGAGTGTATTCTTTGGCAGAATGAACGCAATATTATGTTGGATAGTGTACAAGTTACATCCGGAGTTGTTTATTATACGGACCTTGTTGAAACTAGAACTAATTTCCGTGCGTTCAGGCGCTTTTGCCATACCTATTATTGGAATCAATTGTAACAGCGAATACCTACTTAGGACCCATTAACTTGATCAAATGTTATTCCGTGGTGCTTGGCAATCTGGGCTTCTCCCAGTTGCAATAATGTCCCTTTGTGCCGATTGGCCTAGTTCTATTCTGTCTCCTGCTTATTATGGAGGGAAGTGGAAAAAATATCTTTTTTCTTACTCCTCCGCTATTATTTTCTGATTAATTTCGTTGCGGGACCCAAGACAGTTGAAACGTTTCTCCGGGACTCGTCGAGCTTCATTGCTCGGCGTTTTTCTGGCGGTCTCCACTGTTGATTCTGGCTTTCAGGAGTTGCAGTGGGTTGGGAACAGTGTGGCGGGTTGACTATAATTAGAAATCCTTCCAACGCTGTAACCTCAATATTAGCCTTTAGTTGTAGCATAAGTTTTCTATTTTGTTTTTCTTTTTTACTTTATTTTTTAAATTATTCTGTGATTTTCCTGTATGAGTCACACACTTTGTCTTTCTATCTTTACTATGCAACTAGCTTTAACGTAAAAAGTCCATACGGACAAGAATTATCTTCCACCGTTTTAGGTGCGAATTTTGCGACGGTGACCACTTACTAAAATGGAAGTTATTATACCTCCCCACTCACCACAAAATTTAATAAATAATATGTGGTACGAGGAAATCCTGTAAAGATTTAAACAAAACATAACCAACGCAAAATGCACCCGCTTACAGAATATTTTATAATGTGGTTATACCATTGATAAAATATTAAATAGATACGTCACTAGCGCACTGAAAATGAAGCGTACAAAAGAACGTAAATACTGCAAGTCGCTTTAGTCACTCCCGATACTCTCGTTCCGTACGTGCGTGTGTCCTTGGTGGCTAAAAAAATCTTTTTCGCATTCAAAATGGCGTTTTGTGTACTGCGTAAATGCACGAATTATGGTAGAAAAGCCAACAAAAGTCATGGAATCATATATTCATATATAAATAAGTATTCCAAAATATTTAGATAAATAATATAGTTTCAATTATTTTGTCAAACATTCTTACTGCTAATGCTTAGGCGGCCATTGTAAGTAAAGAAAGAGAGAGCTAATTGGATTTCTTGCGAGTGTGACGAAGACGGGAATACATATGACATAGATTAGTTGCACAGAAGCGATAATGTTTATGGTGACTTTTATACCTACAATTATAGTTCTGTTTCACTTTATTTTCGCGCCTGTGTCCTTAGTTACAATTTATTAACATCTTATTGCAACAGTTAAGTAAAACATTGATAAAATTACGAGTTTATTTTGCGTTGCTAAGTAATAGAGTCAAATGACATGAAATTATTAAATGGGACAGTGTGAGCCGATATTAAATGGACATGAAGTATACAATAATATAAATAAATATTACCAATGCTCACAACAATTAGCCTAGTATATAAAAATATATACAGAATGTTTGCATAATGATTTACATTTGAAAAATTAAAATAGGATTTGAAATATAGTAAATATAGATTAAACCGAATTAATTTCACTAATTACTATGGTTTGTAATTGTTTATTTTATTGCATTAGGTTTCCTTTAATCACAGTCACAAAATATTAAATAGGTACACTTTAATCAAGTATTACAAAACTTCAATGACAAACATTAAAGTTTTGTAATACTTGATTGAAGTGTAAAAATGTTAAAAAAATATATATTCACCAAATTGAGCACCTTCTACCACCTACCAAATTACCTACTACTCTGTTATATTTCCTATCTGCATTCTTGTTATTCTTTGGCAATCAGTCAGTGTCAGTGTGTGCAAAATGTCAGTGATTGGTTGGCAAACGTCTTTTTTCCATTTAAGCGCAAACGACAATCACTAGCCATCTTTTTCTTTTTTATGCTTTAGTTGCGCCCCATCTCATTCTCTCAGGTCATCTCACATCAATTGATTATTCACCAAATTTCGGTATCAATATCTCTATGTACCTAATATCCCGAATAGATCACTACGACCACAGCCTGTAAAAATAATGCACAAAATCAACGGTTGTTCCAAATTTATTTATACTAATATTTTCTTTATGGTGCCTTCTTTCTTCTTCTTTTAAGTTCTATTGTTTCTAATTCACGCAGTCAATTAATCTGCATTTTTGTCAGAAGAACGTAAATAGCGATATAAAGAAAAACACAAAAAGACTTTTTGTCCTAAGCATTACGCAAAAAGAGAACACAACAAATAAAAAGAGCAACTTGGGGTAAATATGCGGCACACGTATACAAAACGGCAATTTCTCAGTTTGCTAAGATCTTATGTGGGACAGAGCCCCAGAGCTAGACTTCAGCAAACAGCTGGAGTATCCTGGATAGTACCTAATTAGGTGGCGGTGGGTTTGGTGGTGGTGGTGGTGGTGGGTGGGGTGGGCTTCGATTTATGCAAATTAGGTCGAGATTCAGCACTTTTTGAACGTCTAAATTGCTTAAGACTATTCCCTAAAACGCAACGCAGTTTTCTTAAAATGTTTAGGGTAACGTAACGCAATATTAAGGTTTTCCTGCAGCAACAATGTTTAAGAAACCTGAACAGAATTTTAGAACCTGAGCAAATTTCTTACATAAACTTTTCAAAATTCATGGATACTTTCTCAAAATAGCTTGGTCATAATTTGATGCTCTTTTATACAGCGGTATAACGGCAACCCTGCACTCTACAGTAATGCATTTGTATGGCTCCTTTATCCCAACCGATATCTTTAGCAGCTAATTAAAAATGGTGACCGTCACCATTTCAAAGTCTTAAAAATAGGCCGCATTTAAAAAACAATATGCAATTGCATGGATGGATATTTGTTACTCTTTCACGGAAAAACTACTAAACGGATTAGGATGAAATTTGAAGATAGTCATCATCATTCCAGCCGAAAGACGTCCACTGCTGGACATAGGCCAAGCCCAAGGATCTCCACGTCGACCGATCCTGCGCCTCCCACATCCAGCGGCGTCCCGGGACCTTCACCAGGTCGTCGGTCTACCTTGTCGGGGGCCTACTCACACTGCATCTTCCAGCGCGTGGTCGCCTCTCGGGAACCAGTCGGCCTCATCGGGTATTGGTCCTACGGGCAATGTGCCCGGCCCACTCCCACTTAATTTTCAAGACAAAAGTCTTCGACCAGTGTGTGTTGCCAGTGATGACTTATGGCACTGACACATGGTCGCTAATTAAGTAAGCTTAAGGCCGCTCAAAGGGCAATGGAGAGGGCTATGCTTGGAGATTCACTGCGTGATCAAATCAGAAACAAGAAGATCTGCAGAAGAACGCGAGTGATCGACATAGCCCGATAGTTTATTATAATCGTGAAAAGCATGCACAAAGCAACCGTGCAAAGCAAGCAAGCAAGAAAGCAAGAATGCGATGAATCGATTTTTGGTTTTAGTACGTGCCTGTTTCTCACGATATTTTCCGTTACCAGTTTGAAAACAGTGGTTTTGAAATTCTTTACACAAATTAAAAAAATCACTCTGGGTCTGAAACCACGTAAATGGAGGGCGTTACCTCTGGACCACCATTGTAAAATGACTTGGCAGGAATGAGTACTATTGAGATATGACTTATGGTTATGTATTAAGCAAATTACCAAAAGGTCGTAGAAAAGCAAATTTTTCAGTTCAGATCAGCCGGGTGCAAAAATGGGAAGACAAATTTAAGGTGAACTGACTTCATGTCAGACGTTACAAATAATAAGGGTTGTGTTTATATTTTGTTTTTTCTTCTTCTTCAGCCTACAGAGGTCCACTGCTAGACAAAGACCTCCCCCAAGGCTTTCCACGATGACCGGTCTTGTGCTGCCCGTATCCATTAGCTTCCCGCGACCTTCACCCGGTCATCGGTTCACCATGTTGGGGCCTCCCTACACTACATCTTTCAGTTATCATCATCATCTCAGAGTTAATCCCAGTCGCATCCTAAGCTTTTCAGCTTTGAATTTTGGGGTCCGCTTTACCAATCTAACTGCTGATTTTGGCTAAACTTTAATATTTTCCGTGAAACGATTGCCGTCTGACCTCCACAACTCGAAGGCCGTTATCGAAGCATTGCAGTTAGATCAATTGTTGGACTTTTGAGGACTCCAAAAACCCGTAACGACTGCCATACGAAGTAGATGTTCGTATGGCAAGTGGCACCAACGGCTTAACGTGCTTTCCGAGGCACGACCAGACCAGTGCAAATATTCATATTCGTGCATAGAAATATTTGCAATGCTTGGGGATCGAACCCGCGCCTCGCGCCTTTGTGTCAGTTACAACGTGTGTAGTCGGGAGACTTTTACATATACATAACGTTTAAATTGGCATGATTAACACTTTTTGGTATATTTTGTTCAAAGTTAGTCTTTGTTGATGTTTTGTGGTTTATGAGAAAGTAGCACAGAAAATAATATTATTGAGAAGCGCACACATTAAATTCAATAACTACACTAAGATAATCTGACAGCCATCTTAATGTGATTTTATTAGTCTCTGATCAGCATGAAAACTTTACCTACTAGCTAAAATGCTAGAAGTAGTGAAGTTATTAGTGTATTTAGATGGTAAGAGAAAATTACTTGTGCTACTCTCACAGACACTGGACTAGGTTCTTAAACATCACATTTTTTTTTCGCGGCTTGCGTTGTATTTTTACCCTCTTTGTAGCACAATTTTATAATGTATTTCTCCCTCACAAATTTCTCCCTTACTTACTACTATTGTTATTATTCACTTAACTAGACGGTGCGAAAAACAAATGAAAATCACACATTTTCCTAATTTAAACTTTCAATAATACGAAAACCAGAGAGTTTTTTTTTTTTTTTTAATAATTATAAATTAGTGCTTGACTACAATCCCGCCTGATGGTAATGCAATCGTTGATGGTAAAGCGCACAAGTTTATTAAGCCTATTCACTTAAAAATCTTAGTGAGTAGTGTAAAACCTTTACTTCGTTGAATATCACAGGCTCGCACAAGCACTTAACGGACAGACTTCCGACACGTCTACTCCCGCTCGTGGCTCTCGTAAGAATGATCGACGTGGTGCGGTCGAGACAGTGCTATCTGTCTGACAGTGACAGTGTTGTCTGTGGTTAATGATAAAATGCATACACTACATCCCTTTCTTATTATATTTATTTATTTATTTTATTATATCAACTTGGTAGCAAATTAACAAAATTTAATCTATAAATACTATACCTCTTGAAACATATTTATTATAACTGGTTGAATCCAACAAAATAACATTATTATTTTTTTCCTTTTGAACTTCCGTGTATCGACTGCTCATCCGGTATCACTGCCTTCCATTCCCCTTCAACTCTTTCCAAATAAATAATGTTCCATCTATAAGACTGTCCTGTTTTTTAAATTCTTACAACACAATCTCCTCCATTAGCGCTTTCTACAGTATACTGAGACTGATTAAAATTTGGCGCCAATTTATTTGTTTCCTCCATTTTTTTTTTTTACATACATAAACTGTTTTCTCCAACCCACAATTTTCTCTGACTCTTATTGAATCTTATTTCTGTCTCTCACAACTGAATCATTATTATTTCTACTTGGACTTTCTATTGAAGGAATTTGGTCCCTATTTAATCTTTGGAAGAAAAGTTCGGATGGTGTTTGATCAGTGACCGAGTGGGGTGTAGTATTGCACGTCATAAGATATTCGTATAAACATTCTTTAACTTTAAATTATAAAATTAACAAAATGCTCCAATATGAAAGCATTACACAATCTTCCAACTTAATGGCAGCATTTTATAGAGCCGACCAATTTATTACCAGCATTTAGCACGACCTACCAATTTAATGGCAGCGTTTAACACAGCCTACCAGTTTAATGGCAGTATTTAGCACGACCTACCAATTTAATGGCAGCGTTTGACACAGTCTAGCAATTTAATGGCAGCATTTGACACGACCTACCAATTTAATGGCAGCATTTGACACGACCTACCAATTTAATGGCAGCATTTGACACGACCTACCGATTTAATGGCAGCATTTAGCATGACCTACCAATTTAATTGCAGCATTCGACACGCCTACCAATTTAATGGCAGCATTTAGCATGACCTACCAATTTAATGGCAGCATTCGACACGCCTACCAATTAAATGGCAGCATTCGACACGACCTACCAATTCAATGGCAGCATTTGACACGACCTACCAATTTAATGGCAGCATTTAGCATGACCTACCAATTTAATGGCAGCATTCGACACGCCTACCAATTCAATGGCAGCATTCGACACGACCTACCAATTCAATGGTAGCATTCGGCACGACCTACCAATTTAATGGCAGCATTAGACACGGCCTACCAATTTAATGGCAGCATTCGACACGGCCTACCAATTTAATGGCAGCATTTGACACGACCTACCAATTTAATGGCAGCATTTAGCATGACCTACCAATTTAATGGCAGCATTCGACACGGCCTACCAATTTAATGGCAGCATTCGACACGACCTACCAATTCAATGGCAGCTTTCGACACGACCTACCAATTCAATGGCAGCTTTCGACACGACCTACCAATTTAATGGCAGCATTCGACACGGCCTACCAATTTAAAGGCAGCATTTGACACGATCTTTACCAATTCGATCGGCCTACCAATTTAATGTTTTATGGCAGTGTTCGATACGGCCTACCAATTTAATGGTAGCATACGATACAACCTACCAATTTAATGACAGCATTCGACACGATCTACCAATTCTATGGTAGCATTCAACACGGCAAGTATGTTCTCAAGTATGAGTATGCGGGTTCGATTCCAGGTTAGGCAAGTACCAATGTAACTTTTCTAAAGTTATATGTACTTTCTAAATATATCTTGGACACCAATGACTGAAGGTGAAGGAAAACATCTTGAGGAAACCTGGACTTTATCAGTCTGAAATCGCCAACCCGCATTGAGCAAGCGTGGTGATTACGCTCAATCCTTCTCTGTATGAGAGGAGATCTTTGCCCAGCAGTGGGACTATAAAAGATTGATTCGACATTCAGCCCCGAAGAAACCCAAATCGCAGTCCGACGGAAACACCGCCGCCGGCAAACCGCTCCAGTCCCCCGATGCACGCGGCACAAAAGAGGAGGCGTAACGCCTCGTCCGGACCGCAGCGGCGTCAACAACGCAAGGCGAAAACCCGCCGCATGACAGGTCAGGGACGACGGATCAGGGTCGCCAATCAGCCCCCTCGCAAGCTCCTCCGAATCCAAAGTGGCCAGGTGACCAGGTCCCTCTTTCGCAAAATGTCACTAGTCACGCAGACAACCACTTCTTCTTCTTCTTCCTGTGCCTCTTCAATCCTGAAGGTTGGCCATCAGCTTCTTGTACTCGATATTGTCAACCGCGAGTTGGAACAGTTCTTCGACGGAAGTAATGCCGGTCCACTCCCTGATGTTACGCAGCCACGACTTTCTGTTTCGTCCAGCGCGCCTTTTTCCTTCTACCTTGCCCATCATAATGAGTTAGAGTAGCGTATATCTACCGTGTCGGAGCACGTGGCCGAGATAATCTATTTTGCGTTTCTTTATGCTGGGCAACAACTTTCAAAGCATTTGAACGCGCTGACCACATTTCAAAAGCCTGCAAGCGTCGTGTGTCCTCTTTCAGAGTCCATGCTTCGCAGTCGTACAACGTAGACAACCACAGACACCGGATATGGATATGAAATTACACCAGATTGTCCGTCAGTTCCGAAACCTGTTACGGAGTTACGGATAATTTCCATCCTGTTTAAATCCAGTTATGAAGAAAGAAATAGTCTCCCTCTACTAGTAAAAACGTAAATATGGACAATACACTAAAATTAGAATACCAGACACGTACCACTGATAATAAAGTCAATCCTCAAAACAACACAATATTTTATAACTGTGCTATACTGTGGGTAGGTATTGTGGGTGAACAGGAAAGAAGCCTTTTAATAGAAAAGAGAACTCTGCCATAAGATCACACAACATTATCAGCGTCTTCCAGAAAGAACACAAATAGTGTATAACAGCAAATTATTCTTATACCAATATACTCGTTTGTTATGAACGAATCTGTTAATGAACTAATAATAATTAACTTCCAGTTTAATTAAATTTACATGTTAATGCCAAACTCGCCCAGCCAATACATGAATTAACCTGGTTGCTGCCGCCCTTTAGTCTCTTTTGCAGTAATGAAACCATCGTCATTTCAATCATACGACATTGTGCTGGAGTAAAGGGCGGAAACCGACAGGTCACTGTGAAGATCGACGATGGTCCACGGAAGTATTTAAATGAAAATACTATATTTATCTGTCTAAGATAAACGGTATAACACTGTTAAATACTGAAGTCATCTGAACCTACGTTCTTGTGCTAGAACTAAATAGGAGCTAACTACACATCAGTGGCGAAGAGTCCATACAAGCCGATTCCCACCGGGTTACCTTTCAAAAATCAGTTCCATATTCATACAAAAGTATTTACATTCTATTTCATTAACAAAGTATTATTAATCAAATGCCTGCGCGATTTACAATAGCAATAGTAATTCTTAGCAATACCCTAAGTATCACATTTCATTTTATAGTCGTAAATTAATTAGCGCTTAAATTTTTCGTACCTAAATTACATTAAAGGTAACTCGACGAATTACAGCTTATCTCGGCCAACGTTTTACTATGAGGCGAAAAGAGACAGAGCGTGTCAGACATCTCTTTCTAATGATCGCTAACCGTCCGTAATTTTTGAGAAAAGATAGGCTGATGGCCGACCGGCTTGCAGTTCTCTCCTCTCCTCTATTAGAATGAGACAAAGAAACGTTATAATGAAATCCTTCGCAAGTCATATTCTTTTTATTTTGGCATATTTTCGTGTTCCATTTCGTTTGGTTGAAAATAAATTATTGTTAGTATGTGACATGTGTTCGTTTTTCGTGTTTTTCGTTTGTTATATTTTAATATTTGTTGTATTTAAACTGTGACTGATTCTGTAACGTAATTTAATCGCAGATTTGGTTAAATACTGTGTATTTTGTTTGTTATTATGGCTTTAATTCATATAGAGTGCTGCTCAACTGACTACCTGCTGAATGAACTTAAAGTCTTACGTCAGCGTCGTTAAATAAATTGGACACCTATGAGCTTTTTTTTACAGCTCCAGAATACGTCTTTGAAAGACGCATTTTCTCAAGTTTCGACTCTTTGCAGTTTAATTCTGACCCTCCCCATTTCAGTAGCTTCAGCTGAGCGGTCATTTTCTGCTTTAAAACGCATTCACACATATGTGCGAAACTGCCAAAAAGAGCAGAGATTGTCCGATTTGGCTATCATGTCAATTAAAAAAAAATTGCTTAATAAAATGAAAAGTAATCCGAATTTTTATAACATCATTTAGCTCATTTTGTTAAAAAAAAACAGACGCATTGCATTACAATATAAATAACGTTGTGATTGTGTATAATTTGCTTAATTTTTGCTTAATATTTTTGTTGGTTTTGGATCGGTGTTTGTGTGGTTCGGTTTTTAACACTATTATTTTTATAATTTTTTATTTTATTTTTTCTTGACTCTTATTCCCTAACAATAGGTACTTAACTTAGTACTTACTAACAAGCATGCATGTGTGGTATGGAGATGCACGTCGAAAAAGGCTTTTTTTTTCTTTTGCTGCCGCTTTTATCATACTTGAAAGACACTTATCAAATCATCAGTCCTTTTTTGTATGGTGAAGGTGGGGCTTTTAATACTATTCTTATCTGAAGACCTCCTCCAAGATATCCTGCAGTAGGTAAGTGTTTAAGTGTTTATTTTTTTTGGACCGGCTTCCCTTTGTCAAAATTTCACCCTTCGCCACTGCTACACATACTGTTTTTTTTCTTTTTAAAGCCTTCTCGCGTTTACCCTGGAAGGTTGGCGTCTGCTTGTCTGGCTGACTATATTAGGACAAGCAAAGCCCTTTGCTATGGTGTCAGTTATTCCTACAACTTCCCATATTTTTGAACTAACATCAATACTCATTTCGGTATTGTTTATTAATAAATATTGTAATTTATCTACTTACCCAAAGAGGAACAGGCCGGCTTAATATCCTGGGCACCGTGTACCAGTCAATCTACGGTGGTGACTAATTTACCGAGGAGAACAAACTTGGCACAAAACTATAAATTACAATGAAGTTAAAAGTAAGTAAATAAGCATATAATACGTTTCCGGGCGCAGTTACATAGGGTGTCTAATATTTAGAGTTATCTTTCTAAAAATTTTTAGGAATTATCATATTAGTGTGTCCTGGGACTTGGAGAAAGACATCCATCACATTCAACCATTTTCTTTAAAATAACACAATAAACCAATAACCTTCAAAAAATATACAGGTAAATGTGTATATAGGGGGATAGCCATGGAGCAAATAACTGCTCCATGGGGATAGCCTATACATAGCTATGGGTACAAATATACCATAATTAGGTATGTGTATATTGTATAGTGTACCGTATTAGTCAGTGGCTAATACCAGAGTTAGTACCTAGTTACCAAAGTATATTGCGAGTTAATTTGTAATCGAACTTATCACGCCCGTGTTGCGAATATTTTTTTTTCTTTTCCTCCCACACCGGGAACCACTCCCGTATCACGGGTGCGCTCAAAAACACCCAAACTCACACTCACAAACAACCAGAGCCAGAACCACTTCCCGGAGGCCACACAACCAACCGACCCACGCGGGAACCGAACCCGCGACACGCAACGCAGCAGCCCATCGCTCAACGACTACACCAACCGTGTCGTCAATTAATTCAAATTCTGTGAAACTGTGCAAACTACGCAAGTGAATGGATTGTATACCTGGTTGGCTTAGTTCAAACATCACGCGTAAATTAAAATAAGTATTTATTTGATAGCTGTATATTTTACGTGGGGTATTTGCTAAGTTTGTAGTTGGGCATAGTTCTACATATGTACAACATTTGATCTCAATTTATCTATTGTTCAAAAGTTTAACTTCAAACCTAGCTACTTATAAATTGCAAGAACGGTGGATATACTTCTAATGGAGGGTCAAAGGACTATGCAAAACAGCAGCAACGACATCTCGGACGTCGATATAACCTTCGCTGGGCACCTTCGCAAGTTTGTACCACGAATACTTCTATATCATAACAAATACATGGGTACAAGGCACCTCAGATTTACACGCGTAAAAAACACGTACCTACTTCTGCAAATAACACTGGCCCGTAGCAGATAACACGGATAACTACCTACTCCCAAAATTATTAAAGAACAAAACATTGCGCTCGACGTTATACACCAGTATGTATCATACAGGTTAAGTACCCACAATTCGATTTATCAAACTTTCACAATTTGGTTAAAATACTATCAAATAAGTACCCAATTAATCTTATTGTATATAGTTAGCCAGTAAGTATTAGGTACCTCCAATAACTATTTATCTACCCGGGTTTCGAGGCTGCCAGAAGTATACGTACTATCAAATGTTTGCCTTCCGCGGAATATAAAACCTCACAGAATAACTGACTGTTCATTTTAATGTAAACATGCGTTCCATAATAAATTACTCCATGATTTAATATAATTATGTATACGGAAAGAAATTTTGTATTAATACTTAAGGAATGTGAAACTACTCACTGTTTTGTATCCTTTTCCCTTTTATTTTTTTTTATTCTTGTCAATAAAATACCTTTTTGCTCGTCGCCACTTGTAAAACCTTTACTTCGTTGAATATCACAGGCTCGCACAAGCACTTAACGGACAGACTTCCGACACGTCTACTCCCGCTCGTGGCTCTCGTAAGAATGATCGACGTGGTGCGGTCGAGACAGTGCTATCTGTCTGACAGTGACAGTGTTGTCTGTGGTTAATGATAAAATGCATACACTACAAGTAGGAAGGAAAACGGCAGTTGTGCGAAGTGATGCAATGTTAAACCCAATTAACAACACGACCAACGCTGCTGCACCAGAGGAAGATTAATCTGGAGACCCTCCACGATCAAACTACCAACACAATAACATTTGGCGCATCGTACCCGGTAGACATCGCAATACAAGTTCTCAGACCCGTCCTCCGTACGGCTTCACCAGACATCCTTCCGGAACACGATGAATCGCTTGGCGGCAAGACTTACTAAAATGCGAAAAGACTATTTCCCCAAACCTAATATTATGATGATAAAAACAATAGCTTATAAGGGTTGCAGCGATTCTGAACGATAGTCGTTTTGTGTTGATGTGACGCTTGTTTCCCTGCACCATTTCTTTTTCTTTTGCAATCTTTTACGTCATATTTACGGCAACTAAACGTATTTTCTTTCTTTCTTCTATTGTCTTTAGATGTCAGCTCACCCCCATAATTGCAGAAAAAAGCATGAGTATAACATTCGTCTTGCTAAAAATACGTCGTATTTGATCGAGATAGGTTAATCTTGGTTCGCCTGGGGCCGTCGATCGTACGGCTTGGCGTCCTATATCTGTTTCATCATTCTTCGAGCATTTTTCAAACATAAGTATAGCGAACGTCTATTGGTCGATTGCTTTTCTCAAAGTAAATGGAATATGTATTAGACGGGAGATATGGATAGCGATAGCGCATTTACTTTATGTTACAATAACTAAATAATAATAATAAGCATCACTTCTGTACCTTTTATCTGTTCTGCTTTTTACTAATGGTACTATTCTACACACAAGAGCGCACACACACTCACACACAGGCAAACGCACGCGCGCGCGCATACACGCGTCCATAAACACACACAAACAATGCGCGCGCGCACACATAGAAACACAAGACCGAACAGGCAAATAGGGGCAGGTTTCTGTCGGTTATTATACATCGTGATGAACTAAATCACGGAATAGTTAATATCATTATCTCTTCTGTGAACTAAATCATCACGGTGTAACTGACTGATTTCTGACTAGAAAGACTATCTTCAAGTTATCCGTAAACCTTGGCAAACGACTAAGAAAGGATGTATGGAGTATCAGTTTAAAAAGGCTACGTCATAAAACAAAAAAAAAAGTAAGGAAATTTTACTGAACTATGCTGTACCAAAGGGTGTTTGTTCTGTGTAACTGGTTAGTGCCATTATAATGATAAATCTGTCTATTGCTTTGGATAAATAGGCATCCGTATCGGGCGACCTACGTCAATTTTTACCCGACTACGGCAAAGCAAAAGGAGGGTTATGATTTTGACAGGCTATGTATGTATGTATGTATGTATGTATGTATGTATGTTCATCTGTTCCCTCGTAACTTCTAAACTACTAATCAGAATTCGACAAATGACATATCATTAGAAGCGTCTTAATTGTCCGCTGGTTATAGGCTATATGGGGTTTCACAAAATCTACTGTGGCGCCCTCTAGCGGACAAAATATACTGAGTAAAAAAATAAAGTTAAGATAAATAGGCCGTGTTTGGTATCATTTGAAAGCGCTTTACTTGTACATTTTGAATATATATATATTGCTAGCATTTGCTTGTGACTTTACCTGTATTCATGGGCTGGTTGCATATAATTCACATATTTTCGTTCATAGCTCCTTTACTACTTATCAGAATAAGACCACTGTAGTATTATTAGAAGGGCCTTGATATTCTGTTAGTTATGAGCTATAAAGCTTGTCACCAAATTTAGTATTGCGCCCTCTAGCGGACAAAAAGTTCTATGTTAATATAAAATTAAAATAAATATACCGTGTTTGGTATCACGTGAAAGAGCTACACGACGAGTACTTTATGCTTGTACATAATTACAAGAATGCTTTAATGATGTTAAATATGAGCGATAAGAGTAAAGGGCGGATCACGGGAACTGTGAATCGCTTTATGCAATGCAGAGCAGTGTGAACATTAATAGAATATGTTGTTTCTCTCGGTGGTAGGCAACAACATCAGCCGCCGGCATAAGTTACCACCCACCAGACAAAGTCTTGCCGCCAAGCGATTCGTCGTGTTCCGGCATGATGTCTGGTGAAGTCGTACGGAGGACGGGTCTGAGCAGTTGTGTTGCGATGTGTACCGGGTACGATGTGCCTAATGTTGTTGTGTCAGGAGTTTGGTCGTGGAGGGTCTCCAGATCATCCTCTGGCGCAGCATCGTTGGTCGTGTTGTTGGGTTAAACATTGCATCACCTCGCTCAACTGCCGTCTGTCTTCCTATTCACTCAGTTTTTTTGAGTAAATAGGCTTAATAATCTAGTGCGTTTTACCATCAACGATTGCATCACTGCTTACCATCAGGCGGGATTGCAGTCAAGCACTAGTTTATAACTAATAAAAAAAAAAAAATATGTAATGCACTAATGAAAACGACATAAGCAGGGAGAAACTCCACGCGGTGAAGGTGGAAACAGTTTGATAACTGGCTAAAACTCCAATAAAAATGTCCTCTGCACTATATGCCTTCGGGCTATGTTGTTATACAGGGTGTATCTGACATCGTAACGCAAACTTCGCGAAAAGGCCACACCGCATGCCACTAATAAAATTATGATAGTCATTCATGTCGTTAATGAGCGGTTACAGAATTCACAGTGTTTAAAGAAAAAGGTCAGCTCGGGCTTTGAACGTTGCAAGCGTGCCGCCGTGCGGGTTTGTAGGTATGACGTTGATCCCTGATGTGAACTCTATTAAATCAGCAGATAAGACAGTTTTTAGAGTTTTGTTTTCATAGCGCTTCTTATGTAATTAGCGAATTAATTAATTTTTACTTTAAAATCTTATTGGGTTATAAAAGTATAACAATTATGAACGTTCTAAAGTGAAAAAAACTACATATATATTTTTTTAAATCATGAAAAAGCCGACGAAAAATTCCACCACTGGGGGGTTCAGAATCATGTACTGGATTCATGGTACTCGTTTGTGCGTCGATGTCAGATACACCCTTTATGTGCGTGTAGATGTAATATGTCAAGTACCTAGTTTTTAGTTCATCAGTTTAACTTTTGTTAATATTATGCGCCACAAATACACTTTAACACCAAAATAGTACAAATAATAAAAAGTAAAAACTAAAACCCAACTACGACAAAAAACGACGCTGAAAAAGTATAAAACAAGATTTTCAGAATACTGAACTGAACAAAGTTGCTAATGTAGTTGCAAGTAAATGGACACAGTAGTAATGTCATACAATACTATTCTGAAGGATGCAATATTCACTATGTAGAGATAAATTTTCATGTTTGGAAAGGCGTAGTCACACGTTGTCAAGGTACTACGGTAGGCAGGTATATGTAACGTGTGACTACGCCTTTCCAAACATGAAAATTTATCTCTACATAGTGAATATTGCATCCTTCAGAATAGTATTGTATGACATTACTACTGTGTCCATTTACTTGCAACTACATTAGCAACTTTGTTCAGTTCAGTATTCTGAAAATCTTGTTTTATACTTTTCTAGCGTCGTTTTTTGTCGTAGTTGGGTTTTAGTTTTTTTACTTTTAACAATATAAAAAAGAAATAGAAATAGTAGAAGAGTTGGTTCAACGTTTGTTTACGCTTTTATCCTTGTGTCTTGGCTTATTGGCCAAATCTTACATCTACTTGTTTCTTCTTATTATATAGGTAAATAAATTAATGAGCGAGCAAGCGAAAGTTAGTTAAGCTTCCCGCGGTTTTGTCCGTGGAGGATGACCATAGTTTCATAACAAGATTCATTTGTGCTGTACTGTTACTGGTGGAACTTTGACAGTCTTTACGAGTGATTAGAAACCTGATAGTCTAACGATCAATCTTGCCTAAGAAGACTGAATTACTAAGTCACTCATTGAGTGACGGTCAGGTATTTACTTCATAATTGTGAGAAGGGTAGGCATAAAGATGATTCTTTAATGTTTGTATCATATTCAATTCGATTCTACGTTTCAAAGTCCGTTCTATGTTTCAAAGTCTGTTCTACGCTTCAAAGTCTGTTCTACGTTTAAAAGTCTGTTCTAAGTTTCAAAGTCTGTTCTATGTTTCAAAGTCTGTCTTACGTTTTAAAGTCTGTTCTACGTTTCAAAATCTGTTCTACGTTTCAAATTCTGTTATAGGTTTCAAAGTCAGTCGTGGAGGTCAGACGGCAGTTGCTTCACGGAAAATATCAAAGTTTAGCCAAAATCAGCTATTACACTGGTGTGACGGTGCCTACATACGCCACAAAATAAACAATGCGTTATACTGACGTCACACGAATTCTACATCTCGCAAACAGAGTTTACCATGCAACTAGCATACATACAACTTCCCAATTTCAAGCATTGGGCAAGTTCCCGCCAGACATAACACCCGTCTGGTCGGAGGATCCTCCTTTTTCTATGGAGGATGAGTGACCTTTACGCTCTGATCCTCATGTATCCACACTGGTAAAGCGCATCCCAGACTCCGGGGCTAAAAAGGGCTTCGGATGACAATAATATACAGAAGGATATTGTTAAATATGGATATCAAAATAAATAAAGATAGATACACTCTGTATCCAATATGTAATCTGTGCCAACGCTGTATAAATTTTTAGTCTGTGAAATAAAACCACCTTTTTCGTCAACCGGCGCTCTGCAGTTTTAATAGATATTTTATTGTGTACATAAATAAATAAAAAAATCGTCTAAGCAGCCTCACAATGTTTACTTACACACAAGGTAGGGTAGGGTAGGTAAGAAGAAAGGTTCCGAAACATGAACTACTGCGGAACCCTAAAAATGTAATTCCATTTTTTGATAAACTCACTTCAGAACGGATGGCCAATTTCGGAAATTTATGTTTTAAGATATTTATAATAATCCGAATCAGATTCTTAGAGAAAGAAAACATAAATAAATTGAAGTTCGTGAATCATCCCAGCGCTGGATTATTTTTTATCTACTTACCGATATTTCTCATGGCAAGCTTTATTTTGTTAATCAAAATCAGAAGTCATTTATTCAAATTAGGCTGAGAATCAGCACTTTTTGAACGTCAATCCATACTAATATTATAAATGCGAAAGTAACTCTGTCTGTCTGTTACGCTTTCCTGCTTAAACCTCTCAACCGATTTTGATGAAATTTGGCACAGACAATCTTTAGACTCTGAGGAAGAACATAGGCTACCTTTTCTTCTTCTTTTCTTTGAAATCTAAAAAGCGCGATATAACCGAACTCCACGCGGGCGAAGCCGCGGGCGGAAAGCTAGTATTACATATAAGACGGTCCCCAAAACGTCCGGCCTTCGCCACTTCCTAGTACTTTCGCTTTGAAGAAGAAGTGGCGGAACAAACTTCCCAGCAGCACAGCTGTCAGTTCATTTAAAAGACACATGACTTTATACAATACTACCTAAACAATTAATCTGGTGTGTCTGTGTTAAATATATGTATTCCCTTTTTTCTTTCTGTCCCTGTGTTATGGAGACGGTAACGATCTCCAAAGCCTGGAGCGTAGCCAGCCTGTCGGTATTCTATAGGAAGGATTTTGGAGAGTATCCGAGGGAATTGCATGATTTAATTCCCCCTTCTCCGTTCCATCATCGGACAACCCGTCGTACGGCGAGTTTTCACCCTTAGGTACGTTGTTGACACCACTAAAATCCGGACGAAGCGGTTCGCCTCATCTTTTATACCGCATAGGTATATCGAGGGACTGGAACAATTTGCCAGCGGCAGTGTTTCCGTCGTACTATAATTTAAGTGTCTTCAAGGCTAGAGTGAATAGGCTCTTAATAAACTAGCGCGCTTTACCATCAACGATTGCGATTGCGAGGCGGGATTGCGGTCAAGCATTAGTTTATAATTTATATTAAAAAAACCGATAGGTAGGCAATTCGTGTAAAATACCGATATTCAACTGTATTAGGTTAGCCTGGAAATAGACCCAAAATAGTTGGGTGGATAGCCAGATGATGAGTTTGCATGAAACAAATAAACCCAATACACGACCCTCACATATTTCATATACCGTCATAGTTCATAAACCCATTCTATCAAAACCCGCCATATTTCAATCAGGCTCAAATATAAACAATTTTGGTACCATCGACCTCATAGAACGGCAGACAAATAACTTGGAAGATACTCTTTGTTCGAAGGTAAGGTAACCCAATCGATACCGAGTAGTGATTGATGAAATACGAATTATCAATGAGTATCGAGTCGGCCTTTAAGTGGTTCTTGAAATTGCTTTTGGAATAACCATTATGTCTGAAAACTATTATTAAAATGGGAAGCCGATCGACTTGTAGTTGTGATTCTGTGAGTATGGAATAGATATTTTGGGTATTTAGGAGTTTAAAAGGTATTTCGAGGAACATTCACATTTGAAATACTTTTGCATTTAACTTCTAGCTGGTTTTTCAATGATCTGATAAATCTATACGAAGAATGATCTATATATTGTGACAGTTGTCCCTGGAGCATTAATACTTAATTCATTTATAATTTATTCTGTCTTCATAAAATTGACTTAAGCCTTTTTTGTTCATGAATGGTATTCGGAAAACACCTGTCTTAAGGCCCATTTCACGGCTAAAATTCTTCTTCTTCAAGAAGAAGGGCTGGACAAAGGCCTCTCCGAAGGCTTTCCATGATAGCCGGTCTTGTGCTGCAAGCATCCATCGGCTTCTCGCGACCTTCACCAGGTCATCGATTCACCTTGTTGGGGGCCTAACTACGCTGCATCTTTCGGTATGTGACCGCCACTCCAGATAATTGAAACTAGCTTTATCAAATTAAAAGCAATGCAGCGATGGAAAATTTACCCCTTATCCGGTTATTTTTTTTTTTTGTGGTATTAACTCAATCATAAGTGTTATTAATAATTTTTTGGGTCGTCATAATCAGCCTATAATGTCCAAACCACTGGACAGCCTCTTCTATGTGAGAGGTAGACACGGGCCCAGTGTGAGATATTACGTACCTTCACGTTGTAGTTGTTCACGTTGTTTTTGTTCACATTGTTTTTGTTCACCTTGTTTTTGTTCACGTTGTTTTTGTTCACGTTGTTTTTTTCACATTGTTTTTGTTCACGTTGTATTTGTTCCCCTTGTTTTAGTTCCCCTTGTTTTTGTTCACGTTGTTTTTGTTCACGTTGTTTTTGTTCACGTTGTTTTTGTTCACGTTGTTTTTGTTCACGTTGTTTTGTTCACCTTGTTTTTGTTCACGTTGTTTTTGTTCACCTTGTTTTTGTTCACCTTGTTTTTGTTCCCCATGTTTTTGTTCACGTTGTTTTTGTTCACCTTATTTTTGTTCCCCTTGTTTTTGTTTACGTTGGTTTTATTCACGTTGTTTTGGGTATTATAAGGGCTATACTAGATCTTAGTACGGGGAATGTAATCACGGTTTTTTATATTACTTCAATATTTTTTGACGGCATGGTTGGCACCGTGGCTAAACGATTGACTGCTGATCTGCGTGTCGCGGCTTTGATTCCCGCACGGAACAAATACTTTTATGACCTACAAGTAGTTGTTCTGGGTCTGACTGTTTTGTATGTAAATTTATTTATTTATAAACACATCCACGATACAGATGAAATGCCTAGTGTGGGGCAAAGCTCTTTTAAAATAAAAAAAATTAATAAAAAGAAACCTTCGTGCACGATTTTGACTTGGTCGTGACCGGTTTTTTATTAAGTAAGTAGATTAAACATTTTATTAGATATTATATCAAATAATGATATTTAAACAGTACAAAGTTAAACATTGGACAGTTTTATCGCACGAGGCGATCTTTAACATGCAAACTTTCTATGAAGCAAATGAACGGCAGGGTCTCAGGGCTACACATAGTCGTATTTCCCCAGTATAAGCTGGCTTCTGATTGTATGAATAAACTGTACAATCCGAGGTCATCTAAAATTGGACATTTAAAGCTTGATGTCGATACATCGTACTTGTCATGAGTCGTGTTCATAAAAATATCATACCTAACACTACTTAGACATCCGACTTCTTACTAAGTTTATAAACGACATTTGTATCATCCATTCATCTTTTTATCGTCCCATTGCTGGGCACAGGTCTTTTCTCATACAGAGAAGGATTGAGAGTGATCACCACGCTTGCTCAATGCGGGTTGGCGATTTCAGACTTAAAGTCCAGATTTCCTCAAGATGTTTTCCTTCACCTTATAGTCACAATGGACAAGGACACCAATTGTCCAAGATATACTTAGAAAGTACATTTAACTTGAAAAGTTACATTGGTACTTGCCTAACCTGGAATCGAACCCGCACACTCATACTTAAGAGGCTGGTGTTTTAACCACTAGGCCACCACGACTAGAGGATGAATAGATGTTTGTTATTCTTGCACGCCAAAACTACTGCACAGATTTGAATCAAATTTGGCACAAAGATAGACATTCGGTATGAATACATGGGTCACAGAGATACATAAATACATATATACATGGGTGAGCAGTGGTGGTCTAGTGGTATCAGCGGCAACTTACAAGTTGTAGGTCGTAGTTTCGAACCCCGTCAGGCGCTTTACTTTGTGTAAGTAAATATTTTCATTACCACTGCGCTCAAAACAGTGAAGGAAAACATCGAGAAGAGAGTGTCTTGTCCTAGAGGCAAAACTTCGAAGACATGTGACACCTACCAACACGCGTTAGGCCCACGAGGTAGAATACGACCCACTCTCTCTCTCAACGAAAGGATGCCTGCATCCCAGAAGTGAGAACACTATAGACTGACTATGTATGTTTGTACATGGGTACATTATCCATACTAATATTATAAATGCGAAAGTAACTCTGTCTGTCTGTCTGTCTATCTGTCTGTCTGTCTGTCTGTCACGCTTTCCCGTCTAAACCTCTCAACCGATTTTGATGAAATTTGGCACAGACAATCTTTAGACCCTGAGAAAGAACATAGGCTACCTTTTATCCCGGAAAAATTTGATGGTCCCGAGGGAAATCTAAAAAGCGCGATATAACCGAACTCCACGCGGGCGAAGCCGCGGGCGGAAAGCTGTAAAAGAGGTCGGCTTTGGATCTCATGGCGATAATCTGGCAAGGAGGCTTGTCGGGCGTTAGGCTTGTCGCTGCCTCAGGGACCGCGCCCACATCGATGCTCCGTAAAGAGCCAGGGACCGCACGATGCCCGCATTGGGTTACTGTTCAAGGGCCTCTTTCCCCTATTCAAAAACAATATAAACTTCCAACAACCAGCACCCGTGCCGTAAAGGTCAAGAAAGAAAATTTACCTAACATAACATTTATTATCTGTAACGTCAAATTGTGCCATTAATATTCAAGAAGTAATAAAACCTTTTTGGAATCATCTGGGATATAAACGAAATATTGTACGATATTTTTATTTATATTATTCCGAAAAATCCCGGATAAATCCTAAGATTTAGCGTCGAATCTTGTGATTTACTGATAGCGAACGGCAAACATTATTTAACAGCTAGGTATATATGTAGTATGATATAATAATAGCTTTTCTTTTTCGCCGGTGGGTTCAGTACTTTACTGTAAGAACGATTTTTTTTTATAATTATAAACCAGTGCTTGACTGCAATCCCGCCTGATGGTAAGCAGTGATGCAATCGTTCTTGGTAAAGCGCACTAGTTTATTAAGCCTATTCACTTAAAAAATTTAGGAATAGGAAGGATGACGGCAGTTGAGCGAGGTGATGCAATTTTAAACCCAAGACCAACACGACCAACGATGCTGCGCCAGAGGGAGATTGATCTGGAGACTCTCCACGATCAAACTCCCGACACAACAACCTTTGGCGCATCGTACCCGGCACACATCGCAACACAGGCTCAGTCCCATCCTCCGTACGGCTGCACCAGACATCATGCCGGAACACGACGAATCGCTTGGCGGCAATACCTTGTCTGGTGGGTGGTAACTTCTGCCGGCAACTGATGTTATGGCCCACCACAAACTCCCCAGCAGCACAACTTTCTGTTCATTTTAAAGACACATGACTTTATACAATACTACCTAAACAATTAATCTGGTGTGTCTGTGTTAAATATATGTATTCCCTTTTTTCTTTCTGTCCCTGTGTTATGGAGACGGTAACGATCTCCAAAACCTGGAGCGTAGCCAGCCTGTCGGTATTCTATAGGATGGATTTTGGAGAGTATCCGAGGGAATTGCACGATTTAATTCCCACTTCTCCGTTCCATCATTGGACAACCCGTCGTATGGCGAATTTCCACCCTTACGTTGTTGACACCACTTCAATCCGGACGAAGCGGTTTGCCTCATCTTTTATACCGCATAGGTATATCGAGGGACTGGAACAATTTGCCAGCGGCAGTGTTTCCGTCGTACTATAATTTAAGTGGCTTAAAGGCTAGAGTGAATAGGCTCTTAATAAACTAGCGCGCTTTATCATCAACGATTGCGATTGCGAGGCGGAATTGCGGTCAAGCATTAGTTTATAATTTATATTAAAAAAACCGATAGGTAGGCAATTCGTGTAAAATACCGATATTCAACTGTATTAGGTTAGCCTGGAAGTAGACCCAAAATAGTTGGGTGGATAGCCAGATGATGAGTTTGCATGAAACAAATAAACCCAATACACGACCCTCACATAATTCATATACCGTCATAGTTCATAAACCCATTCTATCAAAACCCGCCATATTTCAATCAGGCTCAAATATAAACAATTTTGGTACCATCGACCTCATAGAACGGCAGACAAATAACTTGGAAGATACTCTTTGTTCGAAGGTAAGGTAACCCAATCGATACTGAGTAGTGATTGATGAAATACGAATTATCAATGAGTATCGAGTCGGCCTTTAAGTGGTTCTTGAAATTGCTTTTGGAATAACCATTATGTCTGAAAACTATTATTAAAATGGGAAGCCGATCGACTTGTAGTTGTGATTCTGTGAGTATGGAATAGATATTTTGGGTATTTAGGCGTTTAAAAGGTATTTCGAGGAACATTCACATTTGAAATACTTTTGCATTTAACTTCTAGCTGGTTTTTCAATGATCTGATAAATCTATACGAAGAATGATCTATATATTGTGACAGTTGTCCCTGGAGCATTAATACTTAATTCATTTATAATTTATTCTGTCTTCATAAAATTGACTTAAGCCTTTTTTGTTCATGAATGGTATTCGGAAAACACCTGTCTTAAGGCCCATTTCACGGCTAAAATTCTTCTTCTTCAAGAAGAAGGGCTGGACAAAGGCCTCTCCGAAGGCTTTCCATGATAGCCGGTCTTGTGCTGCAAGCATCCATCGGCTTCTCGCGACCTTCACCAGGTCATCGATTCACCTTGTTGGGGGCCTAACTACGCTGCATCTTTCGGTATGTGACCGCCACTCCAGATAATTGAAACTAGCTTTATCAAATTAAAAGCAATGCAGCGATGGAAAATTTACCCCTTATCCGGTTATTTTTTTTTTTTGTGGTATTAACTCAATCATAAGTGTTATTAATAATTTTTTGGGTCGTCATAATCAGCCTATAATGTCCAAACCACTGGACAGCCTCTTCTATGTGAGAGGTAGACACGGGCCCAGTGTGAGATATTACGTACCTTCACGTTGTAGTTGTTCACGTTGTTTTTGTTCACATTGTTTTTGTTCACCTTGTTTTTGTTCACGTTGTTTTTGTTCACGTTGTTTTTTTCACATTGTTTTTGTTCACGTTGTATTTGTTCCCCTTGTTTTAGTTCCCCTTGTTTTTGTTCACGTTGTTTTTGTTCACGTTGTTTTTGTTCACGTTGTTTTTGTTCACGTTGTTTTTGTTCACGTTGTTTTGTTCACCTTGTTTTTGTTCACGTTGTTTTTGTTCACCTTGTTTTTGTTCACCTTGTTTTTGTTCCCCATGTTTTTGTTCACGTTGTTTTTGTTCACCTTATTTTTGTTCCCCTTGTTTTTGTTTACGTTGGTTTTATTCACGTTGTTTTGGGTATTATAAGGGCTATACTAGATCTTAGTACGGGGAATGTAATCACGGTTTTTTATATTACTTCAATATTTTTTGACGGCATGGTTGGCACCGTGGCTAAACGATTGACTGCTGATCTGCGTGTCGCGGCTTTGATTCCCGCACGGAACAAATACTTTTATGACCTACAAGTAGTTGTTCTGGGTCTGACTGTTTTGTATGTAAATTTATTTATTTATAAACACATCCACGATACAGATGAAATGCCTAGTGTGGGGCAAAGCTCTTTTAAAATAAAAAAAATTAATAAAAAGAAACCTTCGTGCACGATTTTGACTTGGTCGTGACCGGTTTTTTATTAAGTAAGTAGATTAAACATTTTATTAGATATTATATCAAATAATGATATTTAAACAGTACAAAGTTAAACATTGGACAGTTTTATCGCACGAGGCGATCTTTAACATGCAAACTTTCTATGAAGCAAATGAACGGCAGGGTCTCAGGGCTACACATAGTCGTATTTCCCCAGTATAAGCTGGCTTCTGATTGTATGAATAAACTGTACAATCCGAGGTCATCTAAAATTGGACATTTAAAGCTTGATGTCGATACATCGTACTTGTCATGAGTCGTGTTCATAAAAATATCATACCTAACACTACTTAGACATCCGACTTCTTACTAAGTTTATAAACGACATTTGTATCATCCATTCATCTTTTTATCGTCCCATTGCTGGGCACAGGTCTTTTCTCATACAGAGAAGGATTGAGAGTGATCACCACGCTTGCTCAATGCTGGTTGGCGATTTCAGACTTAAAGTCCAGATTTCCTCAAGATGTTTTCCTTCACCTTATAGTCACAATGGACAAGGACACCAATTGTCCAAGATATACTTAGAAAGTACATTTAACTTGAAAAGTTACATTGGTACTTGCCTAACCTGGAATCGAACCCGCACACTCATACTTAAGAGGCTGGTGTTTTAACCACTAGGCTACCACGACTAGAGGATGAATAGATGTTTGTTATTCTTGCACGCCAAAACTACTGCACAGATTTGAATCAAATTTGGCACAAAGATAGACATTCGGTATGAATACATGGGTCACAGAGATACACAAATACATATATACATGGGTGAGCAGTGGTGGTCTAGTGGTATCAGCCGCAACTTACAAGTTGTAGGTCGTAGTTTCGAACCCCGTCAGGCGCTTTACTTTGTGTAAGTAGATATTTTCATTACCACTGCGCTCAAAACAGTGAAGGAAAACATCTTGAAGAGACTGTCTTGTCCTAGAGGCAAAACTTCGAAGACATGTGACATCTACCAACATGCGTTAGGCCCGCGAGGTAGAATACGACCCGCTCGCTCTCTCAACGAAAGGAGGCCTGCATCCCAGAAGTGGGAACATTATAGACTGACTATGAATGTTTGTACATGGGTACATTATCCATACTAATATTATAAATGCGAAAGTAACTCTGTCTGTCTGTCTGTCTATCTGTCTGTCTGTCTGTCTGTCACGCTTTCCCGTCTAAAACTGTCAACCGATTTTGATGAAATTTGGCACAGACAATCTTTAGACCCTGAGAAAGAACATAGGCTACCTTTTATCCCGGAAAAATTTGATGGTCCCGAGGGAAATCTAAAAAGCGCGATATAACCGAACTCCACGCGGGCGAAGCTGCGGGCGGAAAGCTGTAAAAGAGGTGGGCTTTGGATCTCATGGCGATAATCTGGCAAGGAGGCTTGTCGGGCGTTAGGCTTGTCGCTGCCTCAGGGACCGCGCCCACATCGATGCTCCGTAAAGAGCCATGGACCGCACGATGCCCGCATTGGGTTACTGTTCAAGGGCCTCTTTCCCCTATTCAAAAACAATATAAACTTCCAACAACCAGCACCCGTGCCGTAAAGGTCAAGAAAAAAAATTTACCTAACATAACATTTATTATCTGTAACGTCAAATTGTGCCATTAATATTCAAGAAGTAATAAAACCTTTTTGGAATCATCTGGGATATAAACGAAATATTGTACGATATTTTTATTTATATTATTCCGAAAAATCCCGGATAAATCCTAAGATTTAGCGTCGAATCTTGTGATTTACTGATAGCGAACGGCAAACATTATTTAACAGCTAGGTATATATGTAGTATGATATAATAATAGCTTTTCTTTTTCGCCGGTGGGTTCAGTACTTTACTGTAAGAACGATTTTTTTTTATAATTATAAACCAGTGCTTGACTGCAATCCCGCCTGATGGTAAGCAGTGATGCAATCGTTCTTGGTAAAGCGCACTAGTTTATTAAGCCTATTCACTTAAAAAATTTAGGAATAGGAAGGATGACGGCAGTTGAGCGAGGTGATGCAATTTTAAACCCAAGACCAACACGACCAACGATGCTGCGCCAGAGGGAGATTGATCTGGAGACTCTCCACGATCAAACTCCCGACACAACAACCTTTGGCGCATCGTACCCGGCACACATCGCAACACAGGCTCAGTCCCATCCTCCGTACGGCTGCACCAGACATCATGCCGGATCACGACGAATCGCTTGGCGGCAAGACCTTGTCTGGTGGGTGGTAACTTCTGCCGGCAACTGATGTTATGGCCCACCACCGAGTGATTATTTGATTTATTTATTTATTATTCTATTTTATTATTTTTATATTATTGCTACAGCGTATTTTCTTTTTCTACTGATGTCACAATTACACATAAATCTTCTGTCATTGAAGCTACGTATCCGATACGGATCTGCCACACCCTCGCTACGAATCTGGTACGTCTTCGTAGTATCGTAATTCTACTAGGTACTTCCTCAGTACGTTTTGTACACTTGCAGCCGAAACAAACAACAGTGAAATAAACTAAGGGTTACTTTTATAAACTAGACATTAATTAACATTCCACCACCCAAATTCGTTAATAACATACTTTAAAACTACAAGATGGTATGTTAGTATTGATCCGATAGTCGTTGAAATCATTCCTCATTTTGACAGCCTCCGTGGCGTAGCGGTAGCGGACGCAGCCGCTGCGCAAGGAGGCGTGGGTTCGATCCCCGCACAGTGCAAATATTTGTATGCATGAATATGAATATTTGCACTGGTCTGGTCGTGCCTCGGAAAGCACGTTAAGCCGTTGGTCCCGGCTGCCATACGAACATCTAGTGGCAGTCATTACGGGTTGTTGGAGTCCTCAAAAGTCCAACAATCGGTCTAACTGCAATGCTTCGATGTCGCCTTCGGGTTGTGGAGGTCAGACGGCAGTCGCTTCACGGAAAATGTCGAAGTTTAGCCATATCAGCAGTTGGACTGGTAAAGGCGGACCCCAGACTCCAAAGCTGAAAAAGGCTTCGGATGCGACTGGGATTAACGCTGAGATGATGATGATTCGTTGAAATCATTCCGTGTGGTACCGGGCTTTGAATAGTACCATCCCATATCCTCCCGTGGGTGTCGTAAGAGGCAACTACGCGAACTCCCTTCAGGGAAGCGGGCAGCAAGGCTTCTCACAGGAGAAGCCTTGCAACGCTTGGCAGGGTTGGGGATCGCAGGATCACAGGATCCTGCGATCCCCAACCCTGCCAAGCGTGGTGATTATGACAAACTCTCCCAATGCAAGAAAGCCTCGGGGCAGGCCTTTGTCCAACAGTGGGCTTGTACAAACTGAGAAGAAGAAGAAGAATATTCGTTGAAATCAAGCCAAAACACAAATAAACTTTAATTTCCTATTTCCGCACTCAAACTTTCTCTAACATAATATAACAAAATGATTAGTTAAACATCCCAACTACACATAGTAACTATTTAGAACACATCTCCTTTGTTTGCATTCGACCAGACGAATGGGCCCATCCATCAAAGTAGGTGAGCAGAATACCGGCCGGTATTCTGCTCCTGTCATTAATAACCACGCGAAGTAATGGAGCGCAAACTTTCTGCGCACGTTTTTCATTAAATTCTCAGTGGGGAAAGCGAATTTATAAAATCAATGGGGGCCAGCAATAGAAATTAAGTCGTGAAATATTGCCGCGGTGGCAGATTTGTTGTGATACCGTTTGCAACGTTAATGGTTCTGAATTTAGTATCGGAACACTTTTTGAATGTTTATTACTTACAATTTTTGAGAGATCCTCTTGTGTTTTTGGTGGACACGTTTAGGGTTTTGTTTTATTGAATTTGCGATGAGAACACTCAAAATCTTATGATAAAACATTTGAGGAAGGTTCTCATCGCAAATTCAATGATACGAAAAGTTTATTTTTTATTTAATTTTTTTAACTAGATGAAGCCGGCATTTCCTAACTGACTACCTCTGAGAAGAAATAGCCGAAACAAACTCAGGGATCATCGTCTTTTTTCAAGTCCAGACATTAAAAATGAAAAAGTTTACAATAATTTACCTTATAATTACACATATTGCTTAATAACAATTAACAATGCTTAACAGAGCGAGCAGCTCAGTCCCAAGCTTTTTTGTCTTCTAAATAATCTGTGATTTTGTAATACCCCTTTTTGCAAAGTTTGGCCTTTATATGGTTCTTAAATCGTTTAATGGGTAAGTTTCGAACGTCCATGGGAAGCTTGTTGTAAAAGTGTATACATTGACCCACGAACGAGTTGCCTACTCTGTGGAGACGAGTGTGATGTACAGCAAGATTGTGTTTGTTCCTGGTATTTATATTATGAATATCGCTTATTTTCTTAAAATTAGAGAGAGAGAGGAGAGTGCATAGTGAAGTACTTATCGTTTATTATACAGGACTTAAACACAATTTGGGTCTGGAATAGGTATTCTAGGCCCCATTTCTTTAAACTCATTTATCACTAACAGGGTGAGTCCTTGAACAAATATTTTTTTACAAATTTGATTGTGTGCGTTTCTCGAAGCCACCGCAGTCAAATATTAGTTCTACGTAGCCTCCTTATAAATATTAGCCAAAATATTCCCGAGTAAATTTAATTTGCTTTCATAGAAAAATATGTAAATATACTTTGATATAGATTTGCTAGTAAAAAAGAATAAGTACTCAAAATTATTAGACTTAAATTTATCAAACAAAATCCGCAAACAGAATGTCTTTTGCTTCTAATACACTTCTCAAAAGCCTTACCGCGCGGTACCTAAAAATAATTAAATGAAATAATTTACTTTAAATAAAATAATCCAGTTTGTGCAAAAAAAAAATGAAAGAAATCCAAAAGTGGCGAGAACTTTTGCTTTTTTAGGGTTCCGTATTAAACTAGGAATCCTTATATAATCGTCAAGTCTTGCTTGATTGGAGTCTCTTTTTCGTTGAAATTTGTTCATTGTCCATAACGTACAGCACTTGCAGGCTATAATACATAGTAACCGATCCGCAGACAATGACATGCGACATTTATTTAGCCGTAAAAGATTGATTAGTTGCCTTGCCTGGTTATCACTCCATGTTACAATCCCTTCCAGACTCATGGTTGGACTCAAATGACAACATTATTTCAGCCGTCCTTCCTGGCCCTCTTTTTAGGATTCTGTACTTAGTATGTCAACTTAATGTAACAAATAGCCCATTTTTTTAACACTTAAGTGCGGACAATGGGGATGTATCCAAGGTATGAAAATCAAAAAATAATTAGTCAGTCTTATAGATAATAAAAAAAAATTAAGATCGGTATTTTTTATTTTGTCGAAATTACCAAAAACTACTGTGTTATCGCGTTTTAAAGTTACGAAGTGGGGACTTATTACGTCACGCCGTGGATATTTTATACCACGCCGTGTCGTCATGCGACATTTCAAGTCAATATATCTTCCTAAGTATTTGAATGAAAGAAAAAATAAAAATACGTGTTCAATCCATACTAATATTATGAATGCGAAAGTAACTCTGTGTGTGTGTTTGTTACGCTTTACCGCTTAAACCTCTCGGCCGATTTTGATGAAATATGGCACAGACAATCTTTAGACCCTGAGAAAGGACATAGGCTTTTATTTAAAAAAAAAAATTATGTTCCCGAGGGAAATTTAAAAAGCGCGATATAACCGAATTCCACGCGGGTGGAAAGCTAGTATTTGTTATAAATCTATCTGATGGATATTACATTAGTTTTTAGGATACAACTGTAAAATTGTGATAGATGGGAAACTATGGAACGGCAAGGTTTATTTATGTACTCAGGTAAGCCCGCCTAGTAAAATCTTATTTTTATATACCCATATTTTAAACGCCATTTTAAAAAAAAGAGTATTAACCTATTACTACTAGCTATTAATCCAGTAGGTACCTGTTTTTGAAAAAAAAAAAAAGAATTATTTAGGTTTCAAATTTTTACAATAATATAAAAGCAATTCATTATCATCGTCATCATTATCAACCTTTTCATCGTCCCACTGCTGGGCACAGGTCTCCTCTCATACAGAGAAGGATTGAGCGTAATCACCACGCTTGCTCAATGCGGGTTGGCGATTTCAGACTTAAGTCCAGGTTTCCTCAAGATGTTTTCCTTCACCTTCAGTCATTGGTGTCCAAGATATACTTAGAAAGTACATATAACTTTAGAAAAGTTACATTGGTATTTGCCTGACCTGGAATCGAACCCGCGAACTCATACTTGAGAGGCTGGTGTTTTAACCACTAGGCCACCACGACTTTTTTTAGTAACCAATTATAGTATACTAGCAGCCGCCAGCGACTTCCTTCGCGTGGAGTTAATTATGATCCGCTCCTATTGGTCGCAGCGTGATGTTATATAGCCTAAAGCCTTCCTGGATTAATGGGCTATCCAACGCAAAAAGAATTTTTCAAATCGGACCAGTAGTTCCTGAGATTAGCGCGAACAAACAAACAAACAAACGTACAAACAAACTCTTCAGCTTTATATATTAGTATAGATATAGACTAGAAAACTAACAGTTTTGGGAAATAAGGCCAGGTAGGGGGTGACCTCTACCTAAGCCTCCGGGAGATCCAGAGGCATGATGTTTTGTTATGTTTATTGTATGCTATACTATACTAGGTACTTACTACAATAAATAACCCCAGCTTTTCAGAGGCATCAACTATTGCAGTGTTCAGCAGATTGTGTAGGTTTTTAATAAACTTAGGGTTTTATTGTTTTTATGAATATAATAGAATAGAATTCTATTTATTATACTAGCTGACCCGTGCGAAAAATTCGCACTATATAAATGTATTTCATGGTACCAGGGACGAATATCTGTCGATTGGTGGGTCGGACATTCAGATTGGTTCGATAGAAAGAGAGAAAAAGGGAGAAAACGGTTTCAGACCCTTGGAGAAATAATATATGTTGATACATCATATAAATTACAGAACATATCTATTACAATTTTACAAAGGGTGACACAATGGGCGCTGTTATTACTAAGAGCGATCTTTTACAGACAACCTTTGGATGGCATACTAAGGGGAAGGAGAAGGAGAAGGATGGACACTATGGACAGCCTCCGTGGCGTAGCGATAGCGGACGCGGCCGCTGCGCAAGGTGGCGCGGGTTCAATCCCCGCACAGTGCAAGTATTTGTATGCATGAATATGAATATTTGCACTGGTCTGGTTGTGCCTCGGAAAGCACGTTAAGCCGTTGGTTACGGTTCCCATACGAACATCTAGTGGCAGTCGTTACGGGTTGTTGGAGCCCTCAAAAGTCCAACAATTGGTCTAACTGCAATGCTTCGATGTCGCCTTCGAGTTGTGGAGGTCAGACGGCAGTCGCTTCACGGAAAATTTCGAAGTTTAGCCATATCAGCAGTTGGAGTGGTAAAGCGAACCCC